>MU269982.1:192500-517500 GCA_021432705.1 Caranx ignobilis
GGCTTTTTACTTCGACCTCTAATAAGACGCTGTTGAAAAAAACAACCTGCAACATAACTGGTTCTTCTGTGGAGCAGCTCAGGTCTTCTCTGAGCCCTGTCGGATGTGGAGTTCCTCAGGGACCCATTCTTGGCCCATTATTGTTTTCCATACTCAGTTATAAATCCAACAAACCTCCACTTTGTCTCGTTGCTGACGACCTGGAACATACGGAGACAGATGTCCAGATGTTGGTTTCCGGCCTCAGAGGTGTGAACAGATCTGACCACCTCAGGACAGAACAACTCTGATTCGTGCCTTTTAGCAGCTTCTCTCACTCACCCCTCCATCGATGGCCTTAAGTGAGCGGCTGCAGATGAGGATGTTTGTGTTGTCCTCCTTGAAGTGGACCTCTACCTGCTGTGGCCTTGTCCTCCTCTCCCTCCACTTTCTCTCTAATGAGCTGCACACTGACTTGTTAATCCACCCTGCTCTGTTTATACTCACCGGTTTCATTTACATATCTTCTCTTGTTTCGTTATTGTCCGTTTTCTCGTTAATACACTTTGTAAAACTTGATTTATGTAAATGTAGATTATTATTCCTGCTGTTGATGTTGATAGATGCAGACTAGTGTTGCAGCGTTACGTCCCACATTAAGAAAACATCAGTGTTCATTGTTGTAGTGAGACACATGAGACAGTGCAGCTTTAAACTGCACAGCAGCTGCACAAATGAAGATTTTGCATGTGTTTGCAAATGTGAAACGCAATTCATAAAGTAGGCTGAATCAATAAAAGGTGGCCCTGCAGCGGAGCGACACAGAAACACATGGCCATCGATTTATGAATGAATGCAACCTATGTGTGTGTGATGTATGTGTATTCTTGTTTTTCCTCCTCATGAGGAATGAAAACAGACATCAGCTGTGGAGACGTGAGCCTGCATCAGGTAACCCTGCCATATTAAAGATGCCACACAGACTTAATTTACACTAGTTCCCATCATCGGTGCTCATAAAGTGGTATTATGGGCTGCGCGCAGGAGGAGGAGGAGGAGGAGGAGGTGGAGCGGGTGGGGCCTGGCTGGGAACACAGAGGCAGACTGTGGTCACTGACCGGAGACTCTACTGGCTTTTATTCTACTCAGATCAGACCGCATGTCTGACCCAGGGGTCCGCCTGCTGCCGGGAGCAAACTGCGCTCATCCCCCCGGTGTCTGACAGATGGACGCTGCTGCCCTGTCGTGAAGGAGGAGGAGGAGGAGGAGGAGGAGGAAGAGGAGGATGGAAAAACGCGCCTAGGATATATATATATATATATATTTGGCATTTTCGCTCACAGGCTGTTTAATGGGAGGCAGCGGCGGCGGCTTGGCCCTTTCTTTATTATAGGGACGAGATCTCCGCGGTGAGCGATGTGAAGAGCAGAAGAGCGCCTCTAATTCTCATCTCGCGATCCTGAGGAATAATTATGAACAACGCGCAAGATATGTCGCCCGATTTCGTGTTGATGCGCCTGGTTTCCGCGGCCGAGGATGACCGCTTGGACGCAGAAAACGGGAATCTGCCGCCGGGAGGAGTGGTGGCAGGGCTGGGGAAGAAGGAGGTCCTGGCTCACAGCGGCGTCAAAGCGGGGTTGGATATAAGCCGAGATCCGACGGCGGGCCTCGAGCATCCCAGCGGCCGCCTGAACAAAGCCCCGCCGAGCGGCGAGGGCACGGCTGCACCTGACACCGGGGTGACGGAGAGCCGAGCCCCGCTGTCCGCGCCGCCTCCGCCGCAGAGCCCCATGGAGGCCCAGGGCTTTGACTTCGCTCCCAGCCCCGGCCTCCGGCCTCAGCTGCTGGTCTTCTCCAATATAATGCGGAACGGAGAGGGGATTTTAGAATTAGACCGTCGGAATCAGCCGAGGGATGTCCTGGGTCTGGACCAGAGCCCGGGGTCTGGCTGCTCCGGCCCGGTTGTCAATAACAACACCCTGAGTCCCGGAGGCGTCCAGCAGCAGCAGCCGCAGCAGCTGCAGCAGCAGCATCAGCCGCAGCAGCAGAACCTGCTGGACCGGACATGGGGAGCGCATCCCCCGGTGTCGGTGTCCGCGGAGATGCAAGGTGCTGCGGAGCTGTGCCGCCGGCATCGGCTCATAACTACCCCGCCCGAGTGGCCCCTGCTGTCGGAGAGATCCAACCCTCTCACCGTGATTGACTCGAAATGGGGCTGCGCCACCGGGGACAGAGAGGGAGCCGTGTTCGAGCTGGCCCGGCGGTTCGGGGAGCTGGGGGTCGGTGCCGTGCCCAAGATGCTGTTCAAAGCGGGGGAGCTCCCGCAGTGTTCGTGTCAGGGTGCACACAGGCCGGGTGGAGGGGGAGTAGAACCTGGGGATGACCCCACAGAGACCAGCGACGCTTTGTTGGTGCTGGAGGGGCTGGGGAGCGGGGATGTCGCCGGCCTGGGCATGGAGGAAGAGGAGGAGGAGGAGGAGGAGTGCCCGGAGGACGAGACCGACGATGAGCGCGGACGCCGCGAGTTTTTACTCAACAGGAAAAGGGAAATAGTTCAGAAAATGTCGGGATCCTTCTCCATCAGCAGCTTCCAGGCGGAGCTGAGGCGGCAGGTGGAGGGGATGTCCCCGGCGGCGACGCAGGCGGCAGCGGCGCATCTTGGCGCGCAGGTGTGCAGCCTCCACGGGAGCTCCGCCGCCCGCCTGTCGCAGGTGAGCCCTGTGGAGTCCGAGGTCGTCGCCCAGGTGCCCGCCACCATGTCGCCGTCACCTACCCCGGTGCAGAGCTCGCCCTGGGCCACGAGCCCAAACCCGAGCCTGGCGTCGACACCCAGGCGGCGGCCGGAGCGGTGCGCCAGCGCGCCGCGGACTCCCACAGGCCGGGCGGCAGGCGCGGATAAGACGCTCAAAGTTCCGGGGAAGTCCAAAAAGGGCTCGTTAAAGATCCGCCTGAGTAAACTGTTCCGGACTAAAAGCTGCAGCGGCTCCAACCACCTCCTGGACAAGAGGCCCTCGGTGACCTACTCCGTGTCTTCTGGGGGGAGTCTGGTGGACATGGCGAGCGCTGCTGGGGCTGATCAGGACGCAGACAGGTGAGCAGACACACACACACACACACACACACACACACACCACAACCATAACAGCAACGCTCAGATCCTGTAGTGCCTCAGTGTCAGAGGAAGGGGATTAGACCCTACATGGATGATGACACATCATGGATCACCACAGCTCTGTGTGTGGAGCAGCTGAAGGTCTGATGATGATGTACACCTGCTGTAGTCACAGGGAACACACACTCTGACTGTCTCTAACCACTCACACTCAAACACACGTTCACAAGTTGAAACACGAGGCCGAAGTTTAGATGTTAAAGAAGCAGGAGATGATGCACGATGACATCCAGACATGTCTCCTCCTTTAGAGACATGGAGTCACTCATCATTGTTTATCGTCCAGGAGCTCCTCGCCGCTGCTGCTGCTGCTGCTGCTGCTGCTGCTGCTGCTGCTGCTGATACCATGAAGCAGCAGCAGCAGCAGCAGCGGCTTCTCAAACCTTTGTGGCTTGTCACCTTCTATCCTCCTCACTGCTTAGTCATTATTCACAGCAGCACATCGAGGGAAGGCTATGATTAAAAAAACATTGCTTCAAACGTATTGACTGCCAGAGCTGAGAGCATCAAACAGAGGAAAGTCAGACAGAAAGAAGGGAAGCTGCAGGACCTGCGCGCACACACACACACACACACACACACACACACACACACACACACTCACAGAAAGCCTAATTTTCTGCAGCTGCTAATGCTTCTACTTCTTCTTTGCGCTCTAACTCTCCTCACATCAACTTCTTCTTCTTCTTCTTCTTCTTCTTCTCTTGTTTTGATGTGTGTCCTGCAGCCACAACCAGCCCAGACTGACCAGGGCCCACAGTGCCTTCTCCCCCGCCTCCCTCTCTGCCTCCCTCTCTGCTTTCACTGGTAAGACCTGATGCTGCTGCTGCTGCTGCTGCTGCCTCCACCTTCACCACCTCCACCTTCACCCTCCAACCACAGGACACTCACACACACTCGCTCCACCAGGGCTGCAGATCCATTTGCAACTACTTAGGGTTTTCTAGACAGGCAGAGGTTCGAGGGGGGGGGGGGGGTGATAAATTCGAGGATAAAGTGTAAACAAATAAACAGAGACAACATATAGTTCAAGTTTTATCTTGTAAATTGAAATAATATGCAGGTTATGATCAGTGCGTTTTATTTTGAAATTCATCTTCATGTTTGTGTATGGTCAACACAAACATCTGGAGACTTCCTGTCATCTTTGACCTGGTCTTGTTTGTTTATGTTGACGACATGGAGACACTGTTGTTGTTGTTGTTGTTGTTGTGGAGGAGTTGTTTCATTTGTCGTTGTGTCACGTGTGTTGTACGTGTGTTGTCACTGTTTAATCTGATTCGACTAAAGACTGAGCAGTGAATCCTCCAAAACCTGCTTTTTATTAATCTGATTATCTCTTTATACTTGTATTCGAACACGTTTTGATGTTTACTCAGTGTTAAGCATCAGTGAGGCTTTAACTCATCCCACTTTAATAACTAGTCGGTCATTTATAAACAGCTCCTGCTGGAAACCGTCAGTTTTGATCAAACGTACAGTGTGATGCATCTCTGCCTGGTTTCAGAGAAGGTTCATGTCGTATTGTGCATCGTACTATATGAAGCTGCAGCCTGGAGGTGGTTAGCTTAGCACGAAGCCTGGGGAATACAGGGGACTTAGCCTGCTAACTAGCCTGCTAATTAGCCTGACGTCTCAGGTTCCTAATTAACAACGTTGCAACTTGTTTGTTTAAACCAGAGAAAAAACAAGTTGTTGATGTTAAAGCAAATGAGCAAATATCCTAAACACACACACACACACACACACACACACTGTGTCTCAGTTCAGGCCTTCATCCTTCAGAGGACGCATTTGAAGGCTGATGATGTCACAGCATCGTGAAAAGGCCTGTCCCACTTTAGAGGGCTCCTCCAAATCCGGCTAGGAGCACACACCGCACCTGTCCTTCGTGGCCTCCCATATCCCAAGATGCTTTGCCCACCGTTTATTATTAGCCACTTAGCATGCTAGTTATCAGAGTGTTGGTAGGCCCGCTCTGTGGCCGGCCCGGAGGCGTGGTCGCCTGCTGAGGAGCTGAGGAGCTGTTGGAAGTGTAAGGAAGCCTCCACTTTCAAATGTTTGACATTAGAACGTTGACTGCTTTTGGACGCAATCAGGAGATGCTCCCGAAGGATGGACCATCCCATTGGCCAACGGTTGACGTGGCTGTTGGAGGAGGCTCTTCTGAAGCCGATGCCTCTGTAGACCATGTAGGCTTGGTCCTCTGAAGGATCCAGGCCCTGGACTGGGACACAGATCTGGTGTGAAAACCGTTCTCGGCAGATTTAGCAGAGAGAGGCCTCTGGGTGACAGCGAGGACGGCGAGGAGCTCTGAAACTCCAGCTGACTTCATGAGACGGAGCGGCTCAGACGAAACCGCTTCAGTTCTGCTGCGTTTACTCGAGTGTTTTTTGTAGTTTCTTGGAGTTTAATGAACACATGCTTTAGCTCGGCGCTAACCACCAGTTAGACAGAAACATTAAAGCTGCACCAGGCGATGATTCACAGCGCTCCCGTCGGGAGTCAGGCCGAGTTATTTGAAATCCTGGCGACTTCAAAACCCCCAGAAATCCTGATCCTGAACGCATCACGCTGGGGTTTACCAGCCGAGCCGAGCCGAGCCGGTCTGTGATGTTGTTTTTTTCTTTTTTTAAAAGGAGAAGCTAAAGGAGACGATACAGGCAGAGACGAGTCCAGACGTCGTCGGGGAGTTTGTTGAGGCTCTTAATGTTTGATTTTTGTTTCTGTTGCTGCCAGAGAGCGAGGGAGGGAGAGAGAGACTCACTTTGGTAAACAGAGGATCTGCAGCAGCTCAATTAGCCGCGATGGGATGTTTCTTCTTTATTGCAGTGATTTAGGGCTGATTAGCCGGGTGTAATTTTCCATAAACATCCTGCCTGCCTGGTGCAGCTTTAATGACACACACACACACACACACACACACACACATCCGTTGTATCTTCTATTTGCATCTTTCTCTCTCTCACTTCCTGCCTCCCTCTCCGGCTGCAGGTGAGACGGTGTCTCTGGTGGACGTGGACATTTCACGGCGAGGAGCCAACACGCCTCATCCTCCCACTCCTCCACCTCCTCCACGCAGGAGCCTCAGTCTGTTAGGTACACCAGCCTGCTTCCTGTTTCACTTTAACCCCTCCTCCACACACACACACACACACACACACACACACACACTGATATATATAAGAATGAATTCTTTTTCTTTGTCACTTTTGTTTTTCTCGCCGTCGTCATCGTCATGGTTACATTTCTGTAAACTCAGACACAGACAAGTTTTTGTAATCTGCTGTAATCTGATTGGAGGAGCTTTGAAAGGTCAGACGCAAACTACAGATTTAATTTGAAAATCTGGACGCGATGACTCAGTCGACGGAAGAAAGAAAGAAAGAAAACAACATTTTTTGTCCTTTATGGACTTGTTTGTCTATTTTTACCTCGGTGCAGCTGCTTCAGTTCACGCTGCACAGAGAGGTGCACACACACACACACACACACACACTGAGTCACAGTTGTTGTATTAGATCAATTATCAGAGTGTTTTGTCGTCGTTCTCTGACCTTTCCAGTGATTTTCTTTTTTATCGCTCAGAGCCTCTGATATTTTCTGACCCACATATGCAGCTCTGTTGATTTGCTTTAAAAACATGCAGTTGGTGATATGACGTGTTTTTTTTAAATCACTGCTGATGAACATGTTTAAAACAGAGACGCGAACGAGCTGCACGCAAACAGGAGCAGATAATGTGTGTGTGTTTTTTGGGGACTATTTTCAGTGGCGGATTAAAACTCATTTGGTGCTCGAGTGAGTATTTGGGGCAGCAGGACTCTGTGTGTGTGTGTGTGTGTGTTAAATAGTTTTTGGAAACAATGGAGCTCATTGGCTCAGAGGAGTGAAACAGTATTGGGCTGATGGTGATGGAGAATTCTTGCTTCCTTCCTTTTTTCCCTTCCTTTCCTTTTCCTCTTCCTCCCCCTCCCTTCCTCACTCCTTCCTTCCATCCTTCCTTACTCTCTACTTTCCTTCCCCCCCTTCTTTACCTACTTTACCCCCCCCCCCTCCTCACTCTCTCCTCTCCTTGTCGTCCTTCCTCCAGATGACATAGCTGGGCCTCAGCCTGGGCCTTTCCTAGTGAGTGTTATGGGCGCCTCCCTGCAGTCCCTCCCCCTGCCTCTCCCTCCTCCTCCTCCTCCCTCCCATGCCACCATCCAGCACAGTCTCAGCCTCAATGGTAAGACATGTCACAGGAGGGAGGAGGAGGAGGGGGGGGGGGTCGACTCCCCCTTCGAATCGACTGTATTATTGTTGATTACATGAAGTGACCTTTACACTCGTTGTTTCAGACGCCTTCCTCCGAGCCCTTCCTCATTCGACCCCATCGCCGGCTGACGCCCTGCCCCCCACCAGACAGGCCCCGCCCCCCATGCTGTGTGCCCTGCGGCGGTCTGAGGCGAGCAACTTCACGGCCAGTCTGAGAGAACTGGAGAAGGTAACACACTAAACATGTCAGTCAGTTCTCCAGAGCTGAGATCATCTCCTCTATCAGCTTCTCTCTGGAGCTCCAGTTGCACCAAGAGAGGAGGCTCTGAGCCTGTTGGATGGTGGTGGGTCCAGGTGGGTGGGGCTTTGGGTGACTGATTTGTTATGACATCACAAAGTGACAGGAAGTCCTGACGGCTGGTTTTAAAACTCAGTTTCTGAACACAGGCTGTGTGCATTTCTCTGAGGCTTTGCTTTAACGCAAACGTCTACCTTTAGACCGTACGGCGCTTTAGTAGAAACACCCTCCTGTCTGTCCACAGTGCGGTTGGTACTGGGGTCCGATGAACTGGGAGGATGCAGAGATGAAACTGAAGGGGAAACCGGACGGATCCTTCCTGGTCCGAGACAGTTCGGACCCTCGATACATCCTGAGCCTCAGCTTCAGGTCGCAGGGGGTCACGCACCACACACGCATGGAGCACTACCGAGGTGAGACACACACACACACACACACACACACACACACACACACACACACACACACTATCTATTGTCTACAGAAGTAAACATTAGAGTGTTGTTCTCATCAGTCCTCACTGTGACACTGTGTGAAACTCCTGAGTCCTCACAAAGATACACAAACACACACACAGTTGTACACACTTAACTTTACATGCATATCTTGCATATGTGTGTGCAGCTGTGCAAGAATAATACATGCTTTCAGCAACCTCTCTTTCTCTTTCACTCACTCACACACACACACACACACACTCCCTTCAACATCATGTTCAGCTACTCTAACTTACCAGCTACTTGACTGACTGCTCCTCACAATCCCCACTACACACACACACACACACACACACACACACACACACTGTGCCTACAGAAGCATGTGCATCCATACACTGGTCATCCAGCGCCTCAGGCCTCTAATATGGACACACACCACATGTACAGGGACACGACACCATGATGAGTCATAGCTGACATTCACACACACACATGCGATCTGACCCTGTACCGTCACACTTATAGTTTCCATATGAATCTGTTCTCCATCCAGCCTGAAGTTCAAACTGTCTTCAGATAAATAAACAGAGAGAAGTTCAGAGAAGTCTACGAACAGACAGAGGAGTTCTTAAAGAGTTCTTCAGAAAACTGTTTTTATTATTTATAATAAGTGAATAATATGTGAAATGTAAAATGCGAACCTGGCGCTCACTCAACAGTAAGTCATGTTGAAGCTGTGCCTGTAAATCTCCCGTGCTGAGTGACGACTGACGGCTCCTCTCCGTCTGAGATGACCCGATGAAACGATTTCATAATTTTGTCATAAATCCACGAATCGTAACTGACACTGAGCTGATGGAGACACAGACGTGATGCTGATTTTCTCTACTGAGGTGAAGACGCACCAACGAGGAGCTGAACATGTTGCAGCTTCAGTCGCAGCGCTGTGATGTAAAAACGCTGCATTATGAGTAAAAGTACATTCAGCATTAAACATGTGTTTCAAGGGAGTGTATCAAAGCTTCAGAAGTGAAAGTGCTCATGATCCCGTGTGTTGATATGAAGGATTCGGCTGGTGGAAGCTTTTATGGCTGTAGGATCATTGTCACATCTGATTCATCTGCCTGTTCATATCCTCCACTACGTGTCTCATGGACTCAGATTCATACGAGTCAAGAGTCCACGTTTAGATGTTTTGATTTGTGCAACAAACAGAATCCAAGATATTCAACGTATCGTCCTCAAAGGTTTTGCATTTTAGCTAAAGAATAACTGAAGGGTTTGAAACATCCAGACTTTCCCTGATGAAGTTTCCATTAATCAGAGCGATCACCACTGAGGTGAAGTTTAAAGCTTAAAGGAGCTGTTTGTGAGTTTTGCTAATGCTCTGTAGCTAACACCAGACTTACCTTCACTCCTTCACCCTGTTGCTGTCTTTACACATTAAAGTCAACATGTGTAGGCTGAGTAAACAGTGACAGTAAAACAAAATGAGGCAAACACTCACTTCATGTTCAGCCTGAAAACACCTGAAGCTGCTGAATTAATCATTGATCTTCTTAAAAACTCTGAGGAAAGAGTGAAAACTTCTTCAGTTTTTACCCAACAACAGCAACAATGACGACGACGACGACACACGTCTGGGTTCAAAATAGACTTCTACCTCTCTCTCTCTGTTTTGCACAGAAGAATATCTCATGTAAACCGTGGTTACGTTTGTCACGTCTGTTTGGGACAATGCAGGAATCACAGTGACAGTAATTAGAGCATAATAACAGGACAAGAAAAGACAAATTAAAGCAAAACAAAAGAGTAGAAATAAACACAAACACGTCGTTATAACGATCCAATAAGGTCAGAGTACAGTGCTGAAGCATGAATAACTCACATAACACCTCATGTGTATTTGTACACACACGGCACATGTGTGACTAACTAACAAGGTGACTTATGAAAAATACATGTGTGACCGGGCAGACACACACACACACACACACACACACACAGTCACACAAATGGGGCTCCACATTAATGAGTCACCATCATAAAGCTATAGAGTCATGCCTGGAAACACATTCATTATTCAGACGTGCAGCCTCGACTGACACAACACATCCACATCAACGCGATCATGTTCGCATGAACGCATTGTGGCCTGACATGAATCGAGAGCAGAATGGCTCTGAGATAAACAACCTCTGAGCGGTCAACAGGAAGTCAGCTCGCACACACACCAACACATTCAGAGCTCTCTATTCACTCTGTGTGTGTGTGTGTGTGATCACAGAGTGGCTGGTTGTAATTAGTGGGTTTTCTCTGCAAATTAGAGCTTTTTGTTCTGAAATCTTCTCTTCAGCCGTCACACTGAGTTACTCACATACCACAGCAGTTATCAGGCGCATCGACATGAAATCTAATACAGACACTGAAGGACACGTTGGAGGATCTTACAGGAATTATTACAGGAGCTTTTTGGAGCACATCTGTCATTGAAGGTAAAGCTCTGTGTGTCTGAGCCACAGCTGTAGACGGGGCTCACGCCTCTATGGAATATAATATAAACATATGTAGATACTTGACTTTGAGTTTCAAAAGTAAAATGACTCATGTCTCAAGCTTTAAACACGCTTTAAGCTCCAGGGTGGAAAAACAAAGGCTGCAGTTCCTCTCCTGACCACTAGAGTGTGTCCCCATACACTCCCATGTTAAAATGTTTATATTTTATTCAAGGTTAAAGTTATGAGCAATTGAGGGCGTGGCCTCTTGTGTACCTGCCACAGACTGTACCAAAGTCTGGGCTCTTGGATTTAGGGGGCGGAGTCAGGCACTGCCAAGATGGCGGTGGTGCAGCAGCTCACTCTGAGCTTCAAAACTGTCCTTAAACTCTGTGCTTTCAACTTTAACATGGAATCAAAACACGTCATTAAGTGTGATTTGTTCCAGTGTGTGATGGTTAATGACGGCAGTGTAGTGTAACTTTCATCAATGCGGATTTTTGAAGCGATTTTTGAATGAGTTCTTGTTCAGTTGGATCATTTATGTTCATTTCACACTTAAAAAAAACAAAACAAAAGCAAACTTTGTCTCCTCTGGTGTAAATCCAGTCCTGGAAACAGTGGATGGAGATCAGAGGTTTCATTGGTTCAGGTGTTTGTCTCTGCCTCCATGTAAAAACCCCGAGACCGACATCAAAGATTCATGCTTGTTTTCCCAGAGCTTAACATTTTCCAGGAATTAAACCACGACTTGATGCTCAAACTTCAGGTCAGTGTAAATAAACAACCGAGAAGATGTCCTCATTTTGTGCACACACCGTCCTCTCTCTTTCCTGCTGCTCAGCCAATCAGAACGAAGCTCCTAACATGCACAGGAAGATCTGATGTGTTTACTTTGATGATATCGAGGATTCATAATTAATGTGGGAATGATTTATAGATGAAGAAAAGCTACATGTGATACATAAAGATGAAACAAAAACAAACCTTTGTCTTTGCCTACAGGGACATTCAGCCTGTGGTGTCACCCAAAGTTTGAGGACCGGTGCCACTCGGTGGTGGAGTTCATCGAACGAGCCATCATGCACTCCAAGAACGGCAAATTCCTCTACTTCCTGCGCTCCAGAGTCCCAGGTAAAATATAGGTCATATATCCGCACGCAGCGCGAGCCGATCAAAAATGGATGTGAGCTGCCACTTAGTGAGAAAGTGCCTGAGAGGCGGTGAAGAGCAGGAATGTATCCGGCTGTCTGTGCGTCTGCATTCAGCCCCTCAATGATTCATGATTGTGAGAATGAACCTAAATATGTGAGTGTTGAGTGTAGTGGGAAACACATGTATGTCATGAAGTATATCGAAGGCCCCCTGCATTTACCTTAAATATGTATAGAAGCACATGTATTTGTTGTACGTCCTGTCCGTCTAATTACCCAGAGTGCTCGGCTCTGAGCACTGAAACACATGTTTACACGTATCATCAGGACCTAGACAGGCGTGACCCACATGTGAATCTGAAACACGCTGACATCCCACCGTTCACAGCAGACCACTTCCACACACCGCTCCGCCGGGAAGTAGAAACGTACGACATGTTGGACTCTGTGTAAACGTCGTAGCCAACCTTGTGGTGGGTTGAGCTAACAGTTAGAAACTTGTAGAACAACATGAGCAGTAACACAAATGTGTGTGTGTGTGTGTGTGTGTGTGTGTTTCAGGGCTTCCTCCCACCCCAGTTCAGCTGCTGTATCCTGTATCTCGCTTCAGCAACGTGAAGTCACTACAACACCTCTGTCGCTTCTGCATCCGACAAATAGTTCGCATCGACCACATCCAGGAGCTTCCACTGCCCAGGTAACTTTTAAATAAGGTGTTCCTTCAAACCGTTGGCTCACTGAAGTGGTGCCTAAAGGTTTGATGAACACGTGGAGTCTCAGTTGTGCAGCCATGTTATCGGTGACACTGATTGGTGCAGCACTTTGTTCCTCACTGTGATGTCTGATGGAGCACCATGAGATGTTTGGGGGTGGATGAGGATGAACCCTGATACCACTGACAATCATCAGACGTGCCTGAATCTGGATGTAAACTCAGAAAGGGACAGATAATGAGATGGATAGGAATCGTCTCTTCATTACTCAGAAGATAAAGGAATAACGGTCCATCTCTATATTTGGTGTTTCCCAAATGCAGCGTCTACATTATGCAATAAACCAGCTCCACATCACTGAAGGTAATCTCTTCAGACAGCTGTTAGCTGAAGCCAGTCGGCAGTTTGTTTTGAGTTTGGCTTGGTGGCGTGTCTCTATCTAATCTTCCTTTGTAATTTGATCATGTCTCTTCTCATTCAGAGCAACAATAGAAACTGAACCCACTTCAAGTTTAAATCCAATTAAACAGGGGTTAAACAGATGCAGAAGTAGATAATGGCCTCTCCGGGCCTCCGTATTATCCAGTGAAACGTCCTGGTGTCTACCTGAGGAACTGTCTCAAACTGCAGTTGAATCATTCATGGCTCCCAGACGTCTCTGAGTGTTCCTGACTGTTGCTGGGTCTTCTCCTCTCTCCAGACCACTGATCTCCTACTTGAGTAAGTTTTATTACTACGACCCGGAGGAGGAGATGTACCTGTCAATCAAGAGCATCCGGAGGGTGGTGGGAGTGGAGCAGGAGGCCGAGTCGCAGACGTAGCAGCAGAGATCTTCTCAGCTCAAGTGAGTCTGTTCTTCATCATCTACATATTTTATCTGCCACAGTGATGAAATGGGAAAAAGAAAACCAAAGTGAAAACCATGGCCAAGGCCAAACACTCCCAACGCTAACTCTACAATCTACAATCTGATCTGCATCAAACCCCAGTGGGTTTAACCTTAAATCAAAGGCTCCATCCCTGCACCAACCTAAACCAAACCTTCTGAATACGTCACATTTTTTGCACTAAAGCTAAGAACACAAACCAAGAGAGTGTAAGTCCTGAAATGATCTTCAGGTTTCTGCTGCAGTTCGACACTGAAGACGACTGACCAGGTGAAGGACCTTCCTGTACCTACATGCACAGTGAATGACTGCAGACACTGTTTTGTTCATGTGTGTGATTTCTCTAAAGCAGTGATACGATGTTGTGTGAGGAGTTGTCCTCAGATGTTGTTCAGACATTCATGGTCTCCAGCCTCTCACCCTCCTGACTTTCCATCGATCCTCAGCTCCTCTTGTGTTTGTGCTATTTAACAAACCTGTAACCTGTTGATGTCGGTGCCTCTGCCCAGGTTTCTGTGTGGAGGACTGATCTGTTCTGGTCCGCCAGTCTTCCAGCATCAGCCGATCAGAGTCCCTGGAAATCTGTGCGTCCAGCTGGACTGGCTATGGACCTGCCTCTCTGTGGATTTGGACTAATGAAAGTGGGAAAACTGGCGACGAGAAGAGCAGATGGCGAGGACTCGGCCTCGTCTTCGGTGGGACTGCAGAGACGTTCTCGCCTGCACACATGGCGGTGGACACGGAGGGATGGCGTTGATTTTGAACTCCATTTGCAAATTTCCTTGAACCTGCTGAACTGGACCTTGAAAACACAAATACACTGGTCAATTTGTACAACTGTTGTTTGCTGCCGTTTTCTTGTTTTTCCTTCCATTCTGTCAAAATGAGGGTTTTAAAAGCTGCCCTCTGGGGGGGGAGGGGTGATGGGGGGTGGGGGTGGGGGGGGTCGATATACACACTGAGGCAGGGCGGTGGAGGCCCGTCACTGAGCGTTGGGTACAATCTCTGTCTTAAAGACACGTTTGGTTTGGTTTTTCTGTTGTTGTCTACAATGCTAATGCTAATGCTAATGCTAAGGTAAATTACACAACTGATTGAAAATCAAAAGTCTCCTCTCTTTTCCCAGAAGGTGCTCGTTGCACCAGCTCATCCAGACAGATCTGGTTTATTGTTGAACCTCTGAATGTTTCAGTTGTTGGCGTTGTGTTAATGTAAGACGACTTTTTTTTTGGTAAGAAACGGGCGCCATTTTGTTTCTCTTTGCTCTAACTAACCAGATGTCAGGCCGATGTATTTGCCTTTTTAAACACAGGAGCACTTAACGTTTTTGTTCCTTCAGCCCTGTCTCCTGAAAATTACTTTTCTATACAGCGAAAAAAAAAAAACCTTGCAATGCTTTTGGTTTTCTGCCTCGCTGCCAATATCCCCCTAGTGGCCACTTGTGGATATAAACATGATGTCATACTGGGTGTTTCTGATTGGCTTCCATATCGTCGCTATTGGCAACAGAATCTTGTTGCCACAGCGTTTCATGAAAGTCACTAGAGCTCTGCCTTGTTTTACAGGAAGTCTGTACGTGACCTCTTCAGACTGATGACCTGTGACCTGTGACCTGTTCAACCTGATGATGGGGTAACAACATCATTTTCATAGGTCATAGGTCATCTTCTCATGTTACTGATTTCAACACAGTTACATTTCCCACAATGCCTTTGGACAGCGTAAAGACTGAGGTTGTTATTAAGTCAGATCTCGAGTCCATTTACTTAATTAGCAGGAGGCACGTGTCCAGAAGCTGCGACATCCAGGACGCTGGTGGAGGATATTTGGCATCAGTGGCTGTTTTTTTTTTTTTTTTTGATTATTATTATTTTACAAAAGATTTAAAAACTTCACCGTTTTGTTTTTTTTTTCAGGCTGAAACTAACAGGAGAAGAAAAAATACACCAAAGAGAAAAAAAACCCTCAGAAATTTAATTCACGTGTTGATTTCAACAGACTTTTATTGTGGAACAGGAAATGAAGTCAAAAGAGCGATGAGTTGTTTTTCTTTTTCTAAATGTTGAGACGTTTGTTTGAATTTGATGCTGACACATCTGGAGTTTGATCAGATCACACCCAGATGCCTCGTTGTTGTTTTTTTTTTTTCCCATGATGCCCTGCCTCACAGTGTGTGTATCTCTACCTGTCCAGTTTTATTTGTTGAGATGCCCAGGTGTATTTTGCTCATTCTGTTTCTCAGTTCCCTGACGCTGGCCGCTGGCTCAGCATTTTCAGTAAAAAAAAAAAAAAAAGAAAAGAAAAGAAAGAAAGAAAAAATAAATAAATATTGGTTTGTGTCGTAATTTCTTTTACAGTTGAATACTTTTAATTTGAAACTGAAATCGATACGTCCATGTCTATAACGGCTGCTGCAGGACACACAGTGCAGGAAGTGAAAGGCTGCAGCAGGAATTTACAAAATAAAAGTCATGTCTTAAAAGTTCTAGACAGCAAAAGTATTTTCTGACATGTGGATTAAAAGTCACATGGAGTTGGTTTTGTTGTTTCTGAGGATGAACAGCAATCAAAGATAACGTATCATGTGTGACTGTATTTTATACTGAAAATCCACCTAATGAGGAACACCAGGGGATGTGACTGAGAGCTGAAGGTCTTTTTTTAATCCTCAGAGAAATTCATTATTCAGATGCTCAAAGTGGATTTTAAGAGTCATTTTAGACTGAATACAAACCTGAAAAATTCAAAAGTCACTAAATTTAGAGACACGTGATTTTCTCTGTTCTTTAACGTTACTATAAAGTACTTTGTTTTTCTGTGGAAGTGTCTGATCCAGAGTGAAAATACAGATCCAAAGTAGAACTTAAAGATCAGCAGATATAGGATGTGTTGGTAAAAAAAACAACACAGGGTCAAAGGTCACCTTTTAAATGCTGGTTTTAATATATAAGACCAAAAAAACAGCAAATCAAACATATTGAAGCGACTGAAACAGAAGATGTTTTGATATTGTCTCATGATAAGTTCTCTACTTGTCCAACAGATGATCAGGTGAACGCAGCAGCTGACGTCATGTGACATCATGCAGCATCATGGCGTCTGTAGTGTCTGTGGATGTTCACTGCTTTCTGCTGCCGAGCTCTCTGAACCGAGCGTCTTCAATTTTTCAGCGTCAGCTTATTCCCTCCTTAATTGTTTAAGGCGGCTGAAGCTGTGGCTCGTTCAAGAAGCCTGTTAAGAGAAAAAAAAAAAAGTGAGTGAGATTTCCCAGTTAAATTATGCAGCTCTTTCTCTCCGAGGCCCTCCACAGAGGCGCCTGGGGAGGGGGGGGTGATAGACAGGATCAGCATCCTCCACCCTCCCACTGCAGCCCACTCAGGTGAAGAGGGAGAAAAGGCTCCATGCTGCTAAAAGCAGAGAAACAGAGACGACTGCATGTGAATAAGGTCAAGTGCACTCTTTGGGAAAAGCCCTATATGAAAAGAGCTGCATGCATTGTGGATGTGAGTCGAGTGAAAAGGAGAGAGAGAGAGAGAGAGAGAGAGAGAGAGAGAGAGAGAGAGAGAGAGAGAGAGAGAGAGGACAGCTCATGGTACATCAGCCGACACGCTGCCTCAAAGTGCTGCAGGCCAGCTCAGAGGATGTGGACTGAGATGGGACTGACAGCTGAGACTGGAACATTTGTCCAGAGGCCTGGCTCATGTCACACACTCTGTGTGTGTTAGTGTGTGTGTGTGTGTGTTCTGGGCCGAGACCAAAGTCCAAACCAGACAAGACAAGAAGCACAAGACAGCGCTCAGATCTGGTCTGAGTCCAAGTGGTGTAGTCTAGTCCAGATCTGAACGAGGAAGAGGAAGAAGAAGACAACGCACTGCAGGCTGGTTCCTGTGGAGCTGAGCAGAGGATGTGTAGGAGTGCTGCGTCTTACACACGTGTTATCTTATGAATGAACATGCTGACTTCAGTCATCAGCACGACATGAGCATCGTTATTTTTCACCGCCTGTTTTCACTGTTGCACCAGTTAAAAGTTAGCTCTTTAAATGAGCTTGTGCTGTTGTGCAATGACAGTAAAGAGACATCCTCATTTTCTGTGAAGTACTCTGAGTCTATTTTGAGCTGCCAGACAAACCAGGCTGAGAAATATTGTATTGTTGCTTTAAAATAAACTTTTAATCCGTTTACACTGGCTTAGAGCAGGCCGTGTTATCCCACATAACGGGCTGCTCCTCATAATAAACCACGGGGCAGTTTAAACGGGTCAGACGGCAGCGACTCGCAGCTCATTGATCAGCTCGGTTGTCATTCTTGTTTGGTCCGCACAGCCCCTCGCTCATCACATTGGCCGTTATGGACGTCAGTGAAACAGACCTCCTGCTTTTATAGGGCAAACGCCTGTTCGGAAGGTTTACGCTTCGGACCCGCCCCCGCTGAGCGCCATCTCGACATCCCATTGGTGTAACTGCCATTCATTAACCGACGTACTTAAACGGCGCGTCGCGGTTGGTTCGCTTGAATTTCAATCACAGAGACAGCTCCAGCCGATTGGTCAGCGCCGCCGTCGCTCAACGCGCCACTGTCCGCGGATTGGTGCAGCGGCGCGGGCGGGATCCTCCCTGGGCTCGGTCTTCAAGGCTCGCGGAGAGCGAATGTCGTCATGAGCGGTGGGTAGGAATTAAAACATTGGTGTTTATATTACATTCTACTTCGTTAAACGTTATATTTGCATTGAACAGAAAAGCACTGTACGTTGTGTGGTGTGAATAAGTGTGTTTCTGGGGTCACTCGGGAAGCTGCGTGAACCAAAATAAGCATCGCACTTCCGGAAAGGGGCTGCCTTTTTCAGTAACGTTATCAAAGAGTTTGACTCGGGCTAGCTGACGCGCAGCTAGCCAAGTATGCTAACGGCAGCTGAGTAGCTGCTCCTTTACTTCTTTTTCCAAAATCCGGCAAAGTGCATTTCCACAACCCACCAATTCCACAAACCCCCCAAAACTACCGGGGTGATGCAAGTAACGATCCCGTATCAGCTTGTTGAATTCAGGTGCAGACGGTTAGAATTAGCTTGAGCTAGCTGCTAGCCACATTAGCCTGCCCCGGTTTAGTTCAGTATCGCTGGTTAGCATGCTAACTGATGTTAGCTGGTTGCCCAGAGCAAACCAAACCGACAGTATATGTTTGATGGCGGCGCTATTTTGAGGCCGCACTGTTTTTTTTTCTTTCTATTTGTGAGATACTGGACTTAAAGACACACTCCGGCTCGACTGGTGCTGGTTGTGAAATTTGTGCACTTCTGCTCAGTTTGTGCAACAACACGTCCTCGTCCGTACATCCTGAATGAAGTGTGTGTGTGTGTGTGTGTAGCAGTGAGCAGAGATTAAATGAGCTGACAGTGAAGTTGTTATACTTTCACTTAATGAGGCATGGAGCTCTGACGGAGGAGGAGGAGGAGGAGGCAGCTCGGTTCCTGTGTGGTCTGTAGCCACAACAACACAGCTGCTTTTCTACCAGGGCAAAGTTTAGTTGTGACAGATGAGGTGGCAGAAATTAGTCGGGTGCACATGTAAGAAAGAAGCTGTTGTGGTGTGGATGTTAGCCCCATGGCAAAGCGCTTATCACTTGTGTTTTGTCTGATGTGTGGTTACAATGAAGCCTCAGTTTATGTTTGTCATTTATCACCATTACACCAGAGCCACACAGCTACAAGCTAAAGTGAACCAACAGCTCTATTATTCATTATCCACACATCCATATTGATTTTACTCTGTTTCATACATTTGTGCAGAGTCACAGACCGCCGGCCCGTCCTTCCCCTGCGACGCCATTTACAGCAGCATCTTTTGTTTTGATCCTGCAGCAGACAGGACATGTTTCCTTTTCTTTCTTTTTTTTTTTAAACATCTTTTAAAAACAGCGACGACAAACTTCGAGCTCTGTGACTCAGATGCTGTGTTGATAAGTCTCTCTGCAGGAAGAGCGGCTCCGTGGTTGTTCTGTTGTTTCCACCTCTCAGCAGGTTTGTCGGTCGCTCTGTGGTTGTCGTACACTTAAGGTGTTGCCACTGCTTTCCTACAGGCCAAGACAGATGTTGTCAGTAAGACCCAGTGCTTGTGCGTTGTGCGCGCAGGCCGTGTTCATGCAGGAGTGACCCGGCGGTCACTCACTGTGCATCATGAGCGTGCCTCTTCTCCTTTGACAGTAACAGCCTCGGCCTATTTTTGGCCATTAGGCAGCGCAGCGTCGCCTGGTGCTGAAGATTTACCCTGCTCTTAAACTGTTGGGCATCCTGCCCTAAATGTACTTATGCTGACTGTCTAAACAGAAAATATAATATACCTCAATAAATTCTGCGTCTTTTCCTCCCATAATGTCTTGGAGCTCGGTCCAGAGGAGCAGCAGGAGGCCACCAGCCTTGTTTTTTTTTTTTACTGCAGCAGCTCACTCACTCACAGGGTGTTGTTGTGAACGGATGTCTGTAACATCCAGTAGATGTGCGTGTTGTTGTGCGACCTCTCAGACGTGCGACCTCTCAGACGTGCGACCTCTCAGACGGCTGCTGCTCAGGATGTACGTGGAGAGATTTCAGTAACTAACCCATCAGAGAGGTGGTGTTGATCTGTGGTGCAGCAGTGTGATGTAGTAGACAACCTTCAGTCACTTTAAGTGTGTTTTACCCCCCCCCCCCCCCCCCCCCCCCACACACACACACACCACCTTCATGATCAGTTTGGATTAATGCAGTAATTAGTGTAACTATCATCACATGGTGAACATGGTGCGGCGTCTCAGAGATCTGTCTCCGTCCTGCAGCAGCGTCCTGTGACGTCCTTGAACAGCTCAGCCACTGACTCTGTGTGTGTGTGTGTGTGTGTGTGTGTGTGTGTGTGTGTTTTCCAGAACAACAGGACAGTATGGCCACCACTGTTGCTGTCAGTCCCAGTGAATACCTCCAGCCCTCCACCGCCTCCACACAAGTGAGTAACAGCCAGGTGTCAGTCACTCTCTGGTTGAACTGTTGACCTCTCCTCAGCGATGTCATCGTCCTCGCGCTCCATGAATCTATCACACACACGTTTACGTCGCTGCTCAGTTTTTATATATGAATGCACTCACTCTTGTTTAGTTTATTATCTTCATTTCTTCTTCTGCTTTATCTGCTTTGACTTTTCTCTGAGGCTTTTTAAACTTTAATGAGGAGAAGTGCTTTGTAAATGAAGTTATTATTAAGGTTCAAGGTTCATTTTATTGTCATTTGCATGATCACACAGGAGCTTGTTGAATTTGTTCTCAGGACCAGCAGCACACAACAACAACAACAACAACAACAACAACACTCTTACGAGCTTATAATTCCTGTGTAAACAACAAATAAACGTAACTAACAGATGCTAAAGTGTAGTGGATTAAAATGAGATTATAATAACATGCATTATTGTCGAGGTGTTGTGTGGCTGTGGACTGAGACAGTGGGTCATGTGTCATTGATTTGTCCCACATGATGAGGTCAGAGTCTCTGTGCCGTCTGGTCTGATCCAGTGTTTGACATTCATGCAGAGTGCTTCCCTCCCTGCAGCCTGACCATCACACACATGGACCACAGAGGAGCTCAAAAGCTTTGCAGGTGGACACTCGTCTCCTTCTTCACCAACTTCCTGGACACTGTCTCTGACTCTGCATATGTAGTGGAAGGCTTGATCACCTGTCTCACCATCACCTCACCTCTGTCTCTGACCTGTCTCTGTCTCTGTCTCTGTCTCTGCAGGACACCCAGCCCTCTCCTCTGGCCCTCCTGGCCGCCACCTGTAGTAAGATTGGCCCTCCTGCTGCTCAGGCTCCTGTCACGTCACCTCCAGCGCAGCCGCAGCCTCGCCGGCTCCTCCCCATCAAGCCGGCGCCGATCGCCCCCGCTCCGCCCAAAAACCTGGGGTTCCTGTCGGCAAAGGGCAATGTGATCCAGCTCCCCGCCGGCCTGGGCTCCACGGCCCCTGGCAGCCCCATCGTCCTCACCATCCAGCAGAGCCCGGCCCGCGCCAACACCTCGGCCCCCGCCAACATCCAGTACCAGGTGGTGCCGCAGATCCAAGGTCCCCAGACCATCCAGGTGATGCCACAGGGAGGTCAGATCCAGCTCATACCGGGCACCAACCAGGCCATTATCACCACCCCCATGACGGTACCGGCGCCCCCCGCTGCTGCCGCCGCCGCTCCGGTCACGCCTCAGAAGACCGTCGCCATCAAACCTTCACCGAAGCTGCGCAAGCCAAACAACTCGGCTGCTGCTGCTGCTGCGAACATGGTGCAGCTGCCCAGCGGGCTCACGTTGCCACTCAACGTGGCAACCGGAGAGGTGGGCGGGGCTCAGATCGTCACAGAGACGGCAGCTGCCCCTCCCACCCCTGGTAAGGGACGACGAGGGAGGAAGAAGAAGGTGATCCTGGCTGCTCAGCCTCCGATGGCTGCTCCTGCACAGGCGGCCTCCCCTCCCCCCGAGCAGATGGAGACCATCCTGATCGACGCAGGTGACAACATCATCCAGGTAACTCCGCCCACTGCTGCTCCAACACTTCAAACGCTGAACAGTGATGCTAATGTAATGCAGCTTGAGTTTGAAGCTTTTTCCTCCAGTTAAAAACACATGAGGCTTCAGACACTGGATTTATATTTGCTTCATCTTCACTTTGGAAAAAATATAAAATTGACGATGTGATTTTTTTTTTAATGTCTTGTACAAAACAAACTTGATGTATAGAGCACTTTTCTTCCAGGGAGTGTTGTAGCACAAAGTGATTTACATACACAAAGATATACAGAATAACATTAAACCCCCCCCCCGACACACACACACACACACAATTCATTCAGGAAACAAAAAGTGTGTGTAATGTGTGAGGAGCTGTAAAGAACAGAGACGACTGAGGAGACACAGTGTTATAAAGTAAAGACAGATGTAAAAAATAAAATCCCTATAATAAGGTCAAATAAATAAAACAACAAAACAGTGTAATTGATTTAACAATGAGTGAATAAATAAATGCAGCTTCAAATACAAAGAGTCACGTCTTGACTTATAACAGAATATAACAGTCATGATGCTCAGTAACGTGACACATGCTGCTGTGATTCGTCCACCGTCTGTTTGAGTCACGTTTCTCCAACAGCAACACAAATGGCTTCTCTGTTCAGACCTCGGTGCTTGTTGTTGTGTTCAGGGTCTGTTCTGGTATCAGACAACATGATTTTATTTTATCCTCCTGTCACCTCTCGGAGCTCATTGTCTCCAGATGTTGCAGGCAGCTGTGCAGCTCCTAAACCCCACTGTTCTTGTTCCCCAGCAGCTGATGGCAGAGACACTGTTGGACCTCACTGTGGCTGAGGAGTCAGATAAACTTGTTCTGTTCTGCTGCCCCCAAGTGGACCAAAGTTCACTACAGGCAGGTTCAGAGGAAAGTAACGTGTGTGTGTGTGTGCCCCCCCCCCCCTCCCTCCCCCCCTTCACAGGCTGGTGGGAACCTGCTGATCGTGCAGAGTCCTGGTCAGCCGGCCGTGGTGCAGCAGGTCCAGCTGGTTCAGCCCAAACAGGAGTCTCAGGTGGTCCAGATCCCTCAGCAGGCTCTGAAGGTGGTGCAGGCCGCCTCCGCCACGCTGCCCCCCGTCCCTCAGAGACAGTCAGTCCCCTCCAACCTGCAGGTCGCTGCGCCAGAGCCGTCGCCAACGCAGGTATCCAATCAGACCCTCTCATCTCAACGCGGTTTGACCTCTGATTGGCTGCTGTGTCACAGAAACTGAACGTAAATGGATTAAATCTCACATTTGACGTTTTCTTCCTCAGATTCTCTTTAAAACGCCGTCGGGCGAGTGGCAGTCAGTTCTGCTCCAGGACTCCGTCTCCACGACAACAACCCCCACCACATCAGTCCCTGCCGCCGCCACAACCACCGCCACCGCCACCACCACGATCCCGCCCCCGGCCAGTACCAAAAAGACTCCAGCAGGGGGGCGGAAGGAAAGGACTCTGGCTAAAATTGCCCCGGCGGGGGGCATGATAGCGCTGAACACGTCACAGCTCCCCTCAGCGGCTCAGGCCGTCCAGACCATCAGCATCAACGGCGTCCAGGTCCAGGGGGTTCCTGTCACCATCACCAACGCAGGAGGTGAGTCCCGTGATTGGTCGGTCAGCGTCAGGACCGAACCTGAGGCCGCGTCAGTGGCTCTGCTTCCATCCACACAGTTTCATCGCATTACAAATGTCTCATGGAAACAGAAACATGTGATCAAACGTTCGTCCTGACGATCTCATCGATCTCATTTCTCTTGATCCATAAAAAGCCAGATAAGAACTGTGATCATGTTTTACATCAGGTGCACAGACACACACGATCTGATTGGAAAACAACATGCAGCGTCACTACACACAGATTTCTAGTGGATGTAAAGCTCTGAGATGGACACACACACTTTCACCGTCTATATTCACATTAATATTTTTAGCGATCTTCAGATAAATCGATTGACAAGTGGATGGAAACAGCCTCTGATTTACGTCTCCAGACTCGTATGGCGGTGTCACAGAGCGACTACAGATGATTCACCAAGATGAGTAAGATGAGCTCACAACAGGAAACTGAACCTGAACTTCAACACAACATCAGAGTTTGATGATTCGACACTTGAAAACGACTTAATATTTGTTGAGACAGAATCTTATTTTCTGTAAACTCAGCGTAAAACGACTGAAAGAACTGTCGCACTGAATTATTGAGGCAGCACATGTGCAGCCAACAGCTATAACAACACAACACACACACACTTCGTACCGAAGCGCTAATGTCTTAAGGTGAGTCAACATCTGGAAACATGTAAACGTGCAGGTTCCTGGTGAAAAGTGCGTGTGAGCTCCATCTGGTCAGAATATGTTGTCGCCTCGTAGCTTTCATGTGTCTCTATTATGTTAATGTCGCCATTAATCATTGATCAGACTTTCTGTGGCTCAGCTCTAATGAGATGTTTGGAGGCTGCTCTCCTGCTGTGTGGCTCACTGTGTGTGTGTGTGTGTGTTAGGTCAGCAGCACCTCACTGTGCAGACGATGCAGGGCGGGGGGCTGCAGCTGGCGACGACACAGGGACAACCCACCATCCAGGTCGACCAGACCCTCACCCTGGAGCTGCCTGGGCAGCCGGGGGAGAAGAAGAGACGCATGGCCTGCACCTGCCCCAACTGCAAGGACGCAGACAAGAGGTGAGCGCGTGGGTATTGATTGACAGCTACAGTAGCCAATAGCGTGGCCTGTACCAGCTGTGCAGTCAGACAGTAGAAAACAGACCTCTCTTCTCCTCCACCTTCACCTCCACCTGCCGACCTCATAGATGAATCTGGTGGAGGATGATGATGTTTCTATGTGTTCGAGCCGTTAGCTGAAGGTAGCAGTGATGCTAACAGAGACACGGGCTCATCCCCATGACGAAAACTGCAGCCGGCAGCTCCAGCACCAAGGTTGCCATGGCGACTGGCAGAATTTAAAGTTTAAATGGGGAACGAAAAAATTGGTTTTAATTGGATGAGTCATCGAACGGCAAACAACTAAGAACACAAAAACACAACTAAAACAACGGCCTGATGATACTACACACCACTGTGGCTTCAGGTGACATCATTACCATGCATGTTTACCTGTGTGTGTGTGTCAGGCCGGGGGAGGTGGGGAAGAGGAAGCACATCTGTCACGTCGCCGGCTGTGAGAAGACGTTCAGGAAAACGTCGCTGCTCAGAGCTCACGTCCGGCTGCACACCGGAGAGAGGCCGTTCGTCTGCAACTGGGTTTTCTGTGGGAAACGTTTCACACGCAGCGACGAGCTGCAGCGGCACGCCAGGACGCACACAGGTGCAGCACACACACACACACACACACACACCTAAACACCGAAACACAAACACAGGTGAAAAAGTGTCATACCTGCAGTGGGTTGACCTCTGTGTGTCTGTGATGAACACGATGATGAATAAACACATGAACAAAATTAAAGTTATTACCAACCTACTGACAGTTTGACCAATCACAGTGAAGAGTGAAAAAGATGAATACAAGAGGTGACGTAAGATGAGAGCGATCAGCATCTGTGTCATTTTTGCAGGAACAGAATGAAAAGATAAAGATGAACGTAGTTCTGAGTGTGTGAGCTCCTTTTGTGTTCGAGTATTTGATTTTGTGAATGGTAATGACATGACCACAGGGAAACCAACTGCACATAGTCAGGTGATAATGTTGATTTATTCCCCAGTGCTGAGTACAATCTTCTCTTCTCTCATGTCTCTTCATGTTAAAACTGCTCCACTGATCTGACGTTGAACCGTCGCATCACTTCGTCTTGTCTGTTTCCTCCTCAGGAGACAAACGCTTCGAGTGCAGCCAGTGTCAGAAACGCTTCATGAGGAGCGACCACCTGGCGAAACATTATAAGACTCACATAAACACCAAGAACCTGTGAGCGCCCGTCACACTGAGCTCACACTCAGACAGACAGACTCTCTCCGAGACTGAAGAGTGTGTGAGAGGGGAGGAGACGCCACCAGTGGAGTGTGTGTGTGTGAGACTTTATCCCATAGTGGGAAATACTCCAACAGACAGTCCCTGTACCCGCTCGCTCCTCTAGGACACTGTGTAGTGTGGTGTACAAACAAATCCCTCCTGGTGGACTTCAGACTGATCCAGCAGATTAATAATAGATCATTTTTCTTTTGTTTTTGGTTTCTCCCTCTGGTCTGAGCGGAGGCTGGAGCGGGCCGGATAAGGAGATGATGAGGACGAGGCTTCAGATTGAGATGCTTAACTCCTCTTGGTTATTTATGAACTTCTCATGGAGGAGGAACGTGCACAGATTCATCCAGACACCAACACCCAAGACCACAGGACTCCAGTCGCAGCTTCCATCTCTTTGGTTTTGTTTTTCTCCCCCTAAATCCTGCTTTGTTTTGTTTGTTTGTTTTGTTTATCGTGGAACGTCGGGGCGAGAACTCCCTAATATTGGCCAACGAGAACCAAAAAACAGGAAAATAACATGGTGTTTTGTAAATTTATCAGAAATATGTTTTTACCTCAGTGGAGCGGTAATATTGTTTAAGTTATTTATTATTCCCCCCCTCACACAAATAATTCCCCTTACAGGACTTTTGAAGACCTTTAGAAGTTTACATTGGCTATTTTTAAAATGTGTACATGCTAATGATAATAAACTATTTATGTTTTTTTTCCATACAATTGTTACAAATTGATTTTAGTAAGTAGGCAGGTGAAATTATTTAAAATGAGAGTTAAAGCTCAAATCAGAAGGTGAAAAAATAGCAGAAAGCAGAAAAACAAAGATGTTAATATATTTAAAAACAAACAAACAAACATTTAAACATATGTACTACTTTGTTTTTAGGGTACAGAGGAGGTGACAGAAGATCTGGCGTCTCTGATGGTGAAGTCTGAGACAAAACATCAACACTAAAGGGTTAAATCTGTAGTCTGGGGTCAGAGGTCACTGTGCCTTAACAGTTGGGATTAATGTTTTAAAATCAATTTACTAACAAACTAAAAGCTGCAGGAGCTGAAGGAGTGGGGTTTTGTCTTGGTTAAGATGACGCAACAAAAACGATGGTACAGAACAAATTTCAAGGATGTTAAACGTTACAGAAGTAGAGAACAATATGAAATCTAGATTGACTGTCACCCTCAAACGTCTGTGGCAAAGTTTCGAATTTCTGTGACAGGGACGGCATCTCAGAGATGATTTAAAAAGCAATATATGAGGCGTTCGAGGGAATTTGAGTTTCCCAGTTCTTATTTGTACATCACAGTAAATGTTCACACTCTCAAAATCAGGTCTAAAATCAGCGTTAAACTCACAAAGTGAAAATACTATATGTAATTGGGAAATAACAGAGGACCAACGATCGATCCCTGTGGAACGCCAGATTTAGGCAAATTTCAGATTCGCCCTAAAATGCTTAAAGTTCAAAGTGATTTCGCAGTGTGGTGCAATTGGCCGTATCAAAAGCTGTGCTGGGATCAAGGAGAGCAGGGGGTCACCTTCGTTAACCACAAGGAAGAGATTGTTAATAACGTCTCAGATGATGGAAGGAGTCTGTTTATCTGAAGACGTGGAGCAGCCACCGTTAGATAACACGAATCAGAAGTTGGGGGGTTTGTGATCCATGTGACTTCATGGATCCTTGTTGAAGGTTTTTCATGTTGGACAGATGAAAAACATTTGTCTCACTGTACCAGGGAGACGTCCAAGCTGTCCAAGGATAACGATGATTTCTCTTATGAAGCCGCAGTATGTGTGATGATACTACCTAAAACTCTCTACCTGTAGAGAAGTGCTGCAAAAACCTCCACTCCCTGTGTTGTCCAGGGCAACAGGGCTGAGCTGATACCCCTCACACAAAGTTTGAGAAACAAGATCAACAAGAGTTTTCAGGTGCTAATGATTGAATCCAGTCACATATTATTGATAAACCTGCTCATTTCCCTCTGAGATTCAAACCAGGTATCTATATAGTGGACACCACCACAGGTACGCTGCACACCAAGGGCTGGGTTGTTTTGTTTTTTGGTACTGAAACGTGTCCGTGTGTTTCTGAGAGATCAGAGTCGTGTTCCTTATTTGTCCTTTAATCACATTTTGCTTGTTTCAGACAGTATTTGATTTAAGCTCTTAATGGCTTCTTGTTTAAGATCAACGTAACGACTTCTGCTTTTTATGCTGTCTTCAAAAAAAGTGAGACTTTGGTACCTGTACCAAACGACGCCCAGCCCCACTCGCCACTCCTTGTGTACTTTATATATATATATATATATGAAAAAGAACAACAAATTCCAGGGTAACTCTGCTGTTCGTCTGCTTTACACTTTTGATTTTGGTGATTTGTAGCCTATGCATTGCTGTAAATACGATTGGGTTTCCAATTATCCGGCCTGGAACGACAATCATGTCACAAGATGCAAAAATGATGGAAAAACAAAAACAAAGAAAAGAAAAAAACCCAAACATCTTTCTCAGGCCTTCGATGGATCAGTTCCTTTGTACGTTGATTTTTTCGGCTATGTGATAGCTTTAACTCTGAATTTACACTTGAGAAGTTTTTGTTGATGAACAGATGACCAGCATTAGGCCTACTGTACAGTATTCTCACAAGTCACTTAAATATCATTTGCTTTACAGCAAACATACTGTTGCTTATATCGTTTTTGATATAATGAAGACGTGCTGACGTTTCACCAACAGGTCACCGGTCAGTTCGAAGCCCTGGTTTATACGGGAGTTCCTTTCTATTTACGGACGATTATTAAAAGCTCTTTGGTCAGATGAGCTCGTGCCATCAGCAGACAGCAGCTAGTTGAGTTTTCACTGTGGCATGTTTTGATACTGTGACATACATGTTCAATGGACGGTGCAGCTCTGCTAAACACCATCCAACAACAACAACAACAACAACTACGCCTCTGTGCACAGCAGAGAAATTTGACCAAAGAGCTCGGGTCAAGTCAGATTTTCTTTTAAAGCACTTTTGAACCAGTTCAGTGAAGTGCGTCACGGGGGTGGGGGGGTCGACAGTCGATGTAAAGCTTAGGTGGCCAATATTTGGTGTATTTTTTTAATGTGTCTGAAGACATGTGATGCCATTGGGGTGGTGAGACAGAGCCTGTTCATATTTATGTTTGTATTTCATGTCTAAATATGTAAATACAGTGTGTGTCTGTTAGACACAGTACATGTAGGATATTGACAAACACAAGTTAAGCTGCCTAGTGTCGTGGTTGGCATGGTCAGCCCTGAAGGAAACAGACTTTGTACAGTGTGTAAGGAATAAAATATAATGTGACATTGTATAGCTTCATTCCTGCTTTGTAATAAGACTTCTAGATCTTTTTTCTATTGAATTAAAGATGCCTTAGATAGCTGCACCCAGTATTTAATGATGTTTTTTTTCCTGTCTAACTCCAGGTAACAACATTTATAAAAAAAAAATCCTTTTGTGTTTTTAACTTATGTTACATGCTAATGTCATGTGCACTGTTTAAAAATTCCCAGGTTCCAAAATTTGTAAATTTAATCTTGATTGTAATTAAAACAAAAGAAGATTTTCCAAATTGAGACATTTCTAGTGCTTGTTTTCTCTGAAATTAAACGCTTCTCCTTCTCCAGGATCGTCTGTCATATGATGCTCTGCAGCCATTCTTTTGTGTACATCAGGAGAACCGCAGAGAACCAGCATCACATTTTATAACTTGTATAAAGGTGCTAAAACACAAAGTTTGCCCCTTTTTTACAGTCACCCCCCACAATAAAGAACTCAAACCATTCTGGCTTCCTTTACTTTTTGTGACTCTTATTTTAGGATCAATTACAGATAGAGAAGTTTATAGTAATTTAGGGATTGCATGATATTTATACAAGATTATTTTTGTGTATTTGTATTTATAAATTCAACATATTAGAATTTTTTCTAAGGATGAGATGAGGTTAAAAAAAAAGGTATCATACACACCCAAAGAAAAAGAAATCACATGCAAATATCAGTAAATCACAGCATAGTTAAGCACAACACAGTTTATAAATGAGATTTTATACTACAGTATATTTTACACTATATTTTGATGATATTCAAGATGTACAAACTGAAGATGATAACTTACACTTTTGGCATTAATTCATGACAATAACAATGAAACTTCGGTCAAAACATAAGAGGTGTTTAAGTTACTTTAAGCCTTTTTTCCTCGGGACGTGTCCGGCCATGAATTTCAATTATTATTCATTAATTTTTGCAAATAATTTTCGAGAAACGCTGCAGCGACTTTTATTTTGAAGACCTCGTTGCGTACGTCATCAGAAATGGACGGAGGAGTGTGCTGTCAACCAAGCCGGTGCTGGTAGTTTAAGGTTGTTTATCTTTATTAAATTCCGTTTGTTCATTTGTACTGAGTTTTATTTTGCGGCGGTTTGTGTCGTTAGTGAATTTTTTACACGGTGCTCGTCGTTGCCGCTTAAACGAGCGGAACATTTTGATGTTTTGTTAGCTAAGCTAGTTAGCTAGCCTCGTTTGTTTACATATGTGCTCTGCGGCAGGTCGCGTCCAGTCAGGAAACGGTCACACACCGTCGGTATCTTCGTTCTTTCCGTGGTCTGTCTGTGGTTAAATGTCGGTGCTGTAAAGTTAACACCGGGCCGTGTCTGTGGCTGTGACCCGATGTGACCCGAGTTAACCCCGAATGACCGACTGCTGCCTGGGAAGTGTATCACATCTGGACTTTGTGTTGTTGTGTTTGCACAGGCCTCGTGCGGTGGCCCGATGGACGCACCTGGGGTGTTTATAACAGACGACTGAAGCAGGTAAACAACACCAGTTCGAATGAGTCTGGAAACCTCAGCATTTTATCACCGGTTCAGCTAAACAATGACATGTCCTACGTTTTTGCCTGCACTTAAACTCACCTGTTAGACTCTCAGGCCAGCATACACCTCAGGGAGGTCTGGTTATACTGGTTGCCGATGATGCATGTCTTATTGAATGTCGTGCTCTCCAGATGTTTCCTGGCAGGGCAGCTGTCAAGCAGCAGGAGGGATGAGTGAGTTTGGAGCGGCAGAGCTGATCGCAGGCCTCTGTCACACGGACGAGGACGATCCGTTCCCTCTGTGGCAGAATGGACTCGTCAGCCCGTGTTTCAACCAGCTCGTCCTTGGAGCGCTGCCTCACGCCGGGATGGCGGTTTTCAGCGCCTGCTACCTCAGCGTGGCCAGGTAGGTCTCACCTGAGAGCAACAGTTTGATTCACTCAGAGTAAAGTGGATGGAGATCTGTCCTTTCACAGAAGGACAGTACATGATCTGGGACACAGATTTATTTATTCCCTGGTGAAACTGGAGGACAGACAAAATCACAGAGAAGCTTTTCTCTGACTTCACATCAGACAGAAACTACAAATACTGAAGCTCACTAGTTCTTGTTTATCTGCTCTTGAGCAAACACTGACTCATGGTCGCTACAGTCAACATTATAATCTTGTCTACACTGATCAGGCATGACACTGTGACCAGCTGCCTCCTGCTGTGTTGGACAGCAGACTGCACTGTGTCAGACCCAGCATGGACGTCTTCAGTCTGAGCAACAGTAGCTGCTCTGTCGCTGCCTCGTGGATCCCACCCACTAACAGGTGTCATGGTGAAGTGTTGTTCATGCTGCGTTTGAGACAACTCGGGACTTTGAATGTCCCAGTTGAAAACTCAGATTTCCATGGTCAAAGCATTCAAGATGCACCACGCCAGAATAACCAAACACACGGCGGGACACTGGGACAAACTTCATGTCTCGAAGCGTTGTTCACGTCCCCTGTCAGTGGTCGTCATGTTAGGCCTGATCGGTGTGAGACGTGTTGTGAAAGAATGTAATTCAGACCTTCTGTACATGAACGTGTCGGTGTGATGTGACGTTGAGTGACCGGTTTCTGCTCCTCAGCTGCAGCCTCCTGCAGACGCCGCCGCCCTGTGGGTGGACCCTCAGGCTGGTGTCGGCTCTGCTGTCCGCGCTGCTCTTCACGGTGGACGTGGTCCTGGTGGGCGTCCTGCAGCAGGGGGACATGTACCTGGACGTCCTGACCGACAGCTGCGCCGTCCTGGCCTGGCTCGTCCACCTCGGCGCCGTCGCTGCGCTGCAGAGAAGCGCTTTCAGGAGAACCAGAGGACCTCCGCTGCTGCTCCTCCTGGTCCTCCTGTCTGTCCCCAACCTGGTCTTCACCCTGATGATCTTCTGCCGCAGTGGGGGGTACCTGACCCCGACAGAGCCTCTGAAGCTGGCGCGGCTCGTGCTGGCCTCCGCCCGGACGCTGCCTCTGCTGCTCTACCTCCTGGCTTTTGTGTTTCCCTGCATCAGCGACGCCGGCTACACCTTGTACATCAACGCCGTGGATGGATCGCCACTCCTCCCACAGAGCGCAGGTGAGGCGGACACAGGTGAGATGGTGGCCGAGGACTCGAGCGGCTGCGTCTCCAGACTCTTCTACCTGTGGCTGACTCCTCTCCTCAGACGGGGGCGGCGGGGGCAGCTGGAGCGACCGGCCGACGTCTACCACCTCCCTCGGAAACTTCGGACTAGCGTGGTGTGTCGGTACTTCCACCAGTGCTGGGAGGCGTGTCGACGGGGGGCGGCGGTGGGTGAGGGGCGGGACCAGTGGCCCCGGCCGGTCAGCAGGAGCCTCCTGAACGGCACCTGGAGCTCCCACTACCTGGAGGAGCCGCTGGAGCTGGAGGGGGACGTGGGGCTGCTGAGGGTGCTGCACAAGGCCTTCGGGCTGCGCTACTTCCTGCTGGGGGCGCTGAAGGTGACGGTGAACATGCTGAGCTTCGCCGGGCCGCTGCTCCTCAGCGGCCTGGTCACCTTCATGGAGGAGGAGGGCGCCCCCGTCAGCAGAGGCGCCTGGTGCGCTCTGGGCCTTTTCGCCTCCACTTTTCTTACCTCCGTCCTCCGGAACATCTTCGTCTTTGAGGTTTCCAAGGTGACGCTGTCCGTGCGCGCCACCCTCGTGTCGGCCATCTACGGGAAAGCGCTGCGGGTCAGCGGCAGCAGCCTGGCAGGCTTCACCCTGGGGGAGGTGGTGAACCTGATGAGCACCGACACCGACCGCGTGGGCAACTTCTTCAACAGCTTCCACGAGCTGTGGAGCCTGCCCTTCCGCTTTGCCATCACCCTCTACCTGCTCTACCTGCAGGTGGGCATGGCCTTCCTCGGGGGGCTGGCCGTGGCGCTGCTGCTGGTGCCGTTCAACAAGTTCCTTGCCTCCCGTATCCTTAGCAACAACAAGGACATGCTGAGACACAAGGACAGCCGTGTGAAGGTGAGACGCTGAGGAGCATTTTAAGACCAATGCCACAAGAATATATTGATCTTTATTGATTATTTACTTTAATTTGGAACAGCACAGCACACATTCACACATAAACACTCATTTAAAAAGGTGCCTAACTGTTCAACCCCGCCTCACCCCCCACCCCCCCACCCCCTCTCAGCTCATGACAGAAATCCTCTTCGGGATCCGTGTCATTAAGTTTTACAGCTGGGAGCAGCACTTCGCCCACAAAGTGTCTGAGTGCCGGCGACAGGAGCTCTCTCACCTGAAGGCCATCAAGTACCTGGACGCTCTGTGTGTGTACACCTGGGCGGCGCTGCCCGTCGTCATCTCCATCCTCACCTTCGTCACCTATGTGATGCTGGGACACCAGCTGACCGCCGCCAAGGTCGGTGCTCCACTCGTCCTCTCTGAGCTGATTGGTAGACGTAGAGCTGGGAGGAGTGTGTGTGTGTGTGTTTGTGTGTGTGTGAAGGTGTGTCCTCCTCCCCCTCCAGGTGTTCACCACGCTGGCTCTCGTCGGCATGTTGATCATCCCCCTCAACGCCTTCCCCTGGGTCCTCAACGGCATCCTGGAGGCCAAGGTGTCTCTGGAGAGGATCCAGCGCTTCTTCAAACTGACCAACCAGGACCTGCAGGCCTACTACGCCCTGGGTAGGTGGTGGTGGTGGTGCTGCTGCTGCTGTGTGTGTTTATTGTAATATTTTATTCATCATTTTCACATGTATAATAAATGTGTGTCCACAGTGTCTCCTGAGGACAGTCAGACCTCGGTCCTGTTGAACCAGGGCTCGTTCTCGTGGCAGAGACCAGAAGAGACAGAGGACGGAGGAGGAGCAGGAAGTCTGATGCTGCACGGCCTCAACCTGCACATCAGGAAGGTACCAGACATCTCCGGTCACTTCCTCTGTGTTATGTCCTAATCATTTTACCATACAGGCTCATATGTGTGTGTGTGTGTGTGTGTGTGTGTGTGGTTCAGGGCTCTCTGGTCGTCGTGGTTGGGAAGGCCGGCTGTGGAAAGAGTTCGTTACTTGCTGCTCTCACGGGAGAACTCAACAGGTACGACAACACACCTGAGCTCACCTGGCTGCACCAACACACACACACACACACACAAGGGACAGATACTCTGTCTTTAGTAGAGATCAGATTAAACTTCATTGTCTCTGAGTACAAGAACAAACCTGTAGCATCATTAACTGACTGATTCAATATCATCAGATCTAATATTGATGCAGTTGATCAGATATCAGACTGATGGTGCTGAGCCAGATTTGATAGAGCTGATAGCACAATGTTAGCTTAGCATTTGGCTAACTCAACATGTGGATGTTGTTTTTAATTGTTTTTATTTGTTATTTACTGCTTCAGCTCAGAAACAACAGCAACAGTTATAACAGGAAAAACTGTGAAGACTTCAGACTCAGTATCGTCACATGTGTCATTTACAGATATACAGACTTTCTGTATCCTACAACATGTGCCCAGATGTTCATGTCTCTCTCTCTCTCTCTCTCTCTCTCTGCAGACAGAGCGGAGTGGTTTACGTCGCTGACAGGGACTCAGGCTTCGGTCTGGCCTCTCAGGAGCCGTGGATCCAGCACGCATCGGTGCGGGCCAACATCCTGTTCGGCAAAGACTACGACCCGGCGTTGTACCAGGCCGTGATCGAGGCCTGCGCCCTGTCTGACGACCTCAACGTACGATCAGTACCCTCCCTCTGTTCATCACACACTGTTCATCACTCCTTCTTCTTTAGTGTCAAACCTGGACGTTCAGTCTCCACGGTCTGATCCATCAGATCATGTTTCTACAGACCTTTAACAGATTTATTCTGAACTGCTGCTGCAGGTTTTGCCAAACGGCGACAGGACAGAGGTGGGAGAGAACGGAGTGACTCTGAGCGGAGGACAGAAAGCTCGACTGGCGCTCGCCAGAGCTGTTTACATGGTGAGTCGTCAGCACGAAGCTTCCACCGGGAGCTGAGGGCAAAATGAGACACGGCAGCATGAACAGGAAGTTGGTTTGGACAGATGTCTTCTGCAGATTCCAGGTTTTATGAAGGAAAGAAGTTCGACTGGTTTAACAGGCCGAGTCATTGTCAGAGAAATCGCTGGTTTGATTCCCGGCAGCTAAATACACTGCTGATAGTGATCCCAGCTCTGAGCTCAGGTGTGTGAACGCAGTCAGCACAGATCTGAGACCAGATCTGAGACCAGATCCTTCAGACACATTCAGAGCAAAATGTGTCCCGACCATGTTGAAGGACTGCCCACTATAATGACATCATCAGATGGACCGCCCTCTCTCTCTTTCTGTCTGTCTGTTGATTGGCTGTTTATTTACATGTGAAGCAGGAAGTGAGCTCCGATCACAGGTGGGACCAGACGCTCAGAGCTGATTACTGTGATTGATCACTGTAGATGCAGGTTAACATCAGCTGGTCGGTCATGTGATGCTCCATGTGTCTTCAGGACAAAGACATCTACCTCCTCGACGACCCGCTGGCGGCGGTCGACGCGGACGTGGCCGCTCACCTCATGCAGAAATGCATCATGGAACTTCTCAGGGGAAAGACCAGGATCGTTTGCACGCACCGGACAGAGTTCGTGGACAAGGCGGACATGATGGTTCTGATGGACAACGGCACCATCGTCAGGACAGGTGGGGACAGACACATCTGGATCTGAAGGAGTAACAGAGAAATACGACCAGTTCTGACTCTGAACATCAGTTTCCTGTTGAATTCAGAACCAGATGAATTGGTTTTAATTGAAAGACCTTCAACAATAAGAATTTTAAACAGAAGCGTCAGCAGCAGGAGTCTGGTCCGACCTCTGTCAGTGTTTATACGAAGGCAGGAAGTCAGCGTGAGGGCGTCGTGGAGTCAGTCAGGACCTGTTATACTTAAACAATAAAAAAAACTTTATTTCCTGTTTCTTGTTTAGTTTCAGCTGCAGGTTTTAGTTTAACTTCAAAATAAACCATGAGACCAGAACCGAGCGGCGACTGAGGAGGATGAGAAACGTGCAGCTGTGATTTAATGCCTACTTCTTCTTCTTCTGTTGTTTAATCGACGTTGCTGTCGAACAGGGACTCCGGCTGAAATCCTTCCTCTGGTGGAGACGGTGCCGAAGAAACGGAAGAACGATGACAACACAAAAGAGAAAGGTGAAGACTGAAAAGAGAAGTGATTGATCACATGATCCTGTCGACTGTTTCTCTGACCAACTCTCGTTCCGGTTTGAACAACACCAGACGGTTTGGGGCAGGACGAGGGAGAGCCGGGGTCGACCCTCGACCTGCGCGAGGACGAGGACTCTGACCTGCTGGGGGCGGAGCAGAAGCAGGCGGGGGGGCTGGCCTGGAGAGTCTACGCCACCTACTGGTCGGCGGTGGGCGGCGCCTTGGCCTCGTCCATCCTGGTGTCTCTGCTGCTCATGCAAGGTTTGGACTTGTGCACGATATGAGCGAAAAGTAATGAAGCGTGCTCCTCAACCATACAGCTGCTGGGTGTTTCTGCTCTCAGACACTCAACAGAACAACAGAAAGAAAGATTTGGAGGAGACGTTTATTGAACATATGCAGATAAGTAATCAATCAATCAAACGGAAGGTTCATTTAACCCTCTGCACGTGTTTATCACACGTGTTCATATCACAGTGACAGTGAAAATGTGCTTCATCTGTCAGCACAGCTTTGGACAGATCAGACACACACTTCCTGTCACACGCTGCAGCTGAAATGTTCAGATTCAGTGAAGCAGGAAGTTTCATATTTCAACAACAACCCTCCTGTGTGTGTGTGTGTGTGTGTGTGTGTGTGTGTCTCAGCCTCTAAGAACGTGTCCGACTGGTGGTTGTCCCACTGGATCTCTGAGCTGAAGAACAACGGTTCCACCAGCACCAACGGTTCCTTTGACTCGTCTCACCTGCTGCTCTTCTCACCTGGACCGTTAATGTGGGTGAACTGAGCAAACTGGCTTTATATTGATTTAGAGATCGATCATATATGACGTGTCATCAATGTTGTCGCTTCCTCTGATTAGACTTTTTTTTTTTTTGTTAGCACATGTTGTTATTGATTATTAATTGTCATCTTCATAATTGATTTTACAGTCTGACGTCATCAGGGAGGGGGTTAGTTCAGAGAAGAAGAAAACGATCAGTTGATTAAAACACAGTAATTCAACAGCAGAAACATCAAACTCTGTGTCCATGACAACACCGACTGAAGACAGATAATCAGATTCATCCTGGTGTCTCCGTCCAGGTGTCCTCTTCACGCTGGACAGTCGTCTCCTTCGGTCAACTCCAGCTCTGATGTGAACTTCTACCTGATTGTGTACACATCCATCGGCGCCGCCAACACCGTCTTCACCGCCCTCAGAGCGTTCCTGTTTGCCTACGGAGCCGTCAGCGCCGCCGCCGCCGTCCACAACAGACTGCTGGACCGAGTCCTCAAGGTGTGTGTGTGTGTGTGTGTGTGTGTGTGTGTGTGAAGTCCTGTGATCCACTGATTACAATGAAGAAACTTAACTTCTATGAAAGTTAAAGAGTGTGGCTTTTTGTCCCCCCCAGGCCACCGTAGCCTTCTTCGACACCACCCCTCTGGGTCGCATCCTGAACCGGTTCTCCTCGGACCTGTACAGCGTGGACGACAGCCTGCCCTTCATCCTCAACATCCTGCTGGCCAACGTCTTCGGCCTGCTGGGCATGTTGGTGGTGATGGGCTACGGCCTCCCCTGGGTCCTGCTGCCCCTCCTGCCCCTGGCCCTGCTCTACCACCGCACACAGAGCTTCTACCGACACACCTCCAGGGAGCTGAAGCGTCTGTGCAGCGTCACCCTGTCGCCCGTCTACTCCCACTTCTCTGAGACCCTGACGGGCCTGGGAACGATCCGGGCCTCCGGCAGCTCGGCCAGGTGAGACCGGTGTTTTATTTTGAAAATCACAAGGAAGAAAAACTGTACAATCATCATCGGCTCAGTGATTTCAGAGCGAGGTCACAAAAACAAAGACACATCACTGTGTTTGATTTCGTATTTGTAGTAAATGTGTCAAAGAAAATAAAATTATAAACAGTTTTACTTTTTGAAGCTTTAAAAACAAATGAACACAGTTCAAGTCAAATCTGACTTTGACTCTTCTTCTTCTCCTTCCTGTTGATCAGACCATGTGACCTCTGACCTCTGACTTCCTGTCCTCCGTCCTGCAGGTTCGAGGAGGAGAGCACCAGACGTCTGGAGCTGAACCAGCGCTGTCTGTTCCTCAGCAACGCCGCCATGCAGTGGCTCGACATCCGCCTGCAGCTGATTGGAGTCGCCGTGGTGACAGGCCTCGCCGTCATCGCCGTCGTCCAGCACCAGTTTCACTCTGTGGATCCAGGTGAGGCTTATTCGGCACAGTGGGGGCGGAGCTTGTGTAGGTCTGTAGGTGGCGTGTAGCCCTCTAACCTGTGGCCCCGCCCCCTCCCCTCAGGTCTGGTGGGTCTGTCCCTGTCGTACGCCCTGTCAATCACCACGCTGCTGTCCGGACTCATCTTCAGCTTCACTCAGACCGAGATGCAGCTGGTGAGCGTGGAGCGGACCGAGGAGTATTCCACCGGGCTGCCCGCCGAGCCGCAGCACCTGAACGCACAGGTGAGTCACCACGGCAACAGTTGCAGAGGGCGGCCTGACCTCGGGTGAGCGGCTGAAGACGGATGAGAAATGAGTCCATGCTACGAAAACACTGATTTATTTCCAGCGTGTAGAAGTTTGTCTCCTCCCTCTCTGTCTCAGCTGTCCTCCTCCTGGCCCGATCGCGGCCGGCTGGAATTTCGCAGCGCTGTGTTGTCGTACCGTGACGGACTCCCCAACGCCCTGGACGGGGTGAGTCTGGAGGTGCGGCCCGGGGAGAAGGTGGGCATCGTGGGACGAACGGGCTCCGGCAAGTCCAGCCTGTTCCTGGCCCTGTTCCGCATGGTGGAGCTGAACCAGGGTCAGATCCTGGTGGACGGGCTGGACATCAGCACCGTGGGCCTGGCCCAGCTCAGGTGGGTGGAGGAGGAAGAGGTGGTGGGGGGGGGGTTTACTGGTTTCCTCCAGATTTTTCATGTCCACTAATGTCAGTAGCAAAAGTCAGTAGCTTCAGATTCCTCCATCGTGTGTCTGTGGACTGTCAAAGACAACGACTGATCTGCATCTGCAGGAAAATACACTGTGATAGAAAAGCATGGACAATGTTCAGCCACACGGGTCCTTAAGGTGTGTGTGTGTGTGTGTGGCGCCCCCTGCAGGTCCAGGTTGGCCATCATCCCTCAGGACCCGTTCCTGTTCATCGGGACCATCAGGGAGAATCTGGACCCGTGTGGACGACACCAGGACCAGGAGCTGCTGGACGTTCTGGACCAGTGTCACCTCAGCACCGCGCTCCACAGGATGGGTGAGGTCATCATAATGATAACGATGAGAGTAAGACTGGAGCACAGACTGTGTCCACTGGAGAACTGATCTGATGTGTTGGTTTTAACTGCTGCCTCCTCCACCTCCTCCTCCTCCTCCTCCTCCTCTTTGTCTTTGTGTTTGTTTTGATGTTTTTTCTTCTACACTTTTGTTCAAAATGAGCAACAATTAGTGATAAAACACTGAGAGGAGGAGTGTCTGTTTCGAATGGAACAACCTGAGTCACGTTCACTCCACCTCTCTACACAACACACACAACACAAAACACACAACACAACACAACACACACAACACACACAACACAACATGACACTCCTGTCTGGACACGTGACTGACAGCAACTGATACAACATGTCCCTGTCAGATCAAAAGGAATCTGTCGAACTTAAAGGAACAGTGGAGACAAACAGAGAGATGTTGGTGGAGTTAGTTTAGGATGCAGGATGCATGTTGTAAACAAACATAAACATATGACATCACTTGTGTGTGTGTGTGTGTCAGGTGGTCTGGATGCTGAGGTGGGAGAACGAGGCCGGTTCTTCTCAGCGGGACAGAAGCAGCTGTTGTGTTTGGCCAGAGCTCTGCTGACTCAGGCCAAGGTGAGACTCACCTGGAGACTCTGTCTGTCTGTCTGTTTGTTTGTTTGTTTGTTTGTTTGTTTTCTGAGCTCGGTCTGATCACATCATCATCAACAACAACAACAACAGGAACCAGCTGTGGAGCAGCTGCAGGCGCTTTATTTTCTGTTTTAACACAGAAGTCGCTCAGTGATCGTTGGTCTGATCTCAGCTGATCAGGCTGCAGGAATCTGATGCGTTCAAGATCCCAAGGTTTTATCAGTACAATGTTGTTTGTTTTCCAAACAACAGCACGAACAAATTATTATGTAACATCACCTATGACATAATCAAAACCCACTGTGGTTCAGGAAACACTGCAACACAACATGTGTCCAGTTTATAACAGGTTAAGAGTAAAATTGAAGAAGCAGGAGGAGGAGGAAGAGGAGGAGGAGGAGGAGGAGGACGCAGTGGTAGTTGGAACTGATTAGATTTTTTTTTCCCACCAACAATAAAAACGAAAGTTTATTCAGAAAACATCTTGATGGTCTATAAATAGAGTCTGAATGGCTGAGGATTAGATGAGCCGCACCTTCATCCGTCTGTGACCGAGTGGTTCAACACGTGTCCTGAGTCGATCCATAACAAGGACATGTGATGTGTGTTTTCAAAGCTCCATCTGCTTTTAGTTTAATTTCCTTTGTGCACATTTAGAATAAACTCCAGAAATGTTGTGTTCATAAGTTCACTGTGACCTTTGACCTTTGACCATCAGACAGTTCGTCCTTGAGTCTAATTGAATGTTTGTGTGGTGATGTTACAGAGACGTCGTGTCCAACCGCAGTTTACAGTGAGGACAAAGATGATTAAAAGAACTGACACTAACTCAGTTCAGTCCAGTAACCTAGCAACAGATACTGTCTGTGTCCTGTTATTGATTATCGATTAAGTCTCACACTTGCCTCCCGTCCTGTAGCTCCTGTGTATCGATGAAGCTACAGCCAGTGTGGACCAGAGGACAGACGAGCTGTTGCAGCAGACCATCAGAGACACCTTTCAGGACAAGACCGTCCTCACCATCGCCCACAGGTCCACGTCCCCTCCTGTCCACTCCTCATCTTACACATACTAAACCTATCAGTTCATACTTTAAATGTGTGTGTGTGTGTGTGTCCAGGATCAACACCATCATGGACTGTGACCGGGTGCTGGTGATGCAGGGAGGGAGGGTGGTGGAGTTCGACACGCCGGCTGCTCTCTGCAGCAACGAGCGCTCTGTCTTCCACCGACTGGTGGGTGAGACTGCTGAGAGACACTGAGAGGATGGAGACATTGTCCTCCTGAAAACGTATTTTTATACTCGATCCTGGAGAAATTTACAGGAAACTGTCGTCAACTGTCGAAACTTTACTTTGTTCTTACAAAGTTTGACTCTGTTTTGTTTGGACACTTAGTTTGTCTTGAGCTCCGTTGTCTCCAGGTTTATGTTCGAGGACCAACCGTTTATTTCAGCTCATGGAGAAACGGCGTTTGTTAGCAGATACTGATGATTGTTAGAGCTGTTTGAAGGACATGGGCATGAACAGCTGTTTACTGATCAGCATCTGTGAGAAATGTAAGTTCAGCATCAAACTCATGAACATCTGTGTCCAGAGGTGGAAAACAACAACAGCTTTAACTCCATTACATCATTTCCTCTACTGAAGTTAGCATGCATGCTAACCAGCCTGCCTGTCTGGTCACTGCAGCCTGCAGTCTGTAGATGTAGTTCTGCTCAGAGGACAGATTTTAACCTCTCGTCTTGTAAACACAACAACAACTGAAGAAAAAAGAGGAAGATATTCTCTTCTTCCTGAAACTTTATTTACCTGCTTGATTTTACTGCATATTTGTCCTGATAAGATTCTTTTTATTTATGACTCGTTAGTACGAGCAGGGAACTGACATCTGACAACTGTGCAGCAGCCTGAGTTTAAACTGCTGTACAGGTTTTAATGGGAACAGTAGTTTCACTCATCTTTAAATATTTCACGTAAGAAAAGGGGAGAAATATAAAATGTGCTCTCTCTGTTAGTTAAAGGGATTTTTTTTGTTTTCTGTTGCATTACATTTAAATCTAATGTAGACTCTGAAGCCCAGACTGTGGAAACACGTCTGATCAAAGACCCCCATCTGCTCCCTCAAAGCGTCAGCACACGTGTCAATGAGGGTCACTACAATCATCACCAAGTCTCTTTTTACATACTTTTCTTTTAAACGAGGTGTTGCCAGTTTTGTGTGTTGACATGATGTCCGTCCATCCACCTGGAGCAACATGGATGTGGGGCTCAGTTACCTGACCCTGGATCTGTTACAGCTACCTCTGCTCTGAGGCCGGCCACTCAACATTGTTCTAAACACAAGCACAACAACGGTGGGGATCAGTCTGCTGGATTCTCTCTGTGAAGTTTAATATGGAGTTCCTCAGGGAAGCTGTTTGGGTCCCCTGCTTTTTTTTAAATATACATGTATTTTCTGGATGATACCTCCAGTGAAGGTCATGTTGACTTATGTTGCTATGGTTATGATACTACTCTACATCTCTGTGGGTACAAATGATGCAAATGCATGGCACCACCCTGTCTGTGTGTTTTGTGTTTTGTTTTTGTTTTTGTTTTTTTGGATGGTTAATAAACTTTTATTAGTTTTGATGAACAGTAAGTTTCAGTGTCTGTCAGTGGCTCCACATATGAAACAGAGGATTTTGGAAACTCAGTCGTGTGAGTTGTATCACCATTGTGCAGCCATGTGCAGCGCTGCATGACGCTGGGAAGCCTTTAACACACTGATCAGTTCAAGGCCTTTAATATTAAAATGAAGCGCCTCATTTACTGATTGTTTTCTACTGTGTCAGGATGTTTCAGAGACAGTTTGCAAACCAGGGCTGCAACTCATGATTATTTTCACTATTAATCAATTAGTCTGTTGTTTTTTTGATTAATTATTTAATTGAAAATCCATCACTGTCTCCCAGAGCAAAAACAACTGTACTAAGCAGAAAATTCACATTTGGTAGATTTTGGGGTATTTTTGTTTTGAAGAATAGTCGGACAGTTCTTGTACGGATGAACAAGTAATTCAGTTTTTTTTTTTGATTGACTGATCAGTTTATCAATTAATTGCTACAGCTCTAAAGAAACTTTTGGGTCAAATGATTTACATTTAAATCCTGATTGAGAGGATTGTAGGACGTGTGCCGCCAGAGCTCCTGTATGTGATGAGACTGTGTGTCATCTAAAAGTTTATTGTTCTTGTTTGTTTGTTTATTTTCTTTGACGACTTGTCAACAAAGTGCTTAATTATGACTGAGTGCAAGTTACTAATAAACTTCTTCATCAGTGGTAAACTTTGCTGTTGTACCAGTTCAGTTCACCTGAGCACATTGTTGTGATTACATAACCTGAGAGCTGCAGCCGTACCGTAGGTAGCCGTAGGTAGGATTATATAATGTCTGTGTGAATGCACCTGTCTCTCTCTCTCTCTCTCTCTCTCTCTCTCTCTCTCTCTCTCTGTCTCTCTCTGTCTCTGTCTCTCTCTCTTTCTTTGTGCTAGTCCAGGTTCACACAGACCTCTGTCTTTGTGCCATAATCAGTGACTCACCTGGTGAACGCCTGCCGCTCCCTCGGCTCGGCTCAGCATTTTTCTCATGTTATGACACTTGGTGTGTTTTCAGGGGGAGTGTCTGCTCTGTGGTCCTTCAAAGTCATGCTGGTTTTGTGTAGTGTGTGTGTGTGTGTGTGTGTGTGTGTGTGTGTGTGTGTGTGTACACAGAATACATGCAACAGCAGCAGATCTTCAATTTGTACTGATTGTCTGCTTACGTGTGTTTATTTTTATGTGGGTGAGCTACAGACATGGGGTAGTCAAGGTGTGTTGAAGTGTGTGTGTGTGTGTGTGTGTGTGTGTGTGTGTGTGACAGTTAATGTGGGTGTGTCCTTTAGGGCTGAACCTGTTTGTCTGCCACAGGTCAGGTATTCGTCCAGGTGACAGGAGCCTCCTCACTTCAGTCTCAGGCTGCAGAGCGACCAGCATGGACTGAAAACTCTGAGCTGAAGCTACCAGGAGACTTGGACCATTCACCACTCACTGACCAGAATACCTGTCTGATGGATCCTCAGGTGAGTTCATGTTTTTCCTCTGCGCTCTGTGTTTCCAGTTTCAGGTGTCATCATGCAGGTGGTTTCTGTCGTGTCTCAGCCTCCACTCTCCTGGCTAGTCTCTGCTCCCTCTGTGGATGCATTTCACTTCATCAAAATTAAGCTTTTATTTTGAAGACGGACACAGATTGTTTTCTTTTTTCTGTTCCTCCGCCTCTGATTTTGATCTTACTGGACATTTTATCTTCTCTGTGCCGCAGGTCCAGCTCCTAACACCTGAAGGTTTTCACCTGTCTGACAGCAGGCGTGTGCCCTTTGGCCCACCTGTCTAGTGTTTAATGTGTACTTTTGAGAGTAGTAGATCAGCTGCTTCCTCTGCTCCGGTGGAGCCGCTGAGCTAAAATACTAAACTCTGATTGATTTCATCACACAGAGTAAATGCAGAGGAGTTTAGACTCATTCTTTGATATATAACATGTCATATAACTAACATATAACTTGTCGGCACATTTCATGTATTTGGTTTTGATTAACTCAGTTTCATCATTGTTCTGTTTTTCCATATGATTATAAATATATAAAATTAAATCATGTTCAGATGAGCTGTGAAAATCTGAAGCAGTTCAACATCTTGAAACATGAATTTTTCCTGGTTATATGTGTAATTTCAAAATAAATGGGCTCATTTTATTCTTAATACTGATTCTGAGAAACCTGCAGCAGTAATCACTGTGAGCGCTCAGTATTTCCATACTGACTGTGTAAATCTGTCGCTATAATAAAACAGTGATTATGGTGGAGAAGTTTTGCATTTGACATTTCACACAATCCCGACAACAAACAATGTCGTAATTGGACATTTGCCAGCGCTGCAGCAGGGTTTCTGTCCTCGAAAGTAGTGGGTGTGGTACTTTCACAAAACTAAAGGGCCAATAACAGGAACACTTGTTCGCAGCACTCTCGATAAACCTGTTTGTGGTTTTCCTGTATTGTGACCCCACAGCCTTAAGGCCATAACTGACATACCTGAGAGATGCAGGAGCTGACTCACCTGTGTATCAGTTATTTACCTAGTTACAGTCAAACTCACTTCCTCTTGGTTACAATCTTTGTGTTTTGTGCGACACACTGACAAGTTGTGGCGTCAATTCTTCTTTACCTCGATGGTTTAAACAGATTGAAGAGGTGAAACTGTCACATGACAAAACTCTTTACTGGATTCTCCTGGTTCATCTGTCATTAAAGTCCCTCTGGTTTGCTGGTCTGTGATAAACTGTACTGTATGTCTACATGTATGTGATCATGATTGTTGAAACTGCAGACTGAATATTTTGTTTTCCTCTGCAGGTTTAGTCAAAGGGTCGGTTTTTAATGCCTCTGTGACAGAAACACAAGGATCATGGTACGAAACATCAACATATTGTTTCAGCTTCATTACATTTCAGGGCAGTTTGAGGAAGTGTTTCTGTTGTAAACACTTTCTTTGCTTTCATTCCTTTGCTTGCAGCCATCTCACCAGAGAGGACGGAGCCTCTCTGAGGCCTTCACCCTGGAACAATCAGAGGAGGGTGGGCTGGTCATATCCAGCGTCAACCAGACCTCGGACAGTCAGGATCTGAGGGAAGGTATGATTCTTAATTTGCTCCTTAAGATTTGTTGTAAACTTTGATTTGCACCCATGAAAAAATTCAAATGGTCTGGAACATATGGTTGTTGCAGGAGATGAAATCTTGGGGGCAACAATCAATTTCGACCAACTGTCGAAAGAGGAAGTGCTTAGAGTACTGAAGGTAATGGAGCCATTTGACGACAAGGTCCGGGTCCTCACCAGGAGCAACCTGAGCAGGAGCCTTGACAACCTGGACCAATGTGCCAAGAGTCCTGAAACAGTAGGTTTTTTTTTTTTACTCATACCAAATCAAACTGAGTTAATGGAAATTTTCTACACCCTCATGGAGCACTTAGCATGAAATGTTTTGGTGGATGTTCCACATGAAACAAAAGTTCTTATTTTTCCTGTCTGTAATTTTGTCCTTGAGTATGATAGCTGTTTTTTCATGCATTGATTCCCTCAGAAACAATGCTAAAATGTATCATTGACCTAACTCGAAAGATTTTTTTAAAGACCTTGAGATTATAGTTGCATACCAGTCAACAAGCTGTGTTTTGTTTGTCTAGATGCTGAAGGATTCCTACAGCAAACTCTACAATGCCAAAATCAAGAGGTTTATTGGAAGTGGAGAGAACAGTGAGCCGGCTGTAGCAGGTTCATCCAAGGTTAGCGCAAAACAAGACAATGGTTTGCCTCGCCTCGGAGTTGATTTTGGACTTTTGAGGACCAAGAGTCTGGACTCAGATATCAATTCTGATTCAGAATCAGCTGGAATAGCTGGAGAGTTAACAGATGGCAACAATCTAAACCTTCCACCATTGCGTCTCAGTGGAGCTCAGGTACCAAGAAATCGACTCAAAGTTGAAGCTAAAGTCCACAGCTTAACACTCCAGACTGCAGGCTGACTGGGACATTACCAGGAGGTCCAAAGGTAAACACTACAGGTGGTGTGCAACTGCCCAACACTGACACTCCATCAGTTGACTTGACAATGCCAAACCTGGGCCTTTCAGGAACTTCTCTTAGTGGTCCAGAATGTGAAATCAAGACACCAGATAAACTCAATCTCAAGTATTCCAAGAAACTGAAAAAGCCTGATCTAAATGTGGATGATCTCTCTGGATATGTAGAATCACCCAAGCTTAGGCTCTCTGGGAAATCCCCTGATGTAAACCTGGACATGCCAGGTGTTAAAGTGTCCCCGCCTGATCTAAATGGACCAGACGTTAATATGCCCAGATTTGGGTTCTCCAACAAACTTGAGGCTGATGTTAAAACACCAGACCTAAGTCTCAAAACACCAAAGGTAAAAGGTGGGATTAATGTACCTAATGTAAATCTGCCCAAGACTGAACTGAAAGGGTCAAACATAACCACAGACACTCCTTCAGTTAACATTAAAGGTCCATCTGGGAAGTACAAGGCTCCTAAATTCACAATGCCCAAATTTGATTTACCAGAAATTCAAATTCCAGATTTTGAGGGACCAAATGTGCAGTTGCCTAAACCAAATGTTGACTTAAAGGTCCCAGACTTGGACATTGCAGGCCCATCTGGAAAACACAAAATGCCAGGCTTTGGGTTTTCTGGGCCTAAAGTTAAAACCCCTGATTATGAGTTAAAAACTCCAAACTCCAATGTGTCCGCTCCCAGGTTTGAAGGGGGAATCGACTCAGACCTCAGAGTACCCTCTGGTAAATTGGATATTGATGCAAATGCTCCATCGGGCAAGTTTAAATTGCCCAAGTTTAAGCTCTTTGGCACACTGCCAAAGAATCAAGATGTGGATATCAATGCAGGGATGAAAACACCTGAACTAAAACTGAAATCTCCAAAGATTAAAGGCATAGATGCTCCTGATGTGAATCTACCCAACATAGATCTTAAAGGGCCAAGTGCAGACCTTCATGCTCCAGATATAAACATTGGCTCACCCAAAGGGAAATTCACAATGCCAAAAATGACAATGCCCAACTTCGATCTTTCAGGGCCAAAGGGACCGAACGTTGATGTAGATGCATCTCTAAATAGACCAGGCTTTGAGCTGTCAGCACCCAAATTTGAAGGGGCTATTGGTTCCCCAGATGTGCATTTGCCTGAGATGGATGTTAGTAAACCCAAAATAAATCTTTCCAGCCCAGATTTAGATATGCCCTCAGGTCACTTCAAACTGCCAACAATGAAGAAACCAAATATTGACTTGAATGCTCCTGACATGCATATTGATGCTCCCTCTGGCAAATTGAAATTTCCAAAATTTGATCTTTCAGGTACACTGCCAAAGGGACCAAATATGGACATAAACACAGATCTGAAATCACCAGATTTTAGTCTGAAAGCTCCAAAGATAAAGGGTGGAATTGATGCCCCTGATTTGGACCTACCAAATGTTGACCTTAAAGCTCCAAATTTAGACCTAAACACAAATCTGAAATCACCAGATCTGAGTCTGAAAGCTCCAAAGATAAAGGGTGGAATTGATGCCCCTAACTTGGACTTGCCAAACATGGATGTTAAAGCACCAAAATTAGATGTAAACACTCCTGACATCAACATTGGCTCACCCAAAACAAAGCTGAAAATGCCCAAATTAAAAATGCCTAAGTTTAACCTCCCAAGCCTCAAAGGACCTGAATTTGATGGAAACTTCGATGGTCCAGACATGGATATCAATGCACCCAATGTCAACCTCAAAGGTCCTAAAGCTGACCTAGATGTTGATATTGCTGGTCCATCAGGGAAATTCAAAAAGCCAAACCTGAACCTGCCTGATTTGGGGCTCTCTGGTCCAAAGTTAGATGGCCCTAATTTGGACCTAAAAACACCAGACCTAGATATCTCTGGTCCAAAACTCAGTGGTGGCATAAATGCACCAGACATCAATATGCCCAAACTTGACCTTAAAAGCCCAAAGCTAGATCTCAATGCCCCAAAGGTCGATCTAGACATGCCATCTGGTAAACTGAAAATGCCAGAGCTTCATGGTCCAGACTGGGACATTAACACTCCATCTGGTAAACTGAAAATGCCAAAATTAAATCTTTCAGGTACATTGCCAAAGGGACCAAATATGGACATAAACACAGATCTGAAATCACCAGATCTGAGTCTGAAAGCTCCCAAGATAAAGGGTGGGATTGATGCCCCTAACTTGGACTTGCCAAACATGGATGTTAAAGCACCAAAGTTAGATGTTAACACTCCTGACATCAACATTGGCTCACCCAAAACAAAGCTGAAAATGCCCAAATTAAAAATGCCTAAGTTTAACCTCCCAAGCCTCAAAGGACCTGGAATTTATGGAAACTTTGATGGTCCAGACATGGATATCAATGCTCCCAATGCCAAGCTCAAAGGTCCTAAAGCTGACCTAGATGTTGATATTGCTGGTCCATCAGGAAAATTCAAAAAGCCAAACCTGAACCTGCCTGATTTGGGGCTCTCTGGTCCAAAGTTAGATGGCCCTAATTTGGACCTAAAAACACCAGACTTTGATGTCTCTGGTCCCAATCTCAGCGGTGGAATAAATGCACCAGACATAAATATGCCCAAACTTGACCTCAAAAGCCCGAAGCTAGATCTCAATGCCCCAAAGGTCGATCTAGACATGCCATCTGGCAAATTGAAAATGCCAGAGCTTCATGGTCCAGATTGGGACATTAACGCTCCATCTGGCAAATTGAAAATGCCAGAGCTTCATGGTCCAGACTGGGACATTAACGCTCCATCTGGTAAACTGAAGATGCCAAAATTTAATCTTTCAGGTACATTGCCAAAGGCACCAAATATGGACATAAACACAGATCTGAAATCACCAGATTTGAGTCTGAAAGCTCCAAAGATAAAGGGTGGAATTGATGCCCCTAACTTGGACTTGCCAAACATGGATGTTAAAGCACCAAAGTTAGATGTTAACACTCCTGACATCAACATCAGCTCACCCAAAACAAAGCTGAAAATGCCCAAATTAAAAATGCCTAAGTTTAACCTCCCAAGCCTCAAAGGACCTGAATTTGATGGAAACTTCAATGGTCCAGACATGGATATCAATGCACCCAATGTCAACCTCAAAGGTCCTAAAGCTGACCTAGATGTTGATATTGCCGGTCCATCAGGGAAATTCAAAAAGCCAAACCTGAACCTGCCTGATTTGGGGCTCTCTGGTCCAAAGTTAGATGGCCCTAATTTGGACCTAAAAACACCAGACTTTGACATCTCTAGTCCCAATCTCAGCGGTGGCATAAATGCACCAGACATAAATATGCCCAAACTTGACCTCAAAAGCCCGAAGCTAGATCTCAATGCCCCAAAGGTCGATCTGGACATGCCATCTGGTAAACTGAAAATGCCAGAGCTTCATGGTCCAGACTGGGACAGTAATGCTCCATCTGGTAAATTGAAAATGCCAAAATTTAATCTTTCAGGGACATTGCCAAAGGCACCAAATATGGACATAAACACAGATCTGAAATCACCAGATCTGAGTCTGAAAGCTCCAAAGATAAAGGGTGGAATTGATGCTCCTAACTTGGACTTGCCAAACATGGATGTTAAAGCACCAAAGTTAGATGTAAACACCCCAGATGTCAACATTGGTTCACCCAAAGCAAAATTTAAAATGCCAAAATTGAAGATGCCTAAATTTAATTTTCCAAGTCTAAAAGGACCGGAAATTGATGGAAACTTAGATCTCCCAGATGCTGATATGGATGTGCCCAGTGTCAATCTTAAAGGCCCCAAAGCCGACTTGCCAGATCTTGATGTCTCAGCTCCATCAGGGAAATTCAAAAAGCCAAATTTGAATCTGCCTGATTTGGGGCTCTCTGGTCCAAAGTTAGATGGCCCAAATTTGGACCTGAAATCCCCAGACTTTGATATCTCTGGTCCCAATCTCAGTGGTGGAATAAATGCACCAGACATAAATTTGCCCAAGGTTGACCTTAAAAGCCCCAAACTAGACCTCAGTGCCCCAAAGGCCAAGTTAGACATGCCATCTGGTAAACTGAAAATGCCAAAGATAAAGGGTGGAATTGATTCCCCTGACTTGGACTTACCAAACATGGATCTTAAAGCTCCAAAGTTTGATGTTAATGCACCAGATATCTCACCCAAAGGAAAACTGAAAGTGCCCAAACTGAAAATCCCCAAAGTCAGTCTAAGAGGACCTGAGATTGATAGTCCAGACATCGACATCAATGCACCTAATGTCACCCTAAAAGGGTCCAAACCTGGCTTTGAAATGCCAGATGTTGATTTTGGCAGTCCATCTGGAAAAGTGAAAAAGCCACATTTGAAAATCCCTGATGTGGGATTTTCTGGTCCAAAGTTGGATGACCCCAATTTTGACTTCAAGTCACCAGATTTTAATGCCAAGTTACCGAAAGGACCAAATTTGAACATAAATTCAGACATAAAAAGCCCAGACTTGAATCTCAAAGGCCCCAAGGTGGGCTTACCAAATGTGGACCTAAGAGCTCCAAAGTTAGATATGAACACTCCAGATGTCAACATTGGTTTGCCTGATGCAAACTTCAAGAATCCCAGAATCAAGATGCCAAAAGGTCCCAATATTGATATAAATGGAGACCTAGAGGGACCTGACCTGGACATCCCAAATGCAGATTTCAATTTTCCTAAAACTAACATAGGCCGACCAGACATGAGTTTTACTGCCCCAGAAGTCAGAGGAGGAATAAAAAGTCCAAACTTTGACATGAATGTTCCTTCTCCAGATGCGAAACTGAATGTAAGACCACCAGAGATGACAGGAAATTTCAAAGGTCCAAAGGTTAGCTCTCCAAACATGGACCTCAGGATGCCCAAAGTGCCAATGCAGAGTCCACAGATGCATTTTAAATCACCGGACCTTGACATTGATGATCCTTCGATGTATTTAAAACGACCTTCTTATAAGAATCGCAAATCAGATATGACCGGTATGAACATGAGAATGCCTGCTCTAGATGTAGATGGAGATGTCATATTTGGTCACACTGACAGGATGTCACACAGGACCAAGGTAAGGTCCAGCTATCCTGGGGTAGATGCTGATTTTGGCCACATTGATTTTAACCGTACAGATCTCAACATTGATGATTTCACAGGAAGGGACCATATACTCAGAGCCAGGGGTACAAAACTAAACAACCAGGGGTCACAAAACTATGGTCAATTGTTGCCCCAATCAGGTGTTAATCTTGACATGAGGGACCCCAGACACACCAGAAGAGCCCCAGCAGGTGAAGCTTATTATTCAAAGCACCACAGAACCATGCAGCCTGTACCTATTGGACAATTGCCACAATTTTCTCATGATTTGGGAAAAAGAGTACCTAATGGTTCGGATGCATACTATGTAACTGTGTTTCCTGCTCAAACACAAAATCAAAGGATGCCAAATCGCAAATATAACACACTTGGAGGCCTTGACTTTGACACAAGAGACGTAGATCTTGAAGTTCCATATCCAAATAACCTTAAGGGGACAACCTTTCTCTCCAACCTCGTGTAGGTCTCAAATCTCTCAGCAGTATGTTGACTCCATTTGCTGTCTATTGTTGTACGATTTATGATTTTTTTCATGAAATGTAGCACTTTATGCGTCACTTTTTTTTGCATATGCCTCTGCTGTTGTTTTGTAATGGTGCAAATTACATTTTAATGCTGCATTTTTGCATTTATTTCATATATAAATTCAATATTTTTCAAAAATTTTTAATGATGTGTGTTTATACTATGTCATATTTGAAAATAAGGTTTTTATATGTATGTATATATTTTTATTAGAATGAAACATATTTTCAGAGACATATTGTTTGTGATTACAGCCCTACAACTGTTGTATTTTACATTATTATCTTAATGTTAACATGTTAAAAGTTTCGCATATTTTTCTGCTACACTGTGCATTAGTTCTTATGACAAAACCATGATTCTACATTGATGATGAGTCTATATTTTTGGGGGATGTATAAAGTTGAGATTATGTGTGTATAAGTGTTTTAAACACTTTTTAGTTGATGTTTTTGAACAATATCATGACAAAAAACAACAAACTAGTCTCAGGTTACTGCACTGTATGTATCATTATAAACTTGTGAGGCCATATTAATTCAATACAATTCCACATAATGTTGTTATTGTGCGAAAATGTAAAGTAAATAAAAACAAGTACAGTTAACTATTCGGATCATTTGTGATGATATCACTAATGACTTGATATCTATTTTTTTTTGGCTTTTGGTTTTCTACAGAAGAGCATTAGGGCCAACACAGAGATTATTTAATTATTTGTTTTTTAAGATTCTGAAAAAAAAAAACCTCAATAATCACTTCTGAGAAAATAAGAACAGAAATTCTTAGGAAAAAGTCTGAATTTCTGAGAAAAAAAATCATGATTTTTGAGAAAAAAGTTTGAATTTCAGAGAAAAAAAATCGTGATTTCTGAGAAAAAAAAGTTTGAATTTCTGAGAAAAAAAATCATGACTTTTGAGAGAAAAAGTTTGAATTTCTGAGAAAAAAAAAGTTTGAATTTCTGAGAAAAAAAGTTTGATTTTCTGAGAGAAAAATCATAATTTCTGAGAAAAAAAACTTTGAAATTTTGATAAAAAAATCATGATTTTTGAAAAAAAAAACTTAATTTGTGAGAAAAAAAGTTTGAATTTCTGAGAAAAAAAAATCATGATTTCTAAGAAAAAAGTTTGAATTTCGGAGAAAAAAAATCATGATTTTAGAGAAAAAAGTTTGAATTTCTGAGAAAAAAATCATGATTTTAGAGAAAAAAGTTTGAATTTCTGAGAAAAAAAATCATGATTTTTGAGAAAAAAAAGTTTGATTTTCTGAGAAAAAAAGTCAGAATTTCTGAGAAAAAAAATCATGATTTTTGAGAAAAAAGTTTGAATTTCTGAGAAAAAAATCATGATTTCAGAGAAAAAAGTTTGAATTTCTGAGAAAAAAAAATCATGATTTCTGAGAAAAAAAAGTTTGATTTTCTGAGGAAAAAATCCTAATTTCTGAGAAAAAAAAGTTTGAAATTTTGAGAAAAAAATCATGATTTTTGGAAAAAAAAACCATAATTTGTGAGAAAAAAAAGTTTGAATTTCTGAGAAAAAAAAAATCATGATTTCTAAGAAAAAAGTTTGAATTTCTGAGAAAAAAAAATCATGATTTTAGAGAAAAGGTTTGAATTTCTGAGAAAAAAATCATAATTTCTGAGAAAAAAAAGTTTGAAATTTTGAGAAAAAAAATCATGATTTCTAAGTAAAAAGTTTGAATTTCTGAGAAAAAAAAATCATGATTTTTGAGAAAAAAAACTTTGAATTTCTGAGAAAAAAAACATGAATTTTGAAAAAAAATCATAATTTTTGAGAAAAAAAGGTTGAATTTCTGAGAAAAAAAATCATGATTTTTGAGAAAAAGTTTGAATTTCTGAGAAAAAAAAATCATGATTTCTGAGAAAAGAGTTTGAATTTCTGAGAAAAAAAATCATGATTTCTAAGAAAAAAAGTTTGAATTCCTGAGAAAAAAAATCATGATTTTTTTTTTAAAAAAAAGGTTTGAATTTCGGAGAAAAAAAATCATGATTTTTGAGAAAAAAAGTTTGAATTTCTGAGACAAAATATCATGATTTTTGAAAAAAAAATCATACTTTTTGAGAAAAAAAGTTTGAATTCCTGAGAAAAAAATCAAGATTTCTAAGAAAAAAAGTTTGAATTTCTGAGAAAAAAAATCATGATTTCTGAGAAAAAAACTTTGAATTTTGGAGAAAAAATATCATGATTTTTGAGAAAAAAAGTTTGAATTTCTGAGACAAAATATCATGATTTTTGAAAAAAAAAAATCATAATTTTTGAGAAAAAAAGTTTGAATTCCTGAGAAAAAAATCATGATTTCTAAGAAAAAAAGTTTAAATTTTTGAGAATAAAAATCATGATTTCTGAGGAAAAAAATCATGACTTTTGAGGAAAAAAACATAACTTTTGAGAAAAAAGTTTGAATTTTGAGAGAAAAAAAATCATGATTTCTGAGAAAAAAGATCATGATTTTTGAGAAAAAAAATCATAATTTCTGAGAAAAAAAGTTTGAATTTCTGAGAAAAAAAGTTTGAATTTTTGAGAAAAAAAGTTTGACTTTCTGAGAAAAAAAAATCATGATTTCTGAGAAAAAAAATCATAATTTCTGAGAAAAAAAGTTTGAATTTTTGAGTTTGAATTTCTTAGAAAAAAAGTTTGAATTTCTGAGAAAAAAATCATGATTTCTTAGAAAAGAAATCACAACTTATGAGAAAAAAGTTTGAATTTCTGAGAAAAAAAAATCATGATTTTCAAGAAAAAAAGTTTGAATTCTGAGAAAAAGTTTGAATTTCTGAGAAAAAAAAACATGATTTCGGAGAAAAAAAATCATAATTTCTGAGAAAAAAATCATGATTTTTGAGAAAATTCTAACTTTTTTCCTCAGAAATTCAAACTTTTTTTCTCAGAAATAATGATTTTTTTCCCCTGAAATCATGATTTTTTTTCTCAGAAATTCAAACTTTTTTCTCAAACATCATGTTTTTTTTCTCAAAAATTCAAAATTATTTTCTCAAAAATCATGATTTTTTTTTTTTCAAAAATTCAAACTTTTTTTTTCTCAGAAATCATGATTTTTTTTTCTAAAAAATTCAAACTTTTTTCTCAGAAATTCAAAGTTTTTTTCTCAGAAATTCAAACTTTTTTCTCAAAAATCATGATTTTTTTTCTCAGAAATTCAAACTTTTTTTTCTCAAAAATCATGAATTTTTTTCCCAGAGATTCAAACTTTTTTTCTCAGAAATTCAAACTTTTTTTTTCAAAAATCATGATTTTTTTTCTCAGAATTTCAAACTTTTTTTCTCAGAAATCATGATTTTTTTTCTCAGAAATTCAAACTTTTTTTCTCAGACATTCAAACTTTTTTTCTCAAAAATCATGATTTTTGAGATAAAAAAGTCATGTTTTTTTTCTCAGAAATTCAAAGTTTTTTAGAAAAAAAAATCAAACTTTTTTAGAAAAAGTTTGAATTTCGAAGAAAAAAAAATCATGATTTTTGAGAAAAAAAAGTTTGAATTTCTGAGAAAAAAAAGTTTGAATTTCTGAGAAAAAAATCCTAATTTCTGAGAAAAAAAATCATGATTTTTGAGAAAAAAAAATTGAATTTCTGAGAAAAAAAAGTTTGAATTTCTGAGAAAAAAATCCTAATTTCTGAGAAAAAAAATCATGATTTTTGAGAAAAAAAGTTTGAATTTCTTAGAAAAAAAGTTTGAAATTATGAGAAAAAAAATCATGATTTCTGAGAAAAAAAGTTTGAATTTCTGACAAAAAAATCATGATTTCTGAGAAAAAAAAGTTTGAACTTCTGAGAAAAAAAATCTGAATATATATTTATATATACATTGCTTCTTAATATTAAATCTCTCTGTTTTGCTTTTATAAAAACTTACGGCGGAGCTGTGACCTCCTCCTCCAACCACTGGATGGCGCATATGGGCGCCCCATCCATCTGTCCACACGTGACGTCATTAAGATGCGCCAACACGTTAGCTCGCACGACCTTCCGTGCAGCGGACCGGAGGAGCTCTGACTCCGTGTATAATGTTCATTCTCTAAATGAACTGAGTAGAAGTTGAAGCGGCTGTGACCGAGGAAGGAAACCGAACCGCGATGTTCCGTCTGTCTGTGGTGGTTTGTGGCCGAGCGCTCGCTAAAAGGGTGAGAAGCACGAACGATGCTCATTAACTTCACATGGGAGCGAACGAGTCTGATCGGTTTTAGTTAAAGAGACCTCGGCTGAAGCGGTACGGACTCAGTGACAGGTGTAATTATGAGATAAACTGTCAATATGTGCAGTTACAGACATTTATTACTTCAGAAGTCAAACACATCTCATGATAATGTGTTTGTATGACACCAGGGTTCATACAGGAAGGACAACACACGAGGGAGAGAAACAAACTGTATTTTAATCATTAACACTGAGTCTCATAGAAACTTAACGTCAGACCAGAGTTGTGTTACTGTGTGAGTCTCTGAGTGTTGTGGATGAGAAGCTAACTGGTTTTGATTTTGCCTCTTTAATGGCTGAAAACAGATGTGAGCTGAGTTTCTGTCAGTCATCAGGTCACAGCTGGGTCATTGAACCAAACCAGTGAACGTCACTGATCTCAGAGCAGCTGCTGCTTCCATGTTGTGTTTGGTGTGTGAACTCTGAGTTTTCTCCTCCTCAGTTTGCCTCGTCGTCCTCTGCTCAGAGCGCTCTGCCTCCAAACCTCCTGCTGCCCACCAACCTGGTGGACCCCGGCAGACTGAGTGAGTCTGAACCTGAAGATCAATATCAGAGTGTTTTATCTGAACTGAACACAAACAGTACAGAGGACTGACTCCTCCATGTGTGTCCTCCTCCTGCAGAGCGTCCTCCTCCTCCTGCAGACTGCTCGCTGCCTCTCCTCAGGAAGTGCGATGCCGTCGTTCCCGCTCACCTGAGCCCTGTGCAGACGTGGGTGGAGACTCTGGAGAAGCAGGACAGCGAGCCGCTGGGATTGGCTCAGCTGCACCCTGACGTCTTCGCGGTGCCTCCCAGGTGAAGAGAGAACTCAGATCTGCTGCTGAACATCAGGTGGAAACTGTGAATGAATCCAGCTGTAACCTGTCTCTCCGTCTCTCCTCCTCCCCCCCTCCTCCCCTCCTCCCCTCTCTCCTCTCAGGCTCGATATTCTTCACGATGTTGAAATATGGCAGAGAAACTTCAAGAGAATCGTAAGTCACACATCTGATTTGAATCACTCCTTCACTGCTAGTCAAACATCAGCTTCAAAAAGAGCCCCGGGGATCGAACCCCCGATCCTGGTTAATGGATCTGTACCACCTGAACCACAGCTGCACAAAATCTCCAAAGTGACGTCACTGTCTGTGATGCACCTGTTCAGTGTGTTTGACGTGTGTTATCTGTTGTTCTTCATCCTGATGTTCGCGTCGTCTCCATCTGTCAGAGCTACGCCCACACCAAGGTGAGGTCAGAGGTCAGAGGTGGAGGCAGGAAACCGTGGAGACAGAAGGGGAGTGGACGAGCTCGTCACGGGAGCATCCGCTCACCGCTCTGGAGAGGAGGTGAGGAGTCTGTCTGCTTCCTGTCCCGTCGTGTTGGAGTGTGAGGTCAGAGGTGAACAGTGCTGTGTGTGTGTGTGTGTGTCCCTCAGGTGGAGTGTGTCATGGTCCCCGAGGACCGACCAGTTACTTCTACATGTTGCCCATGAAGGTTCGGGTGCAGGGACTGAAGGTGGCGCTGAGCTCCAAGATGACTCAGGTGAATAAACACCCACATCTTCTGTCTCTGATGTTCGGACTGTTCCTCAGCTCCTTCAAAATAAAATACAGGATGCTACATTAAAGTGCCCGTTCTGTTAGAAACAAGCGTGTGACGTTCGCTGCAGCTCGTTCATCATCCTGAAGTTGATCAAACGTTGTGACTCTGAGTAAAAGAACAAATGATCACGTCAGAGTCTGTGTGAAATCAGACACGTATTGATCACAGCTCATTGATCTGTTTCTAACACCTGCAGCTGTAAAGCCATGATTCTGTGTTGCAGCCACATATTGGCTTCATTATTGATCAGTTTTGGGGAAACTTTAGTTTCAATTGATTGATCGTGTTTTGGAAAAAGTCAAAAAAGACACAACAACAACCAGAGACTTTAGACACGTGATTTGTTGATCATCTCACAGCTGTTGGCGCTGACCTGTCTCGTGTGTTTCCAGGACTACCTTCACATCGTGGACTCTCTGAACATCCCCACCCCGGACTCCCAGTACCTCCTGGACCTGATCAGACACAGACACTGGGGCGAGTCGGTGCTGATCGTTGACATGTGAGGATCTTAGAAAAGGTCTGTAAACTCTGGGTCGGGTTTGTAGCTCAGGACCTGAAGGTGCGTCTGTCTCTTCCAGAGGTGACGAGTTTCCTGAGAACATTCTCCAGGCCACCGAGAAGTTAAAGACGGTGAACGTGATTCCAGCCATCGGTGAGTTCGTCTCTTCGTTTGCCGACAGGTTGATTCATGTCCAGATGAGAAACGTCACCTGTAGCGGGTGGAACATCTGTCAGCAGCTGTCCGTCTCTGTCTCTCAGGTCTGAACGTCCACAGTATGCTGAAACACGACGCCGTCGTCCTCACGCTCGACACCGTCCGGTTTCTGGAGGAGAAGCTGCTGTGGCACGACGAGCGCTACACGCCGCTGTACCCGTTCAGACTGCCGTACTCCGACCTCCCCTGACCACTGTAACATACTCACAGCTGTTTTCTTAATGTGTTTATTATGTTCAAAATCAAATCATGAATAAATAATGTCAAAGATATAAAAACAACATATTGAAGTTTTAATAAAAGAGTCTAAAAGGCCTGAGGAGGAGCAGAAGGCTCAGTAGCGGTAAGTGAATCTGTGTGGCAGGAGCCCGTGGGCCAGGTCGGTCCTGATCTCCCAGCGCAGCGCCGAGCGTTTCTTCTCCGTTGGCACGATGTAGGTGTTCGGTACGAAAACTCTCCGAGGTTTAGGCTGCAACACAAACGTCCCATGAGTCAGCAGAGGAAGCGGCAGTGAGTGCGGCAGGAAACGACATGATGAAGGTCTGAGGGGAAACTCACCGGGGGAGGCTGGTAGGCCAGACGCTCCTGAAAACCAACAGGAGACTCAGTGAAGGGAAGGAACATTGAACTTATGAAGCAACGACCAAATGAGACGGTGGAGACGCTCTACGTGTGGTGGTGTGGTACCTTGATCTCTGAGCGCAGCGCTCTCCTGTCCGACTCTCCCGGGAGCTTGAACACATCCCAGAGCTGTTTGTACTGGAAATACCTGCAGAGGAGAGACAGCAGGTCAGAGTCAGAGCAGCTCGCTGCTTCTTCACCTGTCGACCCTGAGGTTTGAACTCACCTGCTCACTGGGTCGCTTTTCTTCAAGGTTTTCTGACTCATCACTGGTCGAATGACTGAAACACAAACACCTGATCGATCATTTGGTTCATACACACTGAACATGATGTGTGTGTGTGTGTTGGTCACAGTTCATATGTGATGTAGCTGTACATGAAGTCTCCTGTGAGAGGCTGACAATATGACGGACACTGATGATGTAATAAAAGACAAACATTCAGACAGAACACGTCATGAACATTTAAACAAAAATATATAAAAAAATCAATAATTAATATTAAATCTCAAGATAAAAATATTCTAATCTAACACGTATGTAAACAGCATAGTGTAATGATGATGATGTGTTGATGTTGGTGATGACTGACAGGTCAGTGGAGTGTCAGTGCTGACTCACAGGACTTAGGTTTAGGTCGGAGGTCGCCGTCACTTCGACTTCGAGTCTGTGACAAATAAACAGAAAAATATTCATCTTCAGTTTATTGAATATTTAACCAGTGATTGATCTGTGAGCTGGAGGTCGACCTCTGTCAGGCTGCTGATCCATGCTGATTGGACATTTAACAGTCAGGCTACGTCATGTGACTGAACTACAGACGTGGCACTGACACACGTACAGAAAAGAAACTATAAACCAAACCAGACTGAATAAGATCTTTGTGCTCCGACCTGTTCAGCACCAAACAGGGGTGAAGCTCTGACACTACATTACCCACCATGCCTCTGATGTAGGACTCAAACGCGCTCAGTGAGACTCCGTCGGGCTCCGAGCTGCGGGAGTCGCTGTGGTCGCTCACGTCTTCGCTCTCCGTCTCGGAGTCGAGGCGTCGAGGCGACGAGGACACGTGGAGCTCGGCCAGCCGCTCCTCCAGACAGCTGGCCACATCTGGAACAAAGAGTGATGTCATCACCAGAGACAGACAAACACTATTCACTTCAATCTGATGAGACCAGCGAAGAGTCATGAGCTTCGACGACTCTCATTGGTCCAAACACAGAGTGTAGTTTAAACCTTAATGAACTTCATCATGTCATCAGAGAATCAAACCTGCTGTTTTAGATTCAAGGGACAAAAAATGAAGTGGATGAGTTTGTTGTGAAGGTTTTTTATCTGCTGGTTCGATGAAGAACCAGGAGCTGATTTAAACAACGGCCTCGGACTGAAGGCTCAACTTTAACCAGCAGGAAGTTGACTTTGTGGAAGGAGATGTTTTACAGCGACACTGATGGAAGCAGGAACCATTTACCCTTCTTCTGCCTGAGGTTTCCTTCCCACTCCAACATCTTGTCGTACATCGTCCAGCTCAGGTCCTCGTTGGAGTTGAAGAACTTGACGTCCTTGTTGCTCGAGGACTCGCCCTCAGACTCCAGTTCGTCCTCTTTAAACTCCTGCACTTCTTCTTCTTCAAGCTCCTCAGACCATCTTCCTTCTTCAGGATCACTCACGTCTTCTAGAAGCTTCTGACTCTGGTGCTGTTGATCCTCTGACCTTTCAGAGTTCTCCTCGTCGTCTTCTTCTGGTTTTACGTCCGCCATGTTCTTCTCTTCATCCGGTTTCTTCTGCTGCAACTCACTTCCTGGACGAGCGTCCTGCTCGATGTCGAAGCCGCTGAAGCTGAAGAGAGAGCGCTCGTCCTCTTCGTCGTCTCTCGCCTCAGACAGGTCTCCTCGACTGTCCTGCTCGTCTCTGAAGTCTCCTCCCTCCTGCTCCTCTGGTCTGTAGGTGCCGTAGCCGGACGTCATCAGACTCGGAGCTGGACTCCTGGAGCTGATGCTGAACTTCTCCTCCACCTCCACCTCCTCTTCCTCCTCATGGTTTCCAGTCCCTGAACTCTCTCTGGTGAAGTTCTCCTGGTTCTTCAGCTCAGGTTTCTCCTCCTCTGCTTCAGGTACAGCTGTGGAGTCTTCCTCATCAACTCCTTGCTGCTCCTGCTCTTCATCTCTCTGATCCTCCTCCTCTACACCATCATCATCATCATCATCGGCAGCAGTGTGACTTACATCTTCCAAGCTCTCTCCACTGCACTTCTCCTGGTTGGTCACCTCAGGTTTCTCCTCCTCTGAAGTCTCCAGGAGAGACTCTTCTGCCTCAGCTACAGGTACAAAACCTTCCTCATCGACCACTTGTTGCTCCTCCTCCTCCTCCTCCTCCTCATCTTCCTCTTCCTCCTCGTCACCTCCATCTTCTGAACTCTCGCTGGTGAACTTCCTCTTGATGTTCAGCTCAGGTGTTTCCTCCTGGAGAGAGTCCTGTCTCTCAGCTACAGGCCCAGAGTTTTCCTCCTCATCTTCTTCCTCCTCCTCCTCCTCCTCCTCTTCATCTTCCTCCTCTTCCTCATCACCTCCATCCTCTGAACTCTCTCCAATGAACTTCTCCTGCTTGTGCAGTTCAGGTGTTTCTGCCTGGAAAGAGTCCTGTCTCTCAGCTATTGGTCCAGAGTCTTCCTTCTCCTCTTCCTCCTCATCGTCATCTTCCTCTTCTTCCTCCTCATCGTCGTCTTCCTCTTCTTCCTCATCATCTTCCTCCTCCTCATCACCTCCATCTTCTGAACTCTCTCCGGTGAACTTCTGCTTGTTCAGCTCAGGTGTTTCTGCCTGGAAAGAGTCCTGTCTCTCAGCTACAGGTCCAGAATCTTCCTCTTCTTCCTCTTCCTCCTCATCTTCCTCTCCCTCCTCCTCCTCTTCCTCATCACCTCCATCCTCTGAACTCTCTCCGGTGAACTTCTCCTGCTTGTTCAGCTCAGGTGTTTCCTTCCAGAGACAGTCCTGTCTCTCAGCTACAGGTTTACAGTCCTCCTTATGAACCACTCGCTCCTCCTCCTCCTCCTCCTCCTCCTCCTCCTCCTCCTCTTCCTCCTGCTTCTCTTCATCAGACCAGAAAGAGGAGAACAGGGAGCTCTTGTCGCCGTCGTCTTTGCCCTCGTCCCTCTGGCTGCTGGACATTTTGTTCATGGTGGTGAGTTGTGCTCTGGTTGAGGTGTGTGCTGAGTTCGACCTGTGGAGGCTTAAGGAAGGAGCTAAGAGGATTAAGCTGATATCATCTTACTGCTGGAACAGCAGCTCCTGCTGGTCACCAGTGGTATTACAGCTCTGCCATTTACAGCCATTTACTCCCTTTATCTAATCCCATGTCACTTAATCCTTCATTTAGGATTCAGTGTGATCCAAGTTATTTCTTGGTGTTTACCAGCAGGGAGTCCCTGAACCAGAACTATTCTGTTACTGGTGTTTGTTTGGTTCATCAGCTCGCAGTAAACATAAAGGCTCAATGAGAAACAGCCTCTTTACTTCTTTTATTCTGCGACTGGACCTGGTTTTATTCTACTCAGTTTCTGTCTTGAAGTTTTAACATTTGATTTTATAATTTGTTCATTTTGATTGAAGCGTTGTGAAAGTAAATATAATTATTACCATTATATCCAAATATGTGAAAACAGATAAAAGAAACGATGATTTGGGGAGAATTTCTACGACCTGTTGAGACGTCGTTACCTGAGTCTTCGCTGTAGATCGATTCATCGCAGATCAGAGTTTGTCCTTTATGTTTCCTGCAGGTGGAAACAAACCATCAGTGTTGATGTTAACATACAGGACGAGAGGTAAAAGCTTTAGTTCAATAAATATTCAAATCCTTGGATTTAAGACGTTTTGGATCAATCGATCGATCGATCAACACAAAAACAAACGGAACCTTGGATCAATTATTGTTTGTTATTTGTCATAATATCAATAATATTTCTAAAAACTATAAAATGTTAAAAAAAAATCAAGATACCAGTGTGTGATGTGGTGATCTGATCTGATCGATTATCAATACTGAAAACTGATCATTAGTTACAGCTGAGCTGAGCAGCATCTTACACACTGTTCAGTTATTGTCGCCTGAGGAAATGGATCCAACGTGTGACGGTGCAGAAAATACAGATCAACATCTTCTAGATATTTAAGTTATGTAAAGTTTTACCAGCTGATAAAGACTCAGCTCCTTTGACAGTGACTTGGCTGCACTCGCTCACGCCTCCACACTCAACAGATGGTTTTATTTACTGTCTGGCTGTTTCTGTGTGTCGTTGGTTTTTCACTCACCTGGACGTTTCATCGCTGGAGTAACAAATACAACCAAAGTCCACAGAACAAGTAAACAGTCAGGTACCTGAGCACTTTCCTCTTGATGAAGCGTCGCCCCTGAGTGTCTGATGACGACGTGTAGCTGTCTGACAGCGGCGGGTGGAGGGCGTCCTCCTTGGGGGGCAGCTCTGGCTCCACCTGCAGCCTGGTGGGGGCTCCTGGAGGCAGCTGGAGCTTTGGAGCCACCGAGTGTTGAGCATACGAGTCGTCCCAGTGTCCCTGCTGCCGCCCAGGGTCTCTGCTGTGGCAGGTGCTGAGCCCCTGTGTGTTGACGAACACGTATCATCAGCCAATCACATCATCTTGAAACTGCCTTTCCACAGTCCAGCAACATCAGGATGCGTTGACACTGAACAAAACTGATCCACAATCTGTTCTTGTGTCAAAGCAAAAATGTTGATATGAGAAAGTTGTCACTGTTTCAGAGGGGCTGACATGAAAACCTGAGGGCTGTTACTGATGTTTGAGATTATTCACACTTTCTGATATTGGCTTTTGTTTGATAGAAAACACAGGCAGCATGCAGTGAACACTTACCGCTGGTCTGTCGTGGTCGGCTTCGGCTGCATGTAAGAAAAATGCTTCACCATAGTCTTCAAAGTGACACCGACTGACTGTGAGGGGAAAAACCCACAATTCACCAGTTAACACACACAACATTTCTCTAATGGAAACTCTTCAGATGTTAAACTGTTATGGAAATACAGTCAGCAGTGTCCCACAGCGTGCCCCGACCTTTCTCCTTGGTGTAGGCGGGGGGGCTGGGCTGAGATGAGGCAGGATGGGAGTGTGTTGAGTTTATCTGGTTGGACGACACCAGAGTTTTCCATCGTCCACGTCGAATCAGCTCATCAAGATCTGACATGACACAGACAGTGACTGTTAGTGTTCAGGACAAGTTTGGACATGAAAAAAACCTGACCACATGATGGGGTCAGTGTTCATTTTGTAAACATTAAGTGCACAGTCTGAACAGTGAGGATCCAGGGTGGTGGGTGTTTCTGGGCTCTAACCTTGCTTGAACTCCTGCAGCCTGTGTTGTGGTATGTTTCTGTAGCCGAGGATCGCCAGCTGTTCCTGGATTTCCTCCTCTGAGAAATCCAGAGAGTCCATCGTGTGCTCAGCTTCAGGTCAACGAGGTAGTTTAAAACCTGAAGAGGAAAATGAATAAACACAATATAAAACAGGTGGAGCAAAAATGAGTGTTTGTTCTATGTAAATGATTTAGTGGGGGCATTTATTTTGAAGTTTGGGCTTTACTGACTCCTTTATTGTTCCCTCTTGTGTTATGTTTTGTCTTTAAACATTAAATAATATTCTTACTTTATCTTTTACAGACTCACAAACACAGCCGACCCATGTAGATAAAAGCACAATACACACACACACACACACAGTCTTACTGTTATACGGTGTGTATGTCAGCTTTCAACACACGGCTCTACTCTTGGATTAATCGATTGATAAATGATGCTGATAGCTCAGAGCTGTGAATTGATAACTTAATGGCTGCCTGTGTGGAGTTATACCGATTTATCTTTCAAGCTAACTGCTAATATTTTTCGCAGAGTCCAAAGGTTTTCTTTAATCCGCTCGGTCATGAACTGTTCAGGACGTCGACGTGAAACTAGCTGATGTTTTAAAGGGAGTTTCGCTGCTTGTCTCAACTACAGAGGCGGACGGGACCGAGTGAGCTAAGCTAACAGTTAGCAGCCAAATACTTACTAAGGACAAATAAGGAACTCGTTTTTGTGTCTCACCTGGACGAAGTCCGGTTATAGTGAAGCCACCGTGCTTAAAAAACACACAGTAAAGTTTATTAGCAGTCGTCGTGTTTACAGGTTGAGAGACAGCGGCACCAAGACAACGGCCGTTAACGAGCTTTGAAAACGACGCCGGCAGCGACACACTTCCGGTCCGTTTCTTCTTCGTCGGTATATTGTTGTTAGTGGTTCGGTGGAAGCAAACCAGCGAACTACCGCCACCTGCTGGGCGGAAAGAAGAAGCACATAAACACAAGATAACGGCAGCGTGTTTTAAAACAAGTATATTTTATATTATTTACATGTGGGTGATGTTTTATAACCTGCCAACACAGAGCTTGTAGAAAGCATCATCTTTCACTTCCATTAAAACAGTTCTTGCACATTTTCCAATGAGAAAAGAGTATATTTTAATATAATTACAATTCACATGTTGTCCTCTGACGTCAGTGGCCGCCCTCTGCTGGTCAATGTGGTGAACTACAAAGAGGATGTGGGTCCGTTTGATGCTGTCAGAGGCCAAAGGCTCAAGAAACCAGGTGTGCAAAACAAAGAATAACATTTTTTCATAAATAATTTCAATAATTTATGTTTGACTTACAATGTATAAACAAAAAAAACAACAACAAAAAAAAAACAGGAATCTATAAAGAATAATTTAGAAATCCAAACACTTTAACTTAAACTGTCAAATAAAAACCAAACAACAGTTGAAATAAGTATCATTCATCACATCAGTGTTTTATTTGGGATGTTTATATAGCACCTGTTCATATAAGATTAAGACCACACACTGATATTAACTCAATAAAACTACACGGCATAAAAATGTCATATAATACAATACAAGTACACTGATTTAAAAATGTTGTAAACACAGTGTGTAAAGAACAAACCACAGATTTATGTGTGTTTTGGTTTGTTTTTGTTGACGGTGCTGTACAGTGCAAATGAGTCCTGTCCTTCTTCCTGACGTCTTGTTCTGTGAAGAGAATAAACTGTTTAATCTGATTGTTTTTAACCGAATGTGGATTATCTTCCAATGTGTGAGGAGCTGCTCACCCTGATGCACTGCTGCTGTTCTTAGTTCCGACAGTAGAGTATTGAACCTCCTCCTCCTCCTCAGCTTCTGTCTGGTGATGACCTCTGATGTTGGAGTAGACGACATCTCTCTGGTTCTGAGAGAAGCTGACACTGGCGTAGTGAAGTTCATCCTGCTGTCCTGCTGCAGATGAGGGGGAGTCAAACTCTGGACCAGTGTTCAGCTATGAATCAAAGACAACTCAGTTACAACAAGACTTTTACTTATGTTGTAATTCCTGTTGTCCACCACCAGAGGTCCAGAGGTGCTTCATTTTACAATAGAAGACCTGAACACTTCCTGTCTCACCTCTGCTCCGGTGTCAGGTCTCTCTCCTCGTTCACACTGCTGTGTGAAGAGCTCATCTCTTCTAGACAGGAGGAAAAACAGTCGGATGAATCACCTCCTACATTTAGATGCATCAGTGAAGATGATGATGGAGACACAGATCAGACTTTCTCACCTGATCCACAGGAAGACAGCGAGGAGGACGAGGACCAGGAGAACAACAGTGATTGTCCCAGCAGCTGCTGACGTCAATGAACCTGGACGATCAGAAGGAAACACTGACAACTGATGAGGGAGTTACAGGACGTCTGAGTCAACACAGGGTTAACACACATTCACTCACCTGGAACAGTCAGATTTAAGGTGGACTTGTGACGTCCTCTTGTGTTCTGGGCTTCACAGGAATAATTCCCACTGTGTTCAGGTCTGAAGTCAGTGATGGTGAAGATGTGTCCTGAAGCTTTTGGTGAGTCTTCATCCTCCTTGTACCAGGTGTAGTTAGCTGCTGGGTTAGCATCACTGCTACAGGTCAGATTGACTGAACTGCCCTCCACTATCTCAGCAGAGGGACTCACTGACACTGAGGGAAGCTTTGGAGCATCTGGAGGAGGGAACATGAAGATGCAACATTAATATTGTCATTCATGATTTTTGTATCAAACAAGAGCAGAGTCTTCTGACTTACACTGGACATCTAACTCTAGACATGAAGAGTTGAGGGCTCCATATTGATTCTCAGACTTGCAGTGGTAGGTCCCTCTGTCCTCAGAGCTGATGGAGGAGAAATGATAAACTCCTTCTGGTCCTTGTGGCAGAGTTTGGTTCTCCTTGTACCAGGTGTAGTTAGCTGCTGGGTTAGCATCACTGCTACAGGTCAGATTGACTGAACTGCCCTCCACTATCTCAGCAGAGGGACTCACTGACACTGAGGGAAGCTTTGGAGCATCTGGAACAACAAACATCATCAACAGTCAACAGTCATGTGTTTGGCAGCATAAGAAACATTATAGCTGGAAAACATTGTTCTGGTTTCTGATCAGCTTCATATAGATTTTATAATAAACTGTCTGACTCACATTTGACATCAATAAAGATGAGTGCTGAGTTTGTCCCCATCTTATTCTGAGCTAAACAGTAATACTGTCCAGAGTCAGAGGACTGGATGGAGCTGAAGACCAGCTGTGGTTGGTCACTCAGATGTTTCCAGCCCTTCACCTCCTTGTACCAGGTGTAGTTAGCTGCTGGGTTAGCATCACTGCTACAGGTCAGAGTGACTGAACTGCCCTCCACTATCTCAGCAGAGGGACTCACTGACACTGAGGGAAGCTCTGGAGCATCTGGAGGAGGGAACATGAGGAGAAGTGAACTTTAACTGTCTTTTCACAGTACAAGTGAATATGATGTAGCTGATAGTTTATACAGAGGTTGATCCAGTATGAGACATAAAGTGTGTAGTGGAAGGTTTTACTTTGACATTGTATTAGTGACACTGTGGAGTAAACTCACAGACTGGAGGAGAGCGCTGACCCTCACATCCTTTAAGAGCACATGAATATCTGTTGTGATCATTATGAGGGGCTCTAATGGAAAATGTTTCCTCCTCCATCTTCAGCTCGTTCTTGTACCAGACAAATGAAGGAGGAGCTTTAAAACTGCTGTGACACTTGAGCTCCACCTGGTCTGATGATCTTTCCACCAGCACCTGGAGGTCTGGATCTGTGAAGAAAGAAAAGACAGGAACTAAACCAGAAAAGTACAAACACAGAGACAAATAAAGATTCTCAGTCGTCAATGCAGGGCTTAAAGCAAGAAAAATGTCTGTGCCGGAGTTTGTATGGACCGACGGGGGGGGGTCTTATTGGCCCATGGTCATAATAACATAAGCTAATGATGATGACACTTGTAGCTGTTGAATGAAATAGTGAATTCATGTGTTGATCCATAATTTAGCAGCTGACAAGTAACAACCATGAACAGGTCGGAGCTCTCACAGTACAGTTACAGTTAGTCACGTGGTCCACCTTTGAAACTCGCTCCACTCTCTCTCACCTGACTTCTCTCTACCTCCTTGTAACAGACTTCATGCAGACATGACAGCAGGGATGCACATTGTGATTATTGTTTTCCTGACCATTAACCGACGATCATTAACCGATGACATTAAAATGCTCTGTTAAACGTCTGTGACTAGTGAAAACACACATGCTGCTGCAGCTGTGCAGCCACATCCACTGTGCTCTGGCTCAGCTGATCAGCTGATCACATGGAGGTTAAACCAGCACGTTTTGAACGCTTCCTGTACAAGTGCAGCCAAACACCAGGCTGAAGAGAGGACAGACAGGTGAGCTGCAGGTGAGTCAGCTGAGCACAGCACCGTCCTTACAGGTGAGGCACATGCAGATGTCCGTGCACGTTGTCGTCTGACCTTCCTTCACTGAGCTGCGTAACTGGCACGAGTCCTCCCGTCTAACTTGTTGCTGCACGTGCGGTCTACAGGTGTGGACACGCCCCCATGAGTTGATGACATAAGGAGCTAACTTGAACAAAAAATGCTAATCATTATCGTAATCATGTGCGTCCCTAATGCACAGCCTTTTGACTCTATATTTGTGATGTGTAAGATCAGATGTGCTGGGGGGGGGCACTGTGCAAAACCCCAGCGTGTGTCTATGAGCTGTATGTAGACAGAGGTGGGGTAAAAAAGGAGCAGTGGATAAATCAGACAGAACTAATATCTATAAAACAGCTGCAACGACAAAACGACTGCGTCAATGACTTGAACTGATCAATATTGAAGAGAAAACGTTACCTGTGACAAACAAAGTCACTCCAGGTTCCCCTGTGAATCCAACTTTGTCTGTTCTGACTACGAACTTGTAAACAGCTGAGTCTCTCTCTCTCAGGTCTCTGATCCTCAGAGTGCAGCGTTTCCTCTCATCACAGTGATTCTCCACACGACCTGTGTAGTCTGAGTCTGTTGTCACATCCACAACATGATCTTTAATCTGTTTCAACCAGGAATATTTCTGAGGTGTATATTTATGTCCATTTATCATCTCTGGGTAACTGTATGTGCAGCTCATTTCCACTGGTGATCCTTTAGAGGCACAGATGTGAGTGTCAGTGTAAGTCACTCTCCAGCCTCTCTGACCCTGTATCACTGTAACACAGAGCACAGCACAAACCACAGTCAGACTCACAACAACACAGTCAAGTTTGATGGAGCTTATTCAACATGTGAACCTGCTACATGACTAAAACACCTCTCATGGTCTCTTCCTTTTCATTCACTTTCAAACTCATCCTGTTCATAAGTGTCTGACTGGTTGATGTTGTAGCTGGATGAAGCCACAGTGAACAGACATGGAGGAGTCCAAACAGAAAACCACTGGACCTGTGAGTCTTAATGCAGCTGTAATGAACAGTGTGAGAGGGAGCATGTGAAACTTCTGTTTGATTTCCTGTGTTCACTTTGTGGTCAGGTTGGTGTTTACTGTGATGGTCGATCAGGAAGAGGAGGTCACTGTGAACCATACATGGACTGGAAACATCACACTGAGTATCATTAACAAGAGTCACAGACAACGCCTGGTTCCTTATTCTGAGTTTTTTCTCTTGTCGTGTTCAACAGAACGTACGGACATTTGTAGATAAACTCTACAGTTACTGAATCCTTCAGATGAACCAGCTCCATTTATACAGTTCATTCAAACAGCACTATCCTCACTGTGTAATAACACTCACCACTTCAATGTTGAGCTTCAGGTATGTGGATGCAGATATGAGGTGGTATCAAGCATTAAACATGTAAAAACAACTAGTGAAGAATTATCTCTTGACTCAAAGCTGTTTCATCTTGGTCTGAGTGTGTGAACTAAATGTCCTACAAAGTAAATGGACATGTACAGTACCTGGTACAGTGAGAAGAAGGACCAGGACAAATCCACTTGATGCTGCTGTTAAACTCATCACTGCTCCTCTCGTCTCTCTGTGTGACTTCAGACACAATAAAACACATCAGCTGCTCAACAGTGTGTGAAAGAAACATCGATCTGATCAAACACCAGCTCTGGTCTGACAAGACAGGAGGGTGATGATCGTCTGTGCACAGAGACACAAGTCAAGCTGTTAAAGGAAGACGAACAACTTCCTCTTTACGTCATGAATATTCATGAGGTCAGTACAAGTGTGAACTACAGTCATGTTGTCGTCTTACAAACTACTGAGGAAGTCCTGAGAGTCAGAGGAGAACTGATTAAAAACTACAGGTTCATTATGTGTTTTCTCAACGACAGTATCACGGCCATTTACTCTGGATGGGAAACTGTAGGTGCAGTTTATTTCCACTGTTGATCTTTTTAGGCCACAGATCTGAGTGTGAGTGTAATTCACTCCGCAGTCTTTCTGTCCCTGTATCACTGTAACAGAGAGCACAGCAGAAACCACAGTCAGACTCATACACACATAACACACACATATAAATATACACACTATATATATATATAACACTGAGGAAAAGCCTAGTGCTCCCTCTAATGGTCTCTTCCTTATATTCACTTTCAAAGTCATGATGTTAATAAGTGTCTGACTGGTTGATTGTTGCTGTATTAGTGAACAGACATGGAAGAGTCCAAACAGAAAACCACTGGACCTGTGAATCTTAATGCAGCTGTAATGAGCAGCATGTGACAAACACATAACGGTACCAGAACCGGGACCAGTACCGGTACCGGAACCCGAACCGGTACCGATACCCGAACCCAAACAAGGACAAGAACCGGACCCGGTACCGGAACCAGAAACGTTACCGGAACCAGAACCCGGCCCGGTACCGGAACCCGTCCGTGACCGGAACTTGAACCCGAACAGGGATCGGAACCCGAACCGGTACCGGAACACGGGCCGGGCTGTTAGAAGACCCGGTCGACATCTGTATTTGACTTCACATCACAACGAACTGTGGGTAACTGTCTGAAGCAAAGTCAGTGTCGATGCTGACTGACAGTGAGGGACATAAACTGACTTGATGATGTGACAATAGGACACTGACACACTTCACGTGAAAGAGTCTATGTCATATACAGTCTATGGTCTGTAAGAGACCGGACTGGAACTCAGCCAATAACATGAAGGACCAGGCCGGGGACAAAAGGGCGCACTTCCCTTCTGCCTCTCAGGCCCTGAACCCTGACTGACTTGAACGAGGTCACCTGTAAGTGAATGAATGTGAGAGCCTGAAAGGGTCCTGATGCTGTGATAGGAATGGGACAGGACCAGGACCACTCTAGCCGGGACCATACAGGAATCGGGATGCAGGACCAGATCCAGGACCATGGAATCTGGACTGTGCCGGAAATGGGACCAGGACCTGCAGAGGCCCACCAGAAACGGTACCGGAACCCGAATCGTTTCCGGAACCCGAATCATTTCCGGAACCCGAACCGGCACCGGAGCCCGAACTAGTACCGGAACCCGAACCGGGAGCAGTATCGGAACCCGAACCCGGACCGGAAGTCGAGCCCGAACCGGTACCGGAACCCCAACCAGGCCCGGTATCGGAACCGGAACCCGAACCGGTACCAGGACCAGAACCGGGACCGGAATCCGAACCGATACCGGACCGGTACGCGAACCCGAACCGATTCCGGAACCCGACCAGAACCAGGACCCGGGGAAGTTCAAAATCAAGTTGTTCTTAAAAAAAATAAAATAAAATAAAAAAATAAAAAAAAAGGTACTGCGGTAGAAAAACTGTGGCTCGCTGGATGCTCCTGAAATACTCCCAGTCGTCCCCGTCTGGAAGAATCTGTGCCTCGGAGGCCACCGTCACTTTGCCAACAGGAGGGGTGAGCGCGGCATTCTAGAATCTGAACGTTCTATGTCACGGCCCCGCCCACATTTTACACACTGGACCTTTAACTGCCTCAGTGAGCTCAAGCCCTGCACTCTTAAAGTGACAGTAACATAAAAACGACGACTAACAAAACGTCCCTTTTTAACTAAATATGAACTAAATCAAATGAATTTAACTGAATTTTGTTTATTTACAATTAACATATTATTCAATCAGATCAATTATTTATTTACATCCACATAAACTTTCCCACATATACAACAAAAACACACTTTGTCTCCCACAAACAGGACAAGAGTCCACCTGATGGACAGAGTAAGTAAGCAGTAAGTTCAGGACGTGTCATTACTTCACACTGATCACCAACACTTTAGACGTATTACAGTTTATTACAGTTCATTTTATTTGAATTATTGCGTTAGTTATCAATAATGGAAATGACCTACACTCTGATTTTGATGCTCTTTAAATAAAAACTACATATTGAACTCTTCATATTAGTAAATCGTGATAAACCACTGAACTGTGGTCGTTTCATCCACATAGATGAAAGTGGTGAAAACAAAACAACAGATTTGAACTTTATCCGTCTTCATAGCTGCTCCATGAAATAATAATACTTCCTGTTTCCATCAGGTGAGTCCCACCTTTACTGCAGCAGCATCTGAAAACATCACATCAAACCTGTGTAAAGTTATAGTTGTGATTGTAAATGTGGAGTCTGCATGTTATTGATCTGTTCTTCCTGCTCCTCTCTGTCTTCTGTCTGTGCTGCTGTGGTGACGTTCTCATAAACAGGACCAGAGTCCACCTGATGGACAGAGGGGACAACATGAGACTCATTCATGAAACCTGATCAAGTTGTGTTAGTGTTGTAGGGCCTCTCTGTCTCTCACCTCCATCATCTCCACAGCTTCTTTTGGTTCAGGGTTTGAACTCAGAGTTTTCTTCTTCCTGGATTCAAACCAACAACAAACACAAAATATAACATTAATGAAATGACAGAAAACCAAAAACTACAGGAGTTTGGAGAAGAAAATCAAAGAGCAGTGAGTGAACTGATGGATTTTTATACTTTTACCTCGTCCACAGACTGAAGACAACCAGTGTGATCAGCACCAGGAGCATCAGAGTCAACCTCATGCTGTTCATGATCATTACTGGTTCAGCTGACAGGAGATATGAGCAGTGAGGCTGATGAGCTGTGGTGCAGTAAACAGGTGTGTGATGATGAATGTGCACAACTCACCTGACACAACAGTCAGATTTAAGGTGGACTTGTGACGTCCTCTTGTGTTCTGGGCTTCACAGGAATAATTCCCACTGTGTTCAGGTCTGAGGTCAGTGATGGTGAAGATGTGTCCTGAAGCTTTTGGTGAGTCTTCGTCCTCCTTGTACCAGGTGTAGTTAGCTGCTGGGTTAGCATCACTGCTACAGGTCAGATTGACTGAACTGCCCTCCACTATCTCAGCAGAGGGACTCACTGACACTGAGGGAAGCTTTGGAGCATCTGGAACAACAAACATCATCAACAGTCATGTGTTTGGCAGCATAAGAAACATTATAGCTGGAAAACATTGTTCTGGTTACTAATCAGCTTCATATAGATTTTATAATAAACTGTCTGACTCACATTTGACATCAATAAAGATGTGTGTTGAGTTTCTCCCCATCTCATTCTCAGCTTCACAGTAATACTCTCCAGACTCAGAGGGCTGGATGGAGCTGAAGACCAGCTGTGGTTGGTCACTCAGACGTTTCCTGTCCTTCACCTTATACCAGGTGTAGTTAGCTGCTGGGTTAGCATCACTGCTACAGGTCAGATTGACTGAACCGCCCTCCACTATCTCAGCAGAGGGACTCACTGACACTGAGGGAAGCTCTGGAGCATCTGGAGGAGGGAACATGAGGAGAAGTGAACTTTAACTGTCTTTTCACAGTACAAGTGAATATGATGTAGCTGATAGTTTATACAGAGGTTGATCCAGTATGAGACATAAAGTGTGTAGTGGAAGGTTTTACTTTGACATTGTATTAGTGACACTGTGGAGTAAACTCACAGACTGGAGGAGAGCGCTGATCCTCACATCCTTTAAGAGCACAGGAATATCTGTTGTCATCATTAACAGAGACTCTAATGGAAAATGTTTCCTCCTCCATCTTCAGCTCGTTCTTGTACCAGACAAATGAAGGAGGAGCTTTAAAACTGCTGTGACACTTGAGCTGTACCTGGCCTGATGATCTTTCCACCAGCACCTGGAGGTCTGGATCTGTGAAGAAAGAACAGACAGGAACTAAACCAGAAAAGTACAAACACAGAGACAAATAAAGATTCTCAGTCGTCAATGACTTGAACCAAACTGATCAATATTCCAGAGAAAACGTTACCTCCGATAGACAAAGTTAATCCAGGAAACCCCGTGTATCCTGCTTTGTCTGTTATGACTCTGAACTTGTAAACATCTGAGTCTCTATCGCTCAGGTCTCTGATCCTCAGAGTGCAGCTGTTTGACTCACAGTGAATCTCCACCCGACCTGTGTCTGAGTCTGTTGTCAGATCCACAAGATCTTTATTTCCCTTGCTAAACAAGTATGTTTCCTTAAGTGTAGTAACATTGCCACCAGCAGTGTCTGGGTAACTGTGTGTGCAGCTCATTTCCACTGTTGATCCTTCAGAGGCACAGATGTGAGTGTCAGTGTAAGTCACTCTCCAGTCATCATCCTGACCCTGTATCACTGTAACACAGAGCACAGCACAAACCACAGTCAGACTCACAACAACACAGTCAAGTTTGATGGAGCTTATTCAACATGTGAACCTGCTACATGACTAAAACACCTCTCATGGTCTCTTCCTTTTCATTCACTTTCAAACTCATCCTGTTCATAAGTGTCTGACTGGTTGATGTTGTAGCTGGATGAAGCCACAGTGAACAGACATGGAGGAGTCCAAACAGAAAACCACTGGACCTGTGAGTCTTAATGCAGCTTTAATGAATAGTGTGAGAGGGAGCATGTGAAACTTCTCTCTTATTTCCTCTGTTCACTTTGTGGTCAGGTTGGTGTTGACTGTGATGGTAGATCAGGAAGGGGAGGTCACTGTGAACCACAGGTGTAGTGGAAACATCACACTTACATCACCAAGTAACAAAATTAACAGACGTCACCTGGTTATTCTGAGCCTTGGTAGCTGTTCTCTTGTCGTGTTCAACAGAACGTACAGACATTTGTAGATAAACTCTACAGTTACTGAATCCTTCAGATGAACCAGCTCCATTTATACAGTTCATTCAAACAGCACTATCCTCACTGTGTAATAACACTCACCACTTCAATGTTGAGCTTCAGGTATGTGGATGCAGATATGAGGTGGTATCAAGCATTAAACATGTAAAAACAACTAGTGAAGAATTATCTCTTGACTCAAAGCTGTTTCATCTTGGTCTGAGTGTGTGAACTAAATGTCCTACAAAGTAAATGGACATGTACAGTACCTGGTAGAGTGAGAAGAAGGACCAGGACAAATCCACTTGATGCTGCTGTTAAACTCATCACTGCTCCTCTCGTCTCTCTGTGTGACTTCAGACACAATAAAACACATCAGCTGCTCAAAAGTGTGTGAAAGAAACATCAATCTGATCAAACACCAGCTCTGGTCTGACAAGACAGGAGGGCGATGATCGTCTGTGCACAGAGACACAAGTCAAGCTGTTAAAGGAAGACGAATAACTTCCTTCCTCTTTACATCATGAATATTCATGAGGAAGTGTGAACTACAGTCATGTTGTCGTCTTACAAACTACTGAGGAAGTCCTGAGAGTCAGATCTGAACTGAAGAACTGATAGAAAATAAAGGTTTTACCAGGATAATCCTAATTTAAGGAGCTTTATGTAGGATTGTGACCAAAATGCTGCTGCAGGTAAATTTAAAATACTGCATACCTCCCCCATTTGCCCCCAGACTCGAGGTTGCCAGATAGCCACACGCTAACCTCTGCCCTGCTCCAGCTTTGTGACCATGGTAGCTTGCATTAGTTCCTACCTGCAGTGAGATGGTTGAACAGGTTGTTGATGAATATTTAGCTTTTTACTCTGACAGCTTTATTGCTCTGACTCACTGTAACTGTGAGCGGAGTTAACGTCAGCTGAGGTGAGGGAGATCAGAGGTCAAGCCAGGTGGTGTCGGTGGAAATCAAGCACCAAAACTAGCTGCCTCTAAAAACATCGTGGAAAACAAGTGGTGGAGCAACAAAGAGAAAAACGAAAGCAGAAAAGGATCCAGAGAAAGTGAAATTCTGACAAAACGTGTAGAGGTGGAATCGGTCATGTCTGTCCTCTCGGTGGCCAGGTGAGCAACCACATGGTGTAGTCTCTGGGTGATATAACCACGTGCATATGGCTCAGACGATCCAGAGTGAGTGTGGGTTTTCCGTCTATCACATCAGTCAGTCCATTTCATGCCTTGTTGCTGTGGAGGAGCCATCAGGGGCTGGAGTATCTGTCATGGATGGGTCTCCATGCTCTGTCTGAAGGATAATAACGGCTGCAGCCTCAGGCTCGCCATCAGGGGGGAGGCTCTGCTGACGAGATCTGTGGTCTTACTCAGGGAAGCTCTGGAGCATCTGGAACGCATATATTTTCAGAAATCTTCTGATAAATCTTCTGATAAATGTGTCAACACACATCTGGAATTGCTCAGTCAATTACAATAGAATATAAATGAAACAGTAAGTACAGGACTCCATCACTCTGTATTAGTTCCCACTGAATCTTTAAAAAGGAGGAGGGGCTGAGCATATGGAAGCAGCAATGTTATTGTAAGACAGTGGATTTACTCACACACTGAAGGAGAGGGGAAAGCTTCGTGTCCTTTTAGAGCACAGGAATAACTTTCTCCAGCATAAAAGTATTGTACAGAAGGAGGTACATCTCTTTGGATATTCTGTCCATTTTTGTACCACACGAAGGCAGAATGATCAGGTAGACAACGGCTGTGACACGTGAGACGTGACTGTGTACATTGATAAAATTTGCAAAGTGACGACTCGCTCATCTTCACCTGTAAACCTGGACACACAGACGCAGGACTTTAGACAGAACTGTCAATACAAATGATAACAGATGCACAGAGACCTGTGGTTTCACTTTTTTAGTTTCCAATGAACACGAGGAGAAGGGCTGCTAGCTGTCCCGGATGCTAGCGAGTGCTAGCGGCGAATGCTATCCGCCACCGCTAACACTCGCTAGCTCAACGCTAACTTCCGCTAGCGGTAGCGGCTAGCATCCGCCATAACCACCCGCTTCCCAGCTCACCACAGCTGTTACCGGTGACCTGACCGTCACCGGTAACGGCTGTTACCGGTGACGGTCAGGTATCGGTCCGCGGCTCCAGCGCTTCACTTGGACTGTGTTTACTTTTCTTTCCCGCCCTGACACCTGCTGCTGCCGCTGCCAAGGAGCAGGAGGCTGCACAGCTGAGCCCGAGAGGAGGGGCCCAGTTTGAATGTTGTGTTTACTAACGGCAACGAACACGTCTGACACGTCTTTTAAGGAGCCTGCTCACTTCCTTCCTTACATGATTAACATGCATGGACGGCTCAGTACCTCTAAGTCCCTGACATGAATGTAGCCTCATCTGTGCTTCTGTAAACCACATATTATCGACTAACCACCAGTTCCCTTTCACCTCTGAACCCTGACTGACTTCAACAACATCAGCTGTAAGTGACTGAGTGTGAGAGCCTGAAAGGGTCAAGATGATGTGATAGGAACGGGACAGGACCAGGACCAGGACCACTGGAGCCAGGACCGTACCGGAATCCAGGACCGGCACCATGCCCACCAGTACCGGAACCGGTTCCAGGACTAGAAGCAGGACCACCGGTACGAGTTTTACACCGGAACCCAAACGTTACCGGAACCAGGACCAGGACCGGTATCGGTACCTGATACCGGAACCGGTACCCCAACCAGTACTGAAACCCGAACCGGTACCGGAACCCGAACCGGCACCGGTACCAGAACCCGAACCCGACCCGGCACCGGAACCGTTACTCGAACCGATACCCGAACCGGAACCAGGACCAGAACCGGTACCGGAACCCGAACCGGTACCGGGACCCGAACCCGCACCGGTAGCGGGACCAGAACCGGTACCGGAACCCGAACCGGGACCAGAACCGGTACCGGAACCCGAACCGGTACCGGAACCAGTACCAGAACCCGAACCGGCACCGGGACCGGTACTCGAACCGATACCCGAACCGGGACCAGAACCGGTAACGGCATCCGAACCGGCACCGGTACCGGGACCCGAACCCGCACCGGTACTTGAACACTTTTCTGGTGACACAGCTACAACTCACTAAAAGGGGCGAGTCCTCCTGGCCTCACCCTTCACCAGTGACGCGAGCAAACAACGTTGACAAAGAGCCGCTTTACAATTTATAACGTGTTTCTGCTCAGTTCAACAGAACTGGTCATATTCCAGTACAAACGTTTTGTTGAGAAAAGTAGTACGTGTCGTGTTGTCATGGTTGCCGGGCGACGGAGCCCGCGCTTTGCGACGTAGCGGCGGACAGCCGTTGACGCACAGCGTGAACGCTTTGACTCAGCTTCAGTTACTTGTGATCAGTTTCAAGCTGAAAGTTTGGTTCAAGCTGAAAGTGACTCAGTGAGTTGGCAACATTAACATCCACTATGAGTTCAATGTTAATGCTGTTCATTAAAAAAACAAGGTAAACAATCTTTATTCCGTAAAAACAGAGGTTATTATAACAACATAACTTAGTACAATGCTATCAGTTCAACAACATGGAGTCTAACCCTCAGGCACTAGGTTAAGAGCAGGGTGGATCCTGTATGTCGGGGACTGTACTCAACAAGACAGTGCAAATGGGTTGTTGGCAGTAAAAGTTTTTTTTTTTTTAAAGTGACATTTTTGCACAAACTCAGTGTGAAGAACCATATTAAAGATTAACACATCTGCCTAAACATCAACATTGTATAATAAGCTCACTGTACGTCTGGTGTCACACCATACAAAACAAAAAAAAAAGTACATTGAAGTGAAATATCTGATAAATTAATATACATGCTTGTACAACATATCTCATTCATCAGCTGGACGTCTTCATTCACAGTTTGCATCTTGATAAAGTGCAAAGATCCCAGATCAGCTGCTGGTGGCTGGACATGTTTGTGTCTGGGCTGTAAAGCTGCCTTTATGTTTTTGTGTTAATGCTGCATCATCGAACAGGTGAGTCCAGACAAATGTCTTTTAACGTTACTGTCAAAGCTGCTGAACAGTGACAGATGCTCACACTCTGTACTTTTTGCTGACCGTGCTGTAGAGAGCACATGGATCCTCCACGCCCTCTTCACGTCTGACTCTGTGGATGGAAACGTTCATTTAGCAGATTATCCAGATTAAATGTGATGGTAATTAATATGCAAGAGCAACAGAAAGTCCTTGTGCTAAGACCTTGAAGAAGCATCAGCACTCTTAACGTTGACGGTACTGTACTCCACGCTCTCATCCTCATCCTCGTTCTTTTCCTCCATGACGGGCTGAGTCGTCCTGATGTTGGAGTACAGAGCTTCTGGGTTTTTAGTGAATCTCACGCTGGTGTACAAGATATCGTCTGCTGCTTTTATCTGCACTGCACCTGAGGAGTTCTCATAATCTGGACTTTCATATGTCTGGAGGGAGGGAAACATTGGATAGATTTAGTGACTCACTTTGTTGTTGTAGTCCTCCAGTTTACCAGTAGAGGTCAGTGAAAAGCTCCACAGCAAACTCCTGCTCCGACTACAGGACTTTCTCAAAGGTGTGTGTAGGTGAAGGGGGGCTGAACATGCCCCCCAGCAATAATACAAAAGGTTGATTATAGTTTTATCAAATGGACAAACAGGAGGAGAGAGGAAGAACGGGACCAGTACTCCTCCTCTTCCTCACCTGTGTGATGATGTCCGGTGCCTGTCCAGCCTCACATGGAGGTTTGAAGGACCTCCTTCTTCTGGACATGAAGGAACAAAGGAATCACGAGATGAAATGACTTTAAGATTTGAAACTGTAGGAAACTGAACTGTTTACCTGATGAACAGGACGACAGAGAGGACTATGATAGCCAGAAGAAGAAGAACAGTGATTGATCCGGCTGCTGCTGATTTCGCTGAACCTGGAAAACAGAGATGAAACACACACTGATGATCAATGGTGAACGGTGCCGGTTGGCTGGATATAACGTCACTGATCTTCAGACAAGTTTTCTCAACTATGGACTGGATTCATTGGCTCGAGGGCGCCCTCTCTTGGAAGCAGTGCTTATATGCCTCATGAGAGATGTGCTGTACCTCAGGTGAGTTGCCATTGCAGCACAGTGTGGGTCCTTTAGTTCAAAGGTCAAAGCTTCTTGACTTAAGAAGCTGTGCAGACCTGTTAGTGGGGGTCGTTCAGTTTATTACAATGGAGGGAGCATCATGGTTTGGGGCTACCTTGCTACCTCAGGGCCTGGACAGCTTGCCATCATCGAGGGCCACATGACTTCCAGAGTTTATCAAGGCATCCTACAGGATAATGTCAGGGCAGCTGAATCCAGTAGAAATGCTGTGGAACGATCTAAGGAGAGCCGTTCACACCAGACATCCTCAGAACATGGCTGAGCTGAAGCAGTTCTGTGAGGAAGGAAGGTCCAAAGCTCCTCCTGGGGGCTGTGCAGGTCTGATCAGCAGCTACAGGAAGTGCTTGGTTAAGGTTATTGCTGCCAGTGGAGGTTTGACCAGTTATTACATCTTGAATATGTAATGATATGTTCAACAAAGACAGGACATGTTAGAACTGTTTCTATGGTATTAGGTTAAGGTGTCTTTACTTGTGACTTGTGACTGATCGGATCACATTTTATGACCAGTTGATGCATTACGGAACCCAGGACTGGCACCACGCCCACCAGTGCCGGAACCGGTACCAGGACCAGAAGCAGGACCACCGGTATCAGGTCCATACTGGAACCCAAACCTACCAGAACCCGAACCAGGCCATTCACACCAGACATCCGGTACTGGTTCGGGTTCCGATATTGGTACCTCCAGTTCTGGTACCGGAACCCGAATCGGTACCGGGTGTCTGGTGTGTACGGCCCAGTTCGGGTTCCGGTACCGGTACCAGAACTGGAGGTACAGGTTCAGAACCCGAACCGGGTTCTGGTACCGGTACCTCCAGTTCCCCGAACCCGAACTGGACATCTGGTACCAGTGCCGGTTCAGGTGTGATGTCTGGTGTGAACAGCCCGGTTACTATACTTGTGACTTAGATGTCGATCGGATCACATTTTATGACCAGTTAATGCAGAAAACTAAAACCAGAGGGTTCACATACTTTTTCTTGCCACTGTACTTTTCAAGTGATGAGCTGGTCCTATAACGGTGTTTCATACTCTTTAAGACCTGCCTGAACCTGTCACTTACACTCAGGGACGACTTACTTGAAAGGACAGTCAGATTTAAGGTGGACTTGTGACGTCCTCTTGTGTTCTGGGCTTCACAGGAATAATTCCCACTGTGTTCAGGTCTGAGGTAAGTGATGGTGAAGATGTGTCCTGAAGCTTTTGGTGAGTCTTCATCCTCCTTGTACCAGGTGTAGTTAGCTGCTGGGTTAGCATCACTGCTACAGGTCAGAGTGACTGAACTGCCCTCCACTATCTCAGCAGAGGGACTCACTGACACTGAGGGAAGCTTTGGAGCATCTGGAGGAGGGAACATGAAGATGCATTAATGTTGCTCTGTATGACTCTATGACTTCAAGTTGTGTTTTCTACTTACACAGGACGTCTAGAAACAGAGACGTAGAGTCAATCTGTCCAAACTGATTCTCAGACTTGCAGTGGTAGGTCCCTCTGTCCTCAGAGCTGATGGAGGAGAAATGATAAACTCCTTCTGGTCCTTGTCGTAGAGTTTGGTTCTCCTTGTACCAGGTGTAGTTAGCTGCTGGGTTAGCATCACTGCTACAGGTCAGAGTGACTGAACTGCCCTCCACTATCTCAGCAGAGGGACTCACTGACACTGAGGGAAGCTTTGGAGCATCTGGAGGAGAAGATATTAACATTAACATTAAAGATCCTGATCATCCCTGGTCCCTGTGTGAAGTTCTGGTCCTGGAGCTGCCCTTGTAGTCACATAATGTTGGACTCACACACTGAAGCAGAGCGGTGATCTTCATAACCTCTGAGAGCACAGCTGATGTCGTCTCCCAGGTCAAAGTTGCCCGTATAAGAAGAAGAAGATTCCTCCTGAACTTTCTCTCCGTTCTTGAACCAGACAAAGATAAAGAGCCCGGTGGGACTGCAGCTGCTCACACACTTCAGCTCGGCCTCAGTGTGAGACTGGTGGGCTCCTATCACTCTGGACACCTGCAGCTGCACAGCTGGAGTCCAGAGGGACAAACCGTGTCAACAACTGTCAACACTGAAGTCATAGTTTGGAAAAATGAAATGATACAAACGTCCAACATATACTCATGCCTGAATGTCCCGAAGCTTTGTCCATTAAACTGCTTTACTAATAAATTCTAGACAGATAATATAAACATGATAAATACTGGGTCTGTGATTCGTACCTGTGACAGTCAGAGTTGTACCAGGTAAATCACTCCCCCAGTCAAACCTTTCTCTTCTGAATTTGAAGCGATACTCAGCTGAGTCGCTCTCTGTCAGGTTGGTGATTCTCAGAGTGAAGCGTCTTGTCTCAGGTTCAAGAAACTCAACACGACCTGAGTACTGGGGGTCTTGACTAATGTCCACAGGCCCTAAGGGATTCTGCCAATAAAGACTCCTATCAGGTCTGAACCAGAACTTAGATTGGATTCTGTAATAAATGCTGTAGGAACAAGAAATGTCGACTGATGAGCCTTTAAAAGCACAGACTCTTCTGTGAGGGTAAGTCACTTTGTTGCAGGATTCACCAGAGACACCTGGAAGACAGAGCAACTATAACTCACAAAGAAGAAAATCAAATCAATAACACATATTAAAAACATATACAATAAACTTACACACTGCAGGAGAGGTGAAATCCTCGAATCCTTTCACAGCACATGAATAACTGTCCCATGGATTGCGTGAAACTAGAGAATAAAGATAAGAGCTTTCTCCTTGTATTTTCTGTCCGTTCTTGAACCAGACATAAGACGTACCGTCACGCAGATGACAACTCGTCTCACACTTGAGCTTTGGAGGAGAAAAATACCTCATCACCTCCACCCTGACATCTGCATGAGAGAATAAGGAACAGAAATGTCTCATGTCCATCACAGTGATCAACCAGTCAAAAGACACATGTAAGTGTGGAAACACACAAATAGATGCACTGAACTCACTATCACTGAGCACGTTATCAGGAACATCTGCACAGCTGTTTGTTCATGTACTGAATAGTCAGCCAATCGTGTGGCAGCAATGCAGCGAGTGAGAAACATCAGAGTTTTACTGGGCTGAAGAGAGAGGTCAGAGGTCAGACTGGTAGCAGCTGACAGAGGCTACAGTCACTCAATAACCACTTCAAGTTTCTGACCTCTTGTGGAAGCCATGACTTGAAACACTGAGGCCTGGTGAAGTGTCCCTAATAAAGTGCTCTGTGAGTCCAGTTCAGTTTCAACGTGGTCCACATGAAAAATCCTCAATATTTACATCTCATCCATCAGCTGTGTTGTTAATGTGGATCCGTACCTGTGACAGTCAGAGTTGTACCAGGTGAATCACTCCCCCAGTCAAACTGTCCTGTTCTGAATTTGAAGAGATACTCAGCTGAGTCGCTCTCTGTCAGGTCGGTGATTCTCAGAGTGGAGCGTCCTCTCTTTGTTTCAACCCAAACACGACCTGAATATTCAGAGTCTTTACTAATGTCCACAGGGTGTTGACTATGTCCACGTCTGAACCACAACTTTGATTTAACATCATAATGATAACTGTTGTAGGAACAAGAAATCTCCACTGATGATCCTCTGAGGGCACAGACTCTTCTGTCAGTGTAAGTCACTCTGTTGCAGCCTGCACCAGAGACACCTGAAAGATGAAATATTCTTTATCAGGTCTGGCTCTCTTTAACACTGGAAACAGCCCATGGTCTCTGTTTTTATTCAGCATGTTTGCAAGGTGTTGTTTGGTACTTAGCCCTGAACACAAAGTGCAATTGAGGCTGAAGGGATTTTTCAAGTTGTCCAAAACAAGATACAGCTAAACATTTTGGACTTAATGATGATGACAGATGAAAAGTCAGGGGATCAAACTTTGTGGACATCTTATCTCACTGCTCATCATCAAGAACTGTTGAAAGATCAGAATAGACTGAACTGACTGATTCATCCTCTGGGGACTGAGACCTTTTCCAATTTATCACAGCATTTCACTTTAATAGTTGAGGACTGAGGTGGTGGACCAACATCCCTGCAGCCATGCTGCTGGCACAGCTACAACTGCCTCTAAGTAAAAAGGTGCCACCAGGTGGCGCTTTGTTAGTGGAAGACTCACATGTTGAAGGAGAAGGGAAATCCTCGCTTCCTCTCAGAGCACAGGAGTAGCTGTCGGCCCTATAATCGGAGACTGAATGAGAGGCCTGTGTTTGTGATGTTTTCTGTCCATTCTTGTACCAGATGTAGGAAGGATGTGGAGGTTTACAGCTGCTGTCACACTCTACCTGGGTCAGATACTTTACCTTTACCTTTACATCTGTCAGTGTGGAGAACAGACACATACACACAGACAGAAATGTTACTGCTTTCTACTGGTTGAACATCTGGAAATGGTTGATGTTTATTTATTACCTGTGACAGACAAAGTGACTCCAGGTTCATTAGAATATGTTCTATATTGGCGATACTTTAAAAGGAAATAGTATTGAGCTGAATCAGTCAGTTTCAGGTTCCTGATGGTCAAAGTGCATCTCTGTTGTTCACAACTGTACTTCACACGTCCAGCGTAGTTGGCCTCTGTTGCCAGATCCACAGGGTTGTAAGAGCCACATCTGATGCACCAAGATATTTCCGTAAAACTGGAACGCACTGCAGGGAGGCTGCAGGTTATTTCCACTGTTGATCCATTTACAGCACAGATCTTTGTTGGAGTGCACGACACTTCCTGAACCTGAACCACTGTGAAAGAGCACATCACAAATTATTAGATCAACATGAGGACACACAGGTGATTTCAGTGAGTGAGTCCACACAGACTCACTTGTTAAAGTGTCCTTTAACTTTACAGCAGAAATATCATGAAGGACTTAAAGGAGACATATTCTGTCCCTTTTCCACTAATTAAAACAGTTCCCAGGTGTCTTAAAGACATGTCTGTGACATGCTTCGGTCAAAACACCCTGAGGATCAAACATCACAGCTCTTTTCATCTGCTCAAAACAGCCCTGTTCAGAACTGTCTGTTTCAGTGCCCTGTCCCTTGAAATGCAAATGAACCACTGCTAGCCCCGCCCCACCCCTTCTAACGGTACCAGGTAGGAATGGTGTTATGCAAATTCGAAAACTAATGACATCATTATCGGACAACCGGGGGAACAGCTCGAAACTCTACATGGATTTCAACCTGTGGAGCAACTTACAGTTTGTTTTTTTTTGTCACTTCTCACATTTTGGGGCCAGAAGGCAAGACACACCCCCAGATATGTGTTAAAGAGCCTTCGAATAGTGAGCTTTCCATAATATGTCCCCTTTAAACTGGGCCAGTGACTCATGACTTCACTTGGATTCGAGACTCATGACTTTAAAATACATGAGATTTAAAGGTGTGTCATGGATCAATACTTCCTGAATCACTTAACACTAACAATAATCATTCATCCCCAGTTTGAAGCATCTGACAACATTCAATCAGGTTTTAGAACAAACCATGAACAGGTGGGTTACCTTAGTGACCGCTAGAGCTAACAAGCAGCCAGCTAACAGCAGCTAACAGCAGCTGCACACAAAGGATAATTTCATTCATAAATAACAGCTGGATTGCAGTATCTGAAACATGCAGGTGAAGAGGCACAGATGGAGATTCAACAACGTCCAAGTCTGTCTAACATTCATTGTGACACAAAGTATGAGAAGTTGAGGCTAATCTGTTGCAGCTAATGCTTTAGCTAACATTAGCTTAAGTAGCATGCTGAGGCAGGAAACTACGACACTTCAGTTAATTTAGCAGAAGTTAAGGAGAAAGTGATGCTGCGTCAGTAGGGTACTGTTGAACCTCTGCTGACTTGTTTTAGGACTCAAAATTCAAAGTTTAGGAGATTTAAGACTCAGCTGAGATTTTGCAAAACAAAAACATGGTCCCACCAGAGACAACGACAACATTACACATCTGCACTTTAACACAGTTTTTACTCTACAGGAAAAAAACAAGCTGAAGAGTAAATTTGGAAAATGCAAAACTAAAAACCCCAGTCTGCTTCGCTTGACTGATTTACTGTCTGTGATCAGGCTGCAGCGAAGTGTGAATGGAAACTTGACACAAATGTGAAACTTAAAGACGGCCATGCAAAACACTTTGATGTGCACAGAGCCACACCCAACAACCGAGTCAGTTAGGCCCTGAAGTTCAAACATGATTTCATGTTTGAAATCAAAGCACGGCACAAACCACAGTCAGACTCACAACAACACAGTCAAGTTTGATGGAGCTTATTCAACATGTGAACCTGCTACATGACTAAAACACCTCTCATGGTCTCTTCCTTTTCATTCACTTTCAAACTCATCCTGTTCATAAGTGTCTGACTGGTTGATGTTGTAGCTGGATAAAGCCACAGTGAACAGACATGGAGGAGTCCAAACAGAAAACCACTGGACCTGTGAGTCTTAATGCAGCTGTAATGAACAGTGTGAGAGGGAGCATGTGAAACTTCTGTTTGATTTCCTCTGTTCACTTTGTGGTCTGGTTGGTGTTTACTGTCAATGTATCCATATATGTATAGACACTTGGCTGCTACAGTGACAGTAGATCAGGAAGAGGAGGTCACTGTGAACCACAGGTGGACTGGAAACATCACACTGAATATCATTAACAAAGTTAACAGACACAGTCTGGTTCCTCATTCTGAGCCTTGGTAGCTGTTCTCTTGTCGTGTTCAACAGAACGTACAGACATTTGTAGATAAACTCTACAGTTACTGAATCCTTCAGATGAACCAGCTCCATTTATACAGTTCATTCAAACAGCACTATCCTCACTGTGTAATAACACTCACCACTTCAATGTTGAGCTTCAGGTATGTGGATGCAGATATGAGGTGGTATCAACCATTTAACATGTAAAAACAACTAGTGAATAATTATCTCTTGACTCAAAGCTGTTTCATCTTGGTCTGAGTGTGTGAACTAAATGTCCTACAAAGTAAATGGACATGTACAGTACCTGGTACAGTGAGAAGAAGGACCAGGACAAATCCACTTGATGCTGTTGTTAAACTCATCGCTGCTCCTCTCGTCTCTCTGTGTGACTTCAGACACAATAAAACACATCAGCTGCTCAACAGTGTGTGAAACAAACATCAATCTGATCAAACACCAGCTCTGGTCTGATAAGACAGGAGGGTGATGATCGTCTGTGCACAGAGACACAAGTCAAGCTGTTAAAACAAGACACACTTCCTTCCTCTTTACATCATGAATATTCATGAGGTCAGTACAAGTGTGAACTACAGTCATGTTGTCATCTTACAAACTACTGAGGAAGTCCTGAGAGTCAGAGGAGAACTGATTAAAAACTACAGGTTCGTTATGTGTTTTCTCAACGACAGTATCACGGCCATTTAGCCTGGATGGGAAACTGTAGGTGCATCTATTTCCACCGTTGATCTTTTTAGGGCACAGATCTGAGTGTGAGTGTAATTCACTCCGCAGTCTTTCTGTCCCTGTATCACTGTAACAGAGAGCACAGCAGAAACCACAGTCAGACTCATACACATGACACACACACATATAAATATACACACGGAACACACGGAACCGGTACCGGAACCCAAACTGGTACCGATACCCGAGCCCAAACCGGGACAAAAATCGGGACCGATACCGGGATCAAAACCGAGAAAGGTACCGGGTTAGGGTACCGGAATCCGAACCGATACCGGTACGCAAACCCGAACTGGTACAGGAACCTGACCAGAACCAGGACTGGGAGCAGTTCTTGCTTGATGTGACAATGGGACACTCACTTCACGTGAATGAACCCAAGTCATATACATGGTCTATGGTCTGTAGTAGACCGGACTGGAACTCAGCCATTAACATGACGGACCAGAGCCAGGACTGTGGGGCCGGGACAGTGCCGGAATGGGTACCAGAACCACCATAACCGGTATGGGTACCAGTATCATACCAGAACACTGACGGTACCAGAACCGGAACACGAACCGGTACCTGTATCAGTACCGGAACACAAACCTGCACCGGAACCCGAAGCCGGTAACTGAACTGGTACCAGAACCCGAAGCCGGTAACTGAACTGGTACCGGAATCCGAACTGGTATCGATACCCATGCTCGAAGCGGTACCGGAACCAGAACCCGTACCGATACCGAACCAGTACCGGGACCAGAACCGGGAGCGGTACTGGAACCCGAACCGGTACCGAAACCCGAACCAGAACAAGGACAAGAACCGGGCCAGGTACCAGAACTAGAACCGTTGACGGAACCAGAACCCGGCCCAGTACCATTACCGGAACCCGTCCGGGACCGGAACTCGAACCCGAACCAGGATTGGAAACCGAACCGGTACCGGAACACGAAGCGATAACAGAACTGGGACCGGGACCGGTACCGGAACCAGAACCGGAGCTCGAACCCGAACCGGGTTAGAACCGGGCTGTTAGAAAGACTGTCTGAAGTAAAGTCAGTGTCGATGCTGACTGACAGTGAGGGGACATAAACTGACTTGATGATGTGACAATAGGACACTCACACACTTAACGTGAAAGAGTCTATGTCATATACAGTCTATGGTCTGTAAGAGACCAGACTGGAACTCAGCCAATAACATGAAGGACCAGGCCGGGGACAAAAGGGCGCACTTCCCTTCTGCCTCTCAGGCCCTGATCCCTGACTGACTTGAACGAGGTCACCTGTAAGTGAATGAATGTGATAGCCTGAAAGGGTCCTAATGCTGTGATAGGAATGGGACAGGACCAGGACCACTCTAGCCGGGACCATACAGGAATCAGGATGCAGGACCAGATCCAGGACCATGGAATCCGGACTGTGCCGGAAATGGGACCAGGAACTGCAGAGGCCCACCAGAAACGGAACCCGGAACCCGAACCGGCACCGGAGCCCGAACTGGTACCAGAACCGGGAGCAGTACCGGAACCCGAACCGGGACCGGAAGTAGAGCCCGAACCGGTACCGGAACCCCAACCAGGCCTGGTATCGGAACCGGAACCCGGACCGGTACCAGGACCAGACCTGGGACCAGAATCCGAACCGATACTGGACCGGTACGCGAACCCGAACTGATTCTGGAACCCGACCAGAACCAGGACCCGGGGAAGTTCAAAATCAAGTTGTTCTTTAAAAAAAAAAAAAAAAGGTACTGCGGTAGAAAAACTGTGGCTCGCTGGATGCTCCTGAAATACTCCCAGTCGTCCCCGTCTGGAGGAATCTGTGCCTCGGAGGCCACCGTCACTTTGCCAACAGGAGGGGTGAGCGCGGCATTCTAGAATCTGAACGTTCAATGTCACGGCCCCGCCCACTCTTAAAGTGACAGTAACATAAAAACGACTACTAACAAAACGTCCCTTTTTAACTAAATATGAACTAAATCAAATGAATTTAACTGACTTTTCTCTATTTACAATTGACATATTATTCAATCAGATCAATTATTTATTTACATCCACATAAACTTTCCCACATATACAACAAAAACACACTGTGTCTCCCACAAACAGGACAAGCGTCCACCTGATGGACAGAGTAAGTAAGCAGTAAGTTCAGGACGTGTCATTACATCACACTGATCACCAACACTTTAGACGTATTACAGTTTATTACAGTTCATTTTATTTGAATTATTGCATTAGTTATCAATAATGGAAATGACCTACACTCTGATTTTGATGCTCTTTAAATAAAAACTACATATTGAACTCTTCATATTAGTAAATCGTGATAAACCACTGAACTGTGGTCGTTTCATCCACATAGATGAAAGTGGTGAAAACAAAACAACAGATGTGAACTTTATCCGTCTTCATAGCTGCTCCATGAAATAATAACACTTCCTGTTTCCATCAGGTGAGTCCCACCTTTACTGCAGCAGCATCTGAAAACATCACATCAAACCTGTGTAAAGTTACAGTTGTGATTGTAAATGTGGAGTCTGCATGTTATTGATCTGTTGTTACTGAATGTGAGAGGCTCTGACCTGACTGCAACTTCACACCAGGTCTTCCTGCTCCTCTCTGTCTTCTGTCTGTGCTGCTGTGGTGACGTCCTCATAAACAGGATCAGAGTCCACCTGATGGACAGAGGGGACAACATGAGACTCGTTCATGAAACCTGATCAAGTTGTGTTAGTGTTGTAGGGCCTCTCTGTCTCTCACCTCCATCATCTCCACAGCTTCTTTTGGTTCAGGGTTTGAACTCAGAGTTTTCTTCTTCCTGGATTCAAACCAACAACAAACACAAAATATAACATTAATGAAATGACAGAAAACCAAAAACTACAGGAGTTTGGAGAAGAAAATCAAAGAGCAGTGAGTGAACTGATGGATTTTTATAGTTTTACCTCGTCCACAGACTGAAGACAACCAGTGTGATCAGCATCAGGAGCATCAGAGTCAACCTCATGGTGTTCATGATCATTACTGGTTCACCTGACAGGAGATATGAGCAGTGAGGTTGATGAGCTGTGGTGCAGTAAACAGGTGTGTGATGATCAATGTGCACAACTCACCTGACACAACAGTCAGATTTAAGGTGGACTTGTGACGTCCTCTTGTGTTCTGGGCTTCACAGGAATAATTCCCACTGTGTTCAGGTCTGAAGTCAGTGATGGTGAAGATGTGTCCTGAAGCTTTTGGTGAGTCTTCATCCTCCTTGTACCAGGTGTAGTTAGCTGCTGGGTTAGCATCACTGCTACAGGTCAGAGTGACTGAACTGCCCTCCACTATCTCAGCAGAGGGACTCACTGACACTGAGGGAAGCTTTGGAGCATCTGGAGCAACAAACATCAACAACAGTCAACAGTCATGTGTTTGGCAGCATAAGAAACATTATAGCTGGAAAACATTGTTCTGGTTTCTGATCAGCTTCATATAGATTTTATAATAAACTGTCTGGCTCACATTTGACATCAATAAAGATGTGTGCTGAGTTTCTCCCCATCTTATTCTGAGCTAAACAGTAATACTGTCCAGACTCAGAGGGCTGGATGGAGCTGAAGACCAGCTGTGGTTGGTCACTCAGACGTTTCCTGTCCTTCACCTCCTTGTACCAGGTGTAGTTAGCTGCTGGGTTAGCATCACTGCTACAGGTCAGAGTGACTGAACTGCCCTCCACTATCTCAGCAGAGGGACTCACTGACACTGAGGGAAGCTCTGGAGCATCTGGAGGAGGGAACATGAGGAGAAGTGAACTTTAACTGTCTTTTCACAGTACAAGTGAATATGATGCAGCTGATAGTTTATACAGAGGTTGATCCAGTATGAGACATAAAGTGTGTAGTGGAAGGTTTTACTTGGACATTGTATTAGTGACACTGTGGAGTAAACTCACAGACTGGAGGAGAGCGCTGATCCTCACATCCTTTAAGAGCACAGGAATATCTGTTGTCATCATTATCAGAGACTCTAATGTAAAATGTTTCCTCCTCCATCTTCAGCTCGTTCTTGTACCAGACAAATGAAGGAGGAGCTTTAAAACTGCTGTGACACTTGAGCTCTACCTGGTCTGATGATCTTTCCACCAGCACCTGGAGGTCTGGATCTGTGAAGAAAGAACAGACAGGAACTAAACCAGAAAAGTACAAACACAGAGACAAATAAAGATTCTCAGTCGTCAATGACTTGAACCAAACTGATCAATATTCCAGAGAAAACGTTACCTCTGATAGACAAAGCCACTCCAGATTCCCCTGTGAATGTCCATAATTTATTTGTTGTGAATCTGAACTTGTAAACAGCTGAGTCTCTCTCTCTCAGGTCTGTGATCCTCAGAGTGCAGCGTTTCCTCTCATCACAGTGATTCTCCACACGACCTGTGTAGTCTGAGTCTGTTGTCACATCCACACCATCATGATACCCCCTTTAACGAACCAGTATCTTCCCTGAACTGTAGTATAATATCCATTGATCGTCTCTGGGTAACTGTATGTGCAGCTCATTTCCACTGTTGATCCTTTAGAGGCACAGATGTGAGTGTCAGTGTAAGTCACTCTCCAGCCGCTCTGACCCTGTATCACTGTAACACAGAGCACAGCACAAACCACAGTCAGACTCACAACAACACAGTCAAGTTTGATGGAGCTTATTCAACATGTGAACCTGCTACATGACTAAAACACCTCTCATGGTCTCTTCCTTTTCATTCACTTTCAAACTCATCCTGTTCATAAGTGTCTGACTGGTTGATGTTGTAGCTGGATGAAGCCACAGTGAACAGACATGGAGGAGTCCAAACAGAAAACCACTGGACCTGTGAGTCTTAATGCAGCTGAGATGAACAGTGTGAGAGGGAGCATGTGAAACTTCTGTTTGATTTCCTCTGTTCACTTTGTGGTCAGGTTGGTGTTTACTGTGATGGTCGATCAGGAAGGGGAGGTCACTGTGAACCACAGGTGGGCTGGAAACATCACACTGACATCACCAAGTAACAAAATTAACAGACGTCACCTGGTTATTCTGAGCCTTGGTAGCTGTTCTCTTGTCGTGTTCAACAGAACGTACGGACATTTGTAGATAAACTCTACAGTTACTGAATCCTTCAGATGAACCAGCTCCATTTATACAGTTCATTCAAACAGCACTATCCTCACTGTGTAATAACACTCACCACTTCAATGTTGAGCTTCAGGTATGTGGATGCAGATATGAGGTGGTATCAACCATTAAACATGTAAAAACAACTAGTGAAGAATTATCTCTTGACTCAAAGCTGTTTCATCTTGGTCTGAGTGTGTGAACTAAATGTCCTACAAAGTAAATGGACATGTACAGTACCTGGTACAGTGAGAAGAAGGACCAGGACAAATCCACTTGATGCTGTTGTTAAACTCATCACTGCTCCTCTCGTCTCTCTGTGTGACTTCAGACACAATAAAACACATCAGCTGCTCACCAGTGTGTGAAAGAAACATCAACCTGATCAAACACCAGCTCTGGTCTGACAAGACAGGAGGGTGATGATCGTCTGTGCACAGAGACACAAGTCAAGCTGTTAAAGAAGATGAATAACTTCCTCTTTACGTCATGAATATTCATGAGGTCAGTACAAGTGTGAACTACAGTCATGTTGTCGTCTTACAAACTACTGAGGAAGTCCTGAGAGTCAGAGGAGAGCTGATTAAAAACCTAAAAAGGTTTTTATCAATATGATCTTTCCGATCTTTAATTTTAACTTTCTTTAACTTAAACTGTCCTGTAGCATCAGAAAAACCAAACCAGTTCACCAAAAAGACAGTCCACCACTTCAGAGACAGCAGAGACACAAGGAGGCCGTGGTCTGGGATTCAGACCATCAAGGAGTACAAACCTCCATCACAGACCTGTGACCGCCACATCTGTCTGAACAAACTCAACAACTCCTCTGCATGATTTGAAGCACAAAACATCACATCTGCACAGAGGACAACACCCCCCCCTCAATGACCACGTTTTGTGCCCATCTCCAGCCAGCGTGAAGAGATCCCTGTCCAGGATTAACAATCACTAGCCCAGACCACATTTCTGACCGTGTGCTGAGAGACTGTGTAGAGGAGCTGAAAGACGTCTTCACAGACATCTTCAACACGTCCCTGAGCCAAGCTGTGTCATGACTCTGGAAGAACTGGACCCAAATGCAGACACGCAGGAGGTCGATGCCCCTGGCAGATCCCTCCTGGAGGCCATGTTGGAAGCATTGCTGGTGGCCTGCACAGCTGGCGAGTCTCCTACAGAGATGGGCTGGAGGACAACTATGTAACTGGAGACCAAGACTTGGCGGGAGGCTGAGCCCTGGCTGGAGACCAGGAGCAGGAGGGAGGCGGACTATCGACCAGAGATCAGGGACTGTGATGGACTGACGTTGGAGGTGGACAGAGGTGGCTGAGGGTCAGGGACTGAGATGAACCAGCATTGGAGGACGACCACCAGGAACTAGAGGGGGACAGGACGCCAAGTGGAGGTCCTGCACACTGACCTGACTGCAACTTCACTCCAGGTCTTCCTGCTCCTCTCTGTCTTCTGTCTGTGCTGCTGTGGTGACGTCCTCATAAACAGGACCAGAGTCCACCTGATGGACAGAGGGGACAACATGAGACTCGTTCATGAAACCTGATCAAGTTGTGTTAGTGTTGTAGGGCCTCTCTGTCTCTCACCTCCATCATCTCCACAGCTTCTTTTGGTTCAGGGTTTGAACTCAGAGTTTTCTTCTTCCTGGATTCAAACCAACAACAAACACAAAATATAAGAAGAAGAAGAAGAAAATCAAAGAGCAGTGAGTGAACTGATGGATTTTTATAGTTTTACCTCGTCCACAGACTGAAGACAACCAGTGTGATCAGCATCAGGAGCATCAGAGTCAACTTGATGATGTTCATGATCATTACTGGTTCAGCTGACAGGAGATATGAGCAGTGAGGTTGATGAGCTGTGGTGCAGTAAACAGGTGTGTGATGATGAATGTGCACAACTCACCTGACACAACAGTCAGATTTAAGGTGGACTTGTGACGTCCTCTTGTGTTCTGGGCTTCACAGTAATAATTCCCACTGTGTTCAGGTCTGAAGTCAGTGATGGTGAAGATGTGTCCTGAAGCTTTTGGTGAGTCTTCATCCTCCTTGTACCAGGTGTAGTTAGCTGCTGGGTTAGCATCACTGCTACAGGTCAGATTGACTGAACTGCCCTCCACTATCTCAGCAGAGGGACTCGCTGACACTGAGGGAAGCTTTGGAGCATCTGGAGATGATTTGACACAAGTCAAAATCTGATGAACATCACCAACATGGAGTAAAACCTCTGTAAAAAAAAACCTGGTCAACACCTCAAAGCATTAGTTTGCAGAGAGACTTTTCAAGAGACTAAAAGCTAAAACGTATCATTCATGTGTTGTATGTTATTTTGTCTCTCAGCTGCTGCCTTTGACTCACACTCCACATCAATAGAGACGTGTTCAGACGTCCTCCTCTCCAGCTGATTCTCAGCTGCACAGTGATACTCTCCAGAGTCAGAGGACTGGATGGAGCTGAAGACGAGCTGTGGTTCTTTGTTGAACAGTGTCAGGTTCTCCTTGTACCAGGTGTATTTAGCTGCTGAGTCAGTGTCACTGCTACAGGTCAGAGTCACTGAGCTGCCCTCCATGATCTCACCTGGAGGATTCACTGACACTGACGGCACCTTCAGAAAATCTGCAGGACAAAACATCAGCATTTGTTTCCTGAGCAGCCATGTTGTGTTGGATTCAAGTGTTTTGTCTCTTAAATACTAGAGAAAACTCACACACTGGGGGAGAGCCATGACTCTCATGTCCCTTTACAGCACAAGAGACCACGTCTCCAGAAGAAAACCTGTCTGTGTAAGAACTTCCCTCCTTCATGATTTTCTCTCCGTTCCTGATCCAGACGTAGGAAAGACCATCAGCTGGACTGCAGCTGCTGAGACACTTCAGCTCTGCCTCAGTATGAGACTGATGGACTGTTATTGTTCTGGTCACCTGCAGCTCCAGAGCTGGATACAGGAGGAAGAACCCACAGTGTTAGTGGTTCACATGAAAACATCACAGAGAATAAAAAGTGGATGTGGTCATCAGATATATATTCTTTGTTGTGATGAAGCAGCTTCTTATAGTGTTTCTCTCTGTTGTAAATACTCAGTAATCTCCCTGTTTAACTGCACAGCTTGATAAATATAATCCTTGTAACTCCAACAGCCGTTTGAGCTTCATCACTAATCTACAAAGATTTGTTCAAGGATCATTTCATCATGTTCACAGCAGCTCCTCACATCCACCTACAGCCCTTTAAGGTGCTTCATTAAAATGTGATACACACAAGTTTTAATGATGTTTCTGTGTTTGTCAGTTTGTGTTCTTACCTGTGACAGTCAGAGTTGTAGCTGGTAAACTGCCCCTCCATTTAGACCATCTAGTTTTGAACGTGAAGTGATAGTGAGCTGAATCTGTCTCTGTCAGGTCAGTGATTCTCAGAGTGGAGCGTCCTGTCTCTGTTTCAACAACCTGAACACGACCTGAATATTCAGAGTCTTTACTAAGATCCTCAGGCTCTGAGGGATTCTGCCAACGACGACTACGTTCAGGACTGAACCAGAAATTTGAGTCAATATCATAATAACTGTTGTAAGTACAAGAAATCTCCACTGATGATCCTTTGAAGGCACAGATTCTTCTGTCAGTGTAAGTCACTCTGTTGCAGGATTCACCAGAGACACCTGAAAGATGAAATGTTTCATTAAACCAGAGCAGCACCTACATGTTTAAAGACACAGTTGTGTTGTTAAATCAGAGCAGAGTTCAATACAATAATATGGTGTTAATATAGAAACAGAAAACTGAGTCCTCCATATTATAGATACATGCAGTCATGTGCAGTAGGTTAAATGTGCCACCAGGTGGTGATATGTCAGTGGAAGACTGAAGTAAACTCACAGACTGGAGGTGAAGGGAAGTCCTCATGTCCTTTAAGAGCACAGCTGAAGCTCTCTGAAGGATTAAAGTAGTCTGAAAATGAAGGTGTTTCTGTCCCAGTTTTCTGTCCATTCTTGTACCAAGTGAAGGAAGAATGATCAGGTGGACGACAACTGCTGAGACACTTCAGCTCTGCCCCGTAACGGCTGTTTGTCGAGGGGGTCACCTGCACCTGTAGACCTGGATTTCCATGAAGAAAAAGAAATATATTGTTTATTCAGTGTGAACACATGGAAGTCAGTCTTTGACCCTTCAGTTTCTTCTCCTGGAGTCATCATGTGACCTGAATGTGAATATCTGATCACACAGTAATGTCCCTATGTGAGCCTAGAGGTGAGTTACCATCATCTCCTCATATATAACCAGTCACCATCATGTGACCCAGAGTTCACACTGAAGCCCATTAAGTCATTAGTAAGTGGAGCTCTGAGCTCAGATTGTCTCCATCTTTCATTAACACAGCTGTTTCTGTTGATCTGAACATCTGGAACAGAAACATACTCAAATCAAATCATTACCTGTGACAGACAAAGTGACTCCAGCTTCACCAGTGTGTTTCTCTCCTGCTTTGTTTGTTGTCAAGCTGAGCTTGTAAACAGCTGAGTCGCTCTCTCTCAGGTCTGTGATTGTCAGAGTGCAGTCATTGTCACCACAGAGATACCGAACACGACCTGAGTGCTCTGAGTCTGCTCTCAGATCCACAGGTTCAGTACCACTGGATTTAGTGAACCACAGTCTTTCTACAGCTGTAGTATCATCATCAGTTCTCCAGTCTGGGTCTCTGTAGCTGCAGCTGATGTCCACTGTTGATCCTACTACAGCACAGATCTGAGTCGGAGCACAGGTCAGTCTCCAGTCATTCTGACCCTGTATCACTGTAACACAGAGCACAGCACACACCACAGTCACATTGTGATATTATCGAGCTGCATCCGTTTGTAAACGTGAGACAAAACTGAACTGATTGTAAAGATACAGAACTACTTTCCTCTCACATCATCCCACTGTGAGCCAATGAGACAAGGAAGACACGATTGTAGAGTTAACATGAAGCATCATCATTACATCATTTTCTAATTTTAGCTGAGGCTGCTCTGAATAACTGTAGTGGTTTTGTCCTGATACCAACATTTTGGTATCTGTACCAATATGTGTTTCGATACTTATCCAAATAAAGGGGAAAGACAAAAAATCATGTTAGCATCTACATCCTATCCTTGATTTAAAGTTGTGAACATTAGTCCTGGACGACAGCCATAAGAAAACAGCTTGATAAAACGTGCTCTCTCTCGGCTGTACGCTTGAGTCGTTCATATAAAGAAGTACCATGTTTCCCCCCAAACGCAGCATAGTACTGTTTGAATTGCTTTAGTACCGCAGTACCTTTTTAGTACCAGTATACCTAACAAGCTTAGTCTGTAGTGTCAAAGTGGAAATATATTACCTGGTACAGAGAGGAGGAAAATGAAAAGTCCACTCGCTGCTGCTGTTAAAATCATAGCTGCTCCTGTCGTCTCACTTAGCGACATTAGAGACAATGAAATAGTCAGAAAGTAAATGATCATAAGAGTTATATATTAGTTTCATCAAACTCTTCCACTCACAGAGTAGAAGGACGTTGCCTTGGCCTCTGTCCTCAGCAGAATGAGCGGTAGAAAAAACTTCTTTCCTTTCTGTATCGTACAGCGTTGACCGCAGGCCAGGAAATGGCAGCTGTCTGCAGACAACGGAAAGTTTTACACCTACTCTGAGGTGTCAGTTAAGCAGGAACAACCATCTTATCTTTGCAGAGATCTAAGTCAGATTTAGTCTGTTCACCTGCACTGTGCTAAGCTGACACTTGTTCCTATTATTTTGTCCACCCCCTTTTAAAGTTAACATTCATAACTCTTACAGACACACAGTATAATGCAGGTCTCAGTTCACAGCTACAAGACGTCTGGAAATCCTGAGATTTACATCCTTTAAGAGCACAGGAATATCTGTTGTCATCATCATCAGAGACTCTCATGGAAAATGTTTCCTCCTCCATCTTCAGCTCGTTCTTGTACCAGACAAATGAAGGAGCTTTAAAACTGCTGTGACACTTGAGCTCTACCTGGTCTGATGATCTTCCCACCAGCACCTGGAGGTCTGGATCTGTGAAGAAAGAACAGACAGGAACTAAACCAGAAAAGTACAAACACAGAGACAAATAAAGATTCTCAGTCGTCAATGACTTGAACCAAACTGATCAATATTCCAGAGAAAATGTTACCTCTGATAGACAAAGTCACTCCAGGAAACCCCGTGTATCCTGCTTTGTCTGTTATGACTCTGAACTTGTAAACATCTGAGTCTCGATCACTCAGGTCTCTGATCCTCAGAGTGCAAAAGGACATGTGATCACAGTTATAATCCACACGACCTCTGTAGCCCGGGTCTGTTTTCAGATCCATGGCCATATTATAAAACTGTTCAGTGAACCAGAATGTTTTCTTAACTGTAATAATGTGGCCCCCGTAGTTGGATGGGTAACTGTGTGTGCAGCTCATTTCCACTGTTGATCCTTCAGAGGCACAGATGTGAGTGTCAGTGTAAGTCACTCTCCAGCCTCTCTGACCCTGTATCACTGTAACACAGAGCACAGCACAAACCACAGTCAGACTCACAACAACACAGTCAAGTTTGATGGAGCTTATTCAACATGTGAACCTGCTACATGACTAAAACACCTCTCATGGTCTCTTCCTTTTCATTCACTTTCAAACTCATCCTGTTCATAAGTGTCTGACTGGTTGATGTTGTAGCTGGATGAAGCCACAGTGAACAGACATGGAGGAGTCCAAACAGAAAACCACTGGACCTGTGAGTCTTAATGCAGCTGAGATGAACAGTGTGAGAGGGAGCATGTGAAACTTCTGTTTGATTTCCTGTGTTCACTTTGTGGTCAGGTTGGTGTTGACTGTGATGGTCGATCAGGAAGAGGAGGTCACTGTGAACTATACATGGACTGGAAACATCACACTGAATATCATTAACAAAGTCACAGACAACGCCTGGTTCCTTACTCTGAGTTTTTTCTCTTGTCGTGTTCAACAGAACGTACAGACATTTGTAGATAAACTCTACAGTTACTGAATCCTTCAGATGAAGCAGCTCCATTTATACAGTTCATTCAAACAGCACTATCCTCACTGTGTAATCACACTCACCACTTCAATGTTGAGCTTCAGGTATGTGGATGCAGATATGAGGTGGTATCAACCATTAAACATGTAAAAACAACTAGTGAAGAATTATCTCTTGACTCAAAGCTGTTTCATCTTGGTCTGAGTGTGTGAACTAAATGTCCTACAAAGTAAATGGACATGTACAGTACCTGGTACAGTGAGAAGAAGGACCAGGACAAATCCACTTGATGCTGCTGTTAAACTCATCACTGCTCCTCTCGTCTCTCTGTGTGACTTCAGACACAATAAAACACACCAGCTGCTCAACAGTGTGTGAAAGAAACATCAGTGTTATCTGCGGTGTATTTGAAGTAAGTAAATCAGTATAACATGACTTTTTATTGCCTGTAGTGGCAGCAACGTGGCAGTACAACCAGATCACATGAGGCTTTTTGCACAAATGTGCTTTTAATTTGCCAATTTTATACATGAATTGAGCAGAAATATACAAGAGCTGTCCCAAAACTTTTTTGCACCAAATATGCTGCAGCCCAGTACTGGTCCATGTCCCAGAGGTTGGGGACAACTGGTTATAAAACTACAGTGCAGAACTTCTGTTGACACCTAGTGGAAATTTACGTAATTACAAAAACACTGCTGGTGCTTCCACATTATCTGACAGTACAGGCTGCAGCGATCATCCTTCACCTGCATTTGCACATGTGTGACCATATCCTAAACTCTATAGTTAGCTCCGCCTAGGATTTTATGTTGTTGCTGATATTTGGTGACATTATCTGTTTTTTGTTGGCAGGATTACAGAAAAATTACAGCACCAAACTGAACAAAACTCTGTGTCAGAGTGTAGAATGCCAACTTATTTTTACCACTCAGAGAGGGATGCTCACCTCAGGGCAGAACTGTTGAATCTGACAACAGAGTACTCAACATGACCTCCTCCTTTGTGGTGTCCAGCTGATTTAATATGGCTAAAACAGGATCTGTCTGCTGTTTGAGGAATCAGACACTGTCAAAGTGAAGCTTCTCCTCTTCCTCAATCTTAAGGTTTTTAATGTGTAATCATGTTGAATTTTGAACCTTAGACAGTTCATTTATTCTTGTCCCAGTTGAAGTGACAGGTAAAGTGTGGTCCTTGCATCATCCAGCTCCTCCTGGTAGATCTTCAGGGCTTTGTCAGGCCAGATGAGCTATGTATTCCCACAGCATCTTCTTAGTCTCCTCCAGGGTGTACACCTATTGGACTCAGCATCTTCCAGACATGGAGGCTTCCCATCTTACCCCTTGGGGAAAGCCCACAGAGTGTTGAAGGGAAGCTGCATTCACAAAAAAAGAAGAACAAAAAGGGAAGAGATAATGCATAGCTTTTTATGTAAAAAAGACAAAAAAAAAAAGATAATAATAACTATAACAATAATAAAAAACATGAAGGTGAATAGTTAACACAAATGTGAAGACTGATTTAAAATTGAAAATAATCAACTTAAAAGTAAATTCTGTGACAATTAGTGCTGTAAATTACATCAAACTATAGTACTATACTATAAACGAGCTCCACATTTTAAATTGAAATACATATATGCAGATAAAATAAATCATTAAGTATCAATTATGCAGTGACACTCACCTCTTAAATGCTGTTTTGAAATGTTAATTTTCGTAACAGGTGCTCCATGTCGATACCGGGAATCAGGAACCTCTGCCTTCACCTCCTGCCCGACTGGCATAGCGATGCGGAAGGTCAGAGCTGGATCCGAAAGCCACGGGAACATTATAGGAAGTGGATACCGGATCGAAAATGGCGCCCATTACTTTCTATCCGAGTCGCTCACCTAGCGAATACAGAGCCCCTTAACCAAGTAGGCGGCGGCAGAGCCGTATACTGAAAAACCCGGTGTGCCATGTCACTATGAGCCTATTCACTATCGAGCTAGTGGGCTAACGGCTAATGCAAGTATAGCAATCGCTAACGCGGCAGAATACCGTTGACGAAATCACAATAAAGAAAACTGACGTATATCAACTAGCTATCACACAACATATCCACTTTGTTTAAAAGTTCAGTTGAAAATAAAACGTAACTTAACTTTTAACTTTTACTCCTATTTACAGGGTTCAGATGTGTTTTCCACTTATAAATTCCAGACTTTTACAGGCTAACCCCTTTTCCCATACTTTCTGACACAAGGAACTCGGTGCTTGTCACGCTAAGCTAGTAACTGACTTTAATATCCAGCCGTTGACCGTTGAGACCGTCAGTTCCGCCAATGGTGTCTGGCGGCCTCCGCCCTATAAGGGGCGTCAAAACTTCTATTTGTTTCTTCTTCTTCTTCTTCTTTTAAGATCACATGACTCAAACGTATCTCTTTTTAAACGCAAATCAGTAGGTGAGAGCATGGATCGCGGCACCGCCCCTCAACCGACATGCCGATTTTTCCCAGTGGCCACTCGTGGTATTGCAACAAAAAATTCCCATGGGCCCAAAAACCATTTTCCCAAAGACCGCAATAGTAAAAGAGACGGCTGTAAAACTGTTCGCAGGACACCTCCAGGAAGCGAGGGGCGGGGTGGAGCTGGCGTCAGCCGCTGGCTCGCGGTAGACCGGCGTTGGGCTGAGGGAGGGCAGAGAGACCCTCAGCCATACACACTGTACGGGGATCCCGTGACACTGTACACACACACAGGCCAAGCAGCTTCGCTCGCGGTGACCAGGAAGCGAGGGGCGGGGTGGAGCTGGCGTCAGCCGCTGGCCCCCGGTGAGAATAGTAAGTGAGCCACGCTGACCGGGCCGGACTCAGCAGAGACACTCAGCCACCCGTTCAAACACTGGGGCACACTGCACAGAGCAGGAATCAGGGGGGCGGGGGCAGCTGGCGTCAGCCGCTGGCCCCCGGTGAGAATAGTAAGTGAGCCACGCTGACCGGGCCGGACTCAGCAGAGACACTCAGCCACCCGTTCAAACACTGGGGCACACTGCACAGAGCAGGAATCAGGGGGGCGGGGGCAGCTGGCGTCAGCCGCTGGCCCCCGGTGAGAATAGTAAGTGAGCCACGCTGACCGGGCCGGACTCAGCAGAGACACTCAGCCACCCGTTCAAACACTGGGGCACACTGCACAGAGCAGGAATCAGGGGGGCGGGGGCAGCTGGCGTCAGCCGCTGGCCCCCGGTGAGAATAGTAAGTGAGCCACGCTGACCGGGCCGGACTCAGCAGAGACACTCAGCCACCCGTTCAAACACTGGGGCACACTGCACAGAGCAGGAATCAGGGGGGCGGGGGCAGCTGGCGTCAGCCGCTGGCCCCCGGTGAGAATAGTAAGTGAGCCACGCTGACCGGGCCGGACTCAGCAGAGACACTCAGCCACCCGTTCAAACACTGGGGCACACTGCACAGAGCAGGAATCAGGGGGGCGGGGGCAGCTGGCGTCAGCCGCTGGCCCCCGGTGAGAATAGTAAGTGAGCCACGCTGACCGGGCCGGACTCAGCAGAGACACTCAGCCACCCGTTCAAACACTGGGGCACACTGCACAGAGCAGGAATCAGGGGGGCGGGGGCAGCTGGCGTCAGCCGCTGGCCCCCGGTGAGAATAGTAAGTGAGCCACGCTGACCGGGCCGGACTCAGCAGAGACACTCAGCCACCCGTTCAAACACTGGGGCACACTGCACAGAGCAGGAATCAGGGGGGCGGGGGCAGCTGGCGTCAGCCGCTGGCCCCCGGTGAGAATAGTAAGTGAGCCACGCTGACCGGGCCGGACTCAGCAGAGACACTCAGCCACCCGTTCAAACACTGGGGCACACTGCACAGAGCAGGAATCAGGGGGGCGGGGGCAGCTGGCGTCAGCCGCTGGCCCCCGGTGAGAATAGTAAGTGAGCCACGCTGACCGGGCCGGACTCAGCAGAGACACTCAGCCACCCGTTCAAACACTGGGGCACACTGCACAGAGCAGGAATCAGGGGGGCGGGGGCAGCTGGCGTCAGCCGCTGGCCCCCGGTGAGAATAGTAAGTGAGCCACGCTGACCGGGCCGGACTCAGCAGAGACACTCAGCCACCCGTTCAAACACTGGGGCACACTGCACAGAGCAGGAATCAGGGGGGCGGGGGCAGCTGGCGTCAGCCGCTGGCCCCCGGTGAGAATAGTAAGTGAGCCACGCTGACCGGGCCGGACTCAGCAGAGACACTCAGCCACCCGTTCAAACACTGGGGCACACTGCACAGAGCAGGAATCAGGGGGGCGGGGGCAGCTGGCGTCAGCCGCTGGCCCCCGGTGAGAATAGTAAGTGAGCCACGCTGACCGGGCCGGACTCAGCAGAGACACTCAGCCACCCGTTCAAACACTGGGGCACACTGCACAGAGCAGGAATCAGGGGGGCGGGGCAGCTGGCGTCAGCCGCTGGCCCCCGGTGAGAATAGTAAGTGAGCCACGCTGACCGGGCCGGACTCAGCAGAGACACTCAGCCACCCGTTCAAACACTGGGGCACACTGCACAGAGCAGGAATCAGGGGGGCGGGGGCAGCTGGCGTCAGCCGCTGGCCCCCGGTGAGAATAGTAAGTGAGCCACGCTGACCGGGCCGGACTCAGCAGAGACACTCAGCCACCCGTTCAAACACTGGGGCACACTGCACAGAGCAGGAATCAGGGGGGCGGGGGCAGCTGGCGTCAGCCGCTGGCCCCCGGTGAGAATAGTAAGTGAGCCACGCTGACCGGGCCGGACTCAGCAGAGACACTCAGCCACCCGTTCAAACACTGGGGCACACTGCACAGAGCAGGAATCAGGGGGGCGGGGGCAGCTGGCGTCAGCCGCTGGCCCCCGGTGAGAATAGTAAGTGAGCCACGCTGACCGGGCCGGACTCAGCAGAGACACTCAGCCACCCGTTCAAACACTGGGGCACACTGCACAGAGCAGGAATCAGGGGGGCGGGGGCAGCTGGCGTCAGCCGCTGGCCCCCGGTGAGAATAGTAAGTGAGCCACGCTGACCGGGCCGGACTCAGCAGAGACACTCAGCCACCCGTTCAAACACTGGGGCACACTGCACAGAGCAGGAATCAGGGGGGCGGGGGCAGCTGGCGTCAGCCGCTGGCCCCCGGTGAGAATAGTAAGTGAGCCACGCTGACCGGGCCGGACTCAGCAGAGACACTCAGCCACCCGTTCAAACACTGGGGCACACTGCACAGAGCAGGAATCAGGGGGGCGGGGGCAGCTGGCGTCAGCCGCTGGCCCCCGGTGAGAATAGTAAGTGAGCCACGCTGACCGGGCCGGACTCAGCAGAGACACTCAGCCACCCGTTCAAACACTGGGGCACACTGCACAGAGCAGGAATCAGGGGGGCGGGGGCAGCTGGCGTCAGCCGCTGGCCCCCGGTGAGAATAGTAAGTGAGCCACGCTGACCGGGCCGGACTCAGCAGAGACACTCAGCCACCCGTTCAAACACTGGGGCACACTGCACAGAGCAGGAATCAGGGGGGCGGGGGCAGCTGGCGTCAGCCGCTGGCCCCCGGTGAGAATAGTAAGTGAGCCACGCTGACCGGGCCGGACTCAGCAGAGACACTCAGCCACCCGTTCAAACACTGGGGCACACTGCACAGAGCAGGAATCAGGGGGGCGGGGGCAGCTGGCGTCAGCCGCTGGCCCCCGGTGAGAATAGTAAGTGAGCCACGCTGACCGGGCCGGACTCAGCAGAGACACTCAGCCACCCGTTCAAACACTGGGGCACACTGCACAGAGCAGGAATCAGGGGGGCGGGGGCAGCTGGCGTCAGCCGCTGGCCCCCGGTGAGAATAGTAAGTGAGCCACGCTGACCGGGCCGGACTCAGCAGAGACACTCAGCCACCCGTTCAAACACTGGGGCACACTGCACAGAGCAGGAATCAGGGGGGCGGGGGCAGCTGGCGTCAGCCGCTGGCCCCCGGTGAGAATAGTAAGTGAGCCACGCTGACCGGGCCGGACTCAGCAGAGACACTCAGCCACCCGTTCAAACACTGGGGCACACTGCACAGAGCAGGAATCAGGGGGGCGGGGGCAGCTGGCGTCAGCCGCTGGCCCCCGGTGAGAATAGTAAGTGAGCCACGCTGACCGGGCCGGACTCAGCAGAGACACTCAGCCACCCGTTCAAACACTGGGGCACACTGCACAGAGCAGGAATCAGGGGGGCGGGGGCAGCTGGCGTCAGCCGCTGGCCCCCGGTGAGAATAGTAAGTGAGCCACGCTGACCGGGCCGGACTCAGCAGAGACACTCAGCCACCCGTTCAAACACTGGGGCACACTGCACAGAGCAGGAATCAGGGGGGCGGGGGCAGCTGGCGTCAGCCGCTGGCCCCCGGTGAGAATAGTAAGTGAGCCACGCTGACCGGGCCGGACTCAGCAGAGACACTCAGCCACCCGTTCAAACACTGGGGCACACTGCACAGAGCAGGAATCAGGGGGGCGGGGGCAGCTGGCGTCAGCCGCTGGCCCCCGGTGAGAATAGTAAGTGAGCCACGCTGACCGGGCCGGACTCAGCAGAGACACTCAGCCACCCGTTCAAACACTGGGGCACACTGCACAGAGCAGGAATCAGGGGGGCGGGGGCAGCTGGCGTCAGCCGCTGGCCCCCGGTGAGAATAGTAAGTGAGCCACGCTGACCGGGCCGGACTCAGCAGAGACACTCAGCCACCCGTTCAAACACTGGGGCACACTGCACAGAGCAGGAATCAGGGGGGCGGGGGCAGCTGGCGTCAGCCGCTGGCCCCCGGTGAGAATAGTAAGTGAGCCACGCTGACCGGGCCGGACTCAGCAGAGACACTCAGCCACCCGTTCAAACACTGGGGCACACTGCACAGAGCAGGAATCAGGGGGGCGGGGGCAGCTGGCGTCAGCCGCTGGCCCCCGGTGAGAATAGTAAGTGAGCCACGCTGACCGGGCCGGACTCAGCAGAGACACTCAGCCACCCGTTCAAACACTGGGGCACACTGCACAGAGCAGGAATCAGGGGGGCGGGGGCAGCTGGCGTCAGCCGCTGGCCCCCGGTGAGAATAGTAAGTGAGCCACGCTGACCGGGCCGGACTCAGCAGAGACACTCAGCCACCCGTTCAAACACTGGGGCACACTGCACAGAGCAGGAATCAGGGGGGCGGGGGCAGCTGGCGTCAGCCGCTGGCCCCCGGTGAGAATAGTAAGTGAGCCACGCTGACCGGGCCGGACTCAGCAGAGACACTCAGCCACCCGTTCAAACACTGGGGCACACTGCACAGAGCAGGAATCAGGGGGGCGGGGGCAGCTGGCGTCAGCCGCTGGCCCCCGGTGAGAATAGTAAGTGAGCCACGCTGACCGGGCCGGACTCAGCAGAGACACTCAGCCACCCGTTCAAACACTGGGGCACACTGCACAGAGCAGGAATCAGGGGGGCGGGGGCAGCTGGCGTCAGCCGCTGGCCCCCGGTGAGAATAGTAAGTGAGCCACGCTGACCGGGCCGGACTCAGCAGAGACACTCAGCCACCCGTTCAAACACTGGGGCACACTGCACAGAGCAGGAATCAGGGGGGCGGGGGCAGCTGGCGTCAGCCGCTGGCCCCCGGTGAGAATAGTAAGTGAGCCACGCTGACCGGGCCGGACTCAGCAGAGACACTCAGCCACCCGTTCAAACACTGGGGCACACTGCACAGAGCAGGAATCAGGGGGGCGGGGGCAGCTGGCGTCAGCCGCTGGCCCCCGGTGAGAATAGTAAGTGAGCCACGCTGACCGGGCCGGACTCAGCAGAGACACTCAGCCACCCGTTCAAACACTGGGGCACACTGCACAGAGCAGGAATCAGGGGGGCGGGGGCAGCTGGCGTCAGCCGCTGGCCCCCGGTGAGAATAGTAAGTGAGCCACGCTGACCGGGCCGGACTCAGCAGAGACACTCAGCCACCCGTTCAAACACTGGGGCACACTGCACAGAGCAGGAATCAGGGGGGCGGGGGCAGCTGGCGTCAGCCGCTGGCCCCCGGTGAGAATAGTAAGTGAGCCACGCTGACCGGGCCGGACTCAGCAGAGACACTCAGCCACCCGTTCAAACACTGGGGCACACTGCACAGAGCAGGAATCAGGGGGGCGGGGGCAGCTGGCGTCAGCCGCTGGCCCCCGGTGAGAATAGTAAGTGAGCCACGCTGACCGGGCCGGACTCAGCAGAGACACTCAGCCACCCGTTCAAACACTGGGGCACACTGCACAGAGCAGGAATCAGGGGGGCGGGGGCAGCTGGCGTCAGCCGCTGGCCCCCGGTGAGAATAGTAAGTGAGCCACGCTGACCGGGCCGGACTCAGCAGAGACACTCAGCCACCCGTTCAAACACTGGGGCACACTGCACAGAGCAGGAATCAGGGGGGCGGGGGCAGCTGGCGTCAGCCGCTGGCCCCCGGTGAGAATAGTAAGTGAGCCACGCTGACCGGGCCGGACTCAGCAGAGACACTCAGCCACCCGTTCAAACACTGGGGCACACTGCACAGAGCAGGAATCAGGGGGGCGGGGGCAGCTGGCGTCAGCCGCTGGCCCCCGGTGAGAATAGTAAGTGAGCCACGCTGACCGGGCCGGACTCAGCAGAGACACTCAGCCACCCGTTCAAACACTGGGGCACACTGCACAGAGCAGGAATCAGGGGGGCGGGGGCAGCTGGCGTCAGCCGCTGGCCCCCGGTGAGAATAGTAAGTGAGCCACGCTGACCGGGCCGGACTCAGCAGAGACACTCAGCCACCCGTTCAAACACTGGGGCACACTGCACAGAGCAGGAATCAGGGGGGCGGGGGCAGCTGGCGTCAGCCGCTGGCCCCCGGTGAGAATAGTAAGTGAGCCACGCTGACCGGGCCGGACTCAGCAGAGACACTCAGCCACCCGTTCAAACACTGGGGCACACTGCACAGAGCAGGAATCAGGGGGGCGGGGGCAGCTGGCGTCAGCCGCTGGCCCCCGGTGAGAATAGTAAGTGAGCCACGCTGACCGGGCCGGACTCAGCAGAGACACTCAGCCACCCGTTCAAACACTGGGGCACACTGCACAGAGCAGGAATCAGGGGGGCGGGGGCAGCTGGCGTCAGCCGCTGGCCCCCGGTGAGAATAGTAAGTGAGCCACGCTGACCGGGCCGGACTCAGCAGAGACACTCAGCCACCCGTTCAAACACTGGGGCACACTGCACAGAGCAGGAATCAGGGGGGCGGGGGCAGCTGGCGTCAGCCGCTGGCCCCCGGTGAGAATAGTAAGTGAGCCACGCTGACCGGGCCGGACTCAGCAGAGACACTCAGCCACCCGTTCAAACACTGGGGCACACTGCACAGAGCAGGAATCAGGGGGGCGGGGGCAGCTGGCGTCAGCCGCTGGCCCCCGGTGAGAATAGTAAGTGAGCCACGCTGACCGGGCCGGACTCAGCAGAGACACTCAGCCACCCGTTCAAACACTGGGGCACACTGCACAGAGCAGGAATCAGGGGGGCGGGGGCAGCTGGCGTCAGCCGCTGGCCCCCGGTGAGAATAGTAAGTGAGCCACGCTGACCGGGCCGGACTCAGCAGAGACACTCAGCCACCCGTTCAAACACTGGGGCACACTGCACAGAGCAGGAATCAGGGGGGCGGGGGCAGCTGGCGTCAGCCGCTGGCCCCCGGTGAGAATAGTAAGTGAGCCACGCTGACCGGGCCGGACTCAGCAGAGACACTCAGCCACCCGTTCAAACACTGGGGCACACTGCACAGAGCAGGAATCAGGGGGGCGGGGGCAGCTGGCGTCAGCCGCTGGCCCCCGGTGAGAATAGTAAGTGAGCCACGCTGACCGGGCCGGACTCAGCAGAGACACTCAGCCACCCGTTCAAACACTGGGGCACACTGCACAGAGCAGGAATCAGGGGGGCGGGGGCAGCTGGCGTCAGCCGCTGGCCCCCGGTGAGAATAGTAAGTGAGCCACGCTGACCGGGCCGGACTCAGCAGAGACACTCAGCCACCCGTTCAAACACTGGGGCACACTGCACAGAGCAGGAATCAGGGGGGCGGGGGCAGCTGGCGTCAGCCGCTGGCCCCCGGTGAGAATAGTAAGTGAGCCACGCTGACCGGGCCGGACTCAGCAGAGACACTCAGCCACCCGTTCAAACACTGGGGCACACTGCACAGAGCAGGAATCAGGGGGGCGGGGGCAGCTGGCGTCAGCCGCTGGCCCCCGGTGAGAATAGTAAGTGAGCCACGCTGACCGGGCCGGACTCAGCAGAGACACTCAGCCACCCGTTCAAACACTGGGGCACACTGCACAGAGCAGGAATCAGGGGGGCGGGGGCAGCTGGCGTCAGCCGCTGGCCCCCGGTGAGAATAGTAAGTGAGCCACGCTGACCGGGCCGGACTCAGCAGAGACACTCAGCCACCCGTTCAAACACTGGGGCACACTGCACAGAGCAGGAATCAGGGGGGCGGGGGCAGCTGGCGTCAGCCGCTGGCCCCCGGTGAGAATAGTAAGTGAGCCACGCTGACCGGGCCGGACTCAGCAGAGACACTCAGCCACCCGTTCAAACACTGGGGCACACTGCACAGAGCAGGAATCAGGGGGGCGGGGGCAGCTGGCGTCAGCCGCTGGCCCCCGGTGAGAATAGTAAGTGAGCCACGCTGACCGGGCCGGACTCAGCAGAGACACTCAGCCACCCGTTCAAACACTGGGGCACACTGCACAGAGCAGGAATCAGGGGGGCGGGGGCAGCTGGCGTCAGCCGCTGGCCCCCGGTGAGAATAGTAAGTGAGCCACGCTGACCGGGCCGGACTCAGCAGAGACACTCAGCCACCCGTTCAAACACTGGGGCACACTGCACAGAGCAGGAATCAGGGGGGCGGGGGCAGCTGGCGTCAGCCGCTGGCCCCCGGTGAGAATAGTAAGTGAGCCACGCTGACCGGGCCGGACTCAGCAGAGACACTCAGCCACCCGTTCAAACACTGGGGCACACTGCACAGAGCAGGAATCAGGGGGGCGGGGGCAGCTGGCGTCAGCCGCTGGCCCCCGGTGAGAATAGTAAGTGAGCCACGCTGACCGGGCCGGACTCAGCAGAGACACTCAGCCACCCGTTCAAACACTGGGGCACACTGCACAGAGCAGGAATCAGGGGGGCGGGGGCAGCTGGCGTCAGCCGCTGGCCCCCGGTGAGAATAGTAAGTGAGCCACGCTGACCGGGCCGGACTCAGCAGAGACACTCAGCCACCCGTTCAAACACTGGGGCACACTGCACAGAGCAGGAATCAGGGGGGCGGGGGCAGCTGGCGTCAGCCGCTGGCCCCCGGTGAGAATAGTAAGTGAGCCACGCTGACCGGGCCGGACTCAGCAGAGACACTCAGCCACCCGTTCAAACACTGGGGCACACTGCACAGAGCAGGAATCAGGGGGGCGGGGGCAGCTGGCGTCAGCCGCTGGCCCCCGGTGAGAATAGTAAGTGAGCCACGCTGACCGGGCCGGACTCAGCAGAGACACTCAGCCACCCGTTCAAACACTGGGGCACACTGCACAGAGCAGGAATCAGGGGGGCGGGGGCAGCTGGCGTCAGCCGCTGGCCCCCGGTGAGAATAGTAAGTGAGCCACGCTGACCGGGCCGGACTCAGCAGAGACACTCAGCCACCCGTTCAAACACTGGGGCACACTGCACAGAGCAGGAATCAGGGGGGCGGGGGCAGCTGGCGTCAGCCGCTGGCCCCCGGTGAGAATAGTAAGTGAGCCACGCTGACCGGGCCGGACTCAGCAGAGACACTCAGCCACCCGTTCAAACACTGGGGCACACTGCACAGAGCAGGAATCAGGGGGGCGGGGGCAGCTGGCGTCAGCCGCTGGCCCCCGGTGAGAATAGTAAGTGAGCCACGCTGACCGGGCCGGACTCAGCAGAGACACTCAGCCACCCGTTCAAACACTGGGGCACACTGCACAGAGCAGGAATCAGGGGGGCGGGGGCAGCTGGCACAGCCGCTGGCCCCCGGTGAGAATAGTAAGTGAGCCACGCTGACCGGGCCGGACTCAGCAGAGACACTCAGCCACCCGTTCAAACACTGGGGCACACTGCACAGAGCAGGAATCAGGGGGGCGGGGGCAGCTGGCCACAGCCGCTGGCCCCCGGTGAGAATAGTAAGTGAGCCACGCTGACCGGGCCGGACTCAGCAGAGACACTCAGCCACCCGTTCAAACACTGGGGCACACTGCACAGAGCAGGAATCAGGGGGGCGGGGGCAGCTGGCCACAGCCGCTGGCCCCCGGTGAGAATAGTAAGTGAGCCACGCTGACCGGGCCGGACTCAGCAGAGACACTCAGCCACCCGTTCAAACACTGGGGCACACTGCACAGAGCAGGAATCAGGGGGGCGGGGGCAGCTGGCCACAGCCGCTGGCCCCCGGTGAGAATAGTAAGTGAGCCACGCTGACCGGGCCGGACTCAGCAGAGACACTCAGCCACCCGTTCAAACACTGGGGCACACTGCACAGAGCAGGAATCAGGGGGGCGGGGGCAGCTGGCCACAGCCGCTGGCCCCCGGTGAGAATAGTAAGTGAGCCACGCTGACCGGGCCGGACTCAGCAGAGACACTCAGCCACCCGTTCAAACACTGGGGCACACTGCACAGAGCAGGAATCAGGGGGGCGGGGGCAGCTGGCCACAGCCGCTGGCCCCCGGTGAGAATAGTAAGTGAGCCACGCTGACCGGGCCGGACTCAGCAGAGACACTCAGCCACCCGTTCAAACACTGGGGCACACTGCACAGAGCAGGAATCAGGGGGGCGGGGGCAGCTGGCCACAGCCGCTGGCCCCCGGTGAGAATAGTAAGTGAGCCACGCTGACCGGGCCGGACTCAGCAGAGACACTCAGCCACCCGTTCAAACACTGGGGCACACTGCACAGAGCAGGAATCAGGGGGGCGGGGGCAGCTGGCACAGCCGCTGGCCCCCGGTGAGAATAGTAAGTGAGCCACGCTGACCGGGCCGGACTCAGCAGAGACACTCAGCCACCCGTTCAAACACTGGGGCACACTGCACAGAGCAGGAATCAGGGGGGCGGGGGCAGCTGGCCACAGCCGCTGGCCCCCGGTGAGAATAGTAAGTGAGCCACGCTGACCGGGCCGGACTCAGCAGAGACACTCAGCCACCCGTTCAAACACTGGGGCACACTGCACAGAGCAGGAATCAGGGGGGCGGGGGCAGCTGGCCACAGCCGCTGGCCCCCGGTGAGAATAGTAAGTGAGCCACGCTGACCGGGCCGGACTCAGCAGAGACACTCAGCCACCCGTTCAAACACTGGGGCACACTGCACAGAGCAGGAATCAGGGGGGCGGGGGCAGCTGGCCACAGCCGCTGGCCCCCGGTGAGAATAGTAAGTGAGCCACGCTGACCGGGCCGGACTCAGCAGAGACACTCAGCCACCCGTTCAAACACTGGGGCACACTGCACAGAGCAGGAATCAGGGGGGCGGGGGCAGCTGGCCACAGCCGCTGGCCCCCGGTGAGAATAGTAAGTGAGCCACGCTGACCGGGCCGGACTCAGCAGAGACACTCAGCCACCCGTTCAAACACTGGGGCACACTGTACAGAGCAGGAATCAGGGGGGCGGGGGCAGCTGGCCACAGCCGCTGGCCCCCGGTGAGAATAGTAAGTGAGCCACGCTGACCGGGCCGGACTCAGCAGAGACACTCAGCCACCCGTTCAAACACTGGGGCACACTGCACAGAGCAGGAATCAGGGGGGCGGGGGCAGCTGGCCACAGCCGCTGGCCCCCGGTGAGAATAGTAAGTGAGCCACGCTGACCGGGCCGGACTCAGCAGAGACACTCAGCCACCCGTTCAAACACTGGGGCACACTGCACAGAGCAGGAATCAGGGGGGCGGGGGCAGCTGGCCACAGCCGCTGGCCCCCGGTGAGAATAGTAAGTGAGCCACGCTGACCGGGCCGGACTCAGCAGAGACACTCAGCCACCCGTTCAAACACTGGGGCACACTGCACAGAGCAGGAATCAGGGGGGCGGGGGCAGCTGGCCACAGCCGCTGGCCCCCGGTGAGAATAGTAAGTGAGCCACGCTGACCGGGCCGGACTCAGCAGAGACACTCAGCCACCCGTTCAAACACTGGGGCACACTGCACAGAGCAGGAATCAGGGGGCGGGGGCAGCTGGCGTCAGCCGCTGGCCCCCGGTGAGAATAGTAAGTGAGCCACGCTGACCGGGCCGGACTCAGCAGAGACACTCAGCCACCCGTTCAAACACTGGGGCACACTGTACAGAGCAGGAATCAGGGGGGCGGGGGCAGCTGGCACAGCCGCTGGCCCCCGGTGAGAATAGTAAGTGAGCCACGCTGACCGGGCCGGACTCAGCAGAGACACTCAGCCACCCGTTCAAACACTGGGGCACACTGCACAGAGCAGGAATCAGGGGGGCGGGGGCAGCTGGCCACAGCCGCTGGCCCCCGGTGAGAATAGTAAGTGAGCCACGCTGACCGGGCCGGACTCAGCAGAGACACTCAGCCACCCGTTCAAACACTGGGGCACACTGCACAGAGCAGGAATCAGGGGGGCGGGGGCAGCTGGCCACAGCCGCTGGCCCCCGGTGAGAATAGTAAGTGAGCCACGCTGACCGGGCCGGACTCAGCAGAGACACTCAGCCACCCGTTCAAACACTGGGGCACACTGCACAGAGCAGGAATCAGGGGGCGGGGGCAGCTGGCCACAGCCGCTGGCCCCCGGTGAGAATAGTAAGTGAGCCACGCTGACCGGGCCGGACTCAGCAGAGACACTCAGCCACCCGTTCAAACACTGGGGCACACTGTACAGAGCAGGAATCAGGGGGGCGGGGGCAGCTGGCCACAGCCGCTGGCCCCCGGTGAGAATAGTAAGTGAGCCACGCTGACCGGGCCGGACTCAGCAGAGACACTCAGCCACCCGTTCAAACACTGGGGCACACTGCACAGAGCAGGAATCAGGGGGGCGGGGGCAGCTGGCCACAGCCGCTGGCCCCCGGTGAGAATAGTAAGTGAGCCACGCTGACCGGGCCGGACTCAGCAGAGACACTCAGCCACCCGTTCAAACACTGGGGCACACTGTACAGAGCAGGAATCAGGGGGGCGGGGGCAGCTGGCCACAGCCGCTGGCCCCCGGTGAGAATAGTAAGTGAGCCACGCTGACCGGGCCGGACTCAGCAGAGACACTCAGCCACCCGTTCAAACACTGGGGCACACTGCACAGAGCAGGAATCAGGGGGGCGGGGGCAGCTGGCCACAGCCGCTGGCCCCCGGTGAGAATAGTAAGTGAGCCACGCTGACCGGGCCGGACTCAGCAGAGACACTCAGCCACCCGTTCAAACACTGGGGCACACTGTACAGAGCAGGAATCAGGGGGGCGGGGGCAGCTGGCCACAGCCGCTGGCCCCCGGTGAGAATAGTAAGTGAGCCACGCTGACCGGGCCGGACTCAGCAGAGACACTCAGCCACCCGTTCAAACACTGGGGCACACTGTACAGAGCAGGAATCAGGGGGGCGGGGGCAGCTGGCCACAGCCGCTGGCCCCCGGTGAGAATAGTAAGTGAGCCACGCTGACCGGGCCGGACTCAGCAGAGACACTCAGCCACCCGTTCAAACACTGGGGCACACTGTACAGAGCAGGAATCAGGGGGGCGGGGGCAGCTGGCCACAGCCGCTGGCCCCCGGTGAGAATAGTAAGTGAGCCACGCTGACCGGGCCGGACTCAGCAGAGACACTCAGCCACCCGTTCAAACACTGGGGCACACTGTACAGAGCAGGAATCAGGGGGGCGGGGGCAGCTGGCCACAGCCGCTGGCCCCCGGTGAGAATAGTAAGTGAGCCACGCTGACCGGGCCGGACTCAGCAGAGACACTCAGCCACCCGTTCAAACACTGGGGCACACTGTACAGAGCAGGAATCAGGGGGGCGGGGGCAGCTGGCCACAGCCGCTGGCCCCCGGTGAGAATAGTAAGTGAGCCACGCTGACCGGGCCGGACTCAGCAGAGACACTCAGCCACCCGTTCAAACACTGGGGCACACTGTACAGAGCAGGAATCAGGGGGGCGGGGGCAGCTGGCCACAGCCGCTGGCCCCCGGTGAGAATAGTAAGTGAGCCACGCTGACCGGGCCGGACTCAGCAGAGACACTCAGCCACCCGTTCAAACACTGGGGCACACTGTACAGAGCAGGAATCAGGGGGGCGGGGGCAGCTGGCCACAGCCGCTGGCCCCCGGTGAGAATAGTAAGTGAGCCACGCTGACCGGGCCGGACTCAGCAGAGACACTCAGCCACCCGTTCAAACACTGGGGCACACTGTACAGAGCAGGAATCAGGGGGGCGGGGGCAGCTGGCCACAGCCGCTGGCCCCCGGTGAGAATAGTAAGTGAGCCACGCTGACCGGGCCGGACTCAGCAGAGACACTCAGCCACCCGTTCAAACACTGGGGCACACTGTACAGAGCAGGAATCAGGGGGGCGGGGGCAGCTGGCCACAGCCGCTGGCCCCCGGTGAGAATAGTAAGTGAGCCACGCTGACCGGGCCGGACTCAGCAGAGACACTCAGCCACCCGTTCAAACACTGGGGCACACTGTACAGAGCAGGAATCAGGGGGGCGGGGGCAGCTGGCCACAGCCGCTGGCCCCCGGTGAGAATAGTAAGTGAGCCACGCTGACCGGGCCGGACTCAGCAGAGACACTCAGCCACCCGTTCAAACACTGGGGCACACTGTACAGAGCAGGAATCAGGGGGGCGGGGGCAGCTGGCCACAGCCGCTGGCCCCCGGTGAGAATAGTAAGTGAGCCACGCTGACCGGGCCGGACTCAGCAGAGACACTCAGCCACCCGTTCAAACACTGGGGCACACTGTACAGAGCAGGAATCAGGGGGGCGGGGGCAGCTGGCCACAGCCGCTGGCCCCCGGTGAGAATAGTAAGTGAGCCACGCTGACCGGGCCGGACTCAGCAGAGACACTCAGCCACCCGTTCAAACACTGGGGCACACTGCACAGAGCAGGAATCAGGGGGGCGGGGGCAGCTGGCCACAGCCGCTGGCCCCCGGTGAGAATAGTAAGTGAGCCACGCTGACCGGGCCGGACTCAGCAGAGACACTCAGCCACCCGTTCAAACACTGGGGCACACTGTACAGAGCAGGAATCAGGGGGGCGGGGGCAGCTGGCCACAGCCGCTGGCCCCCGGTGAGAATAGTAAGTGAGCCACGCTGACCGGGCCGGACTCAGCAGAGACACTCAGCCACCCGTTCAAACACTGGGGCACACTGTACAGAGCAGGAATCAGGGGGGCGGGGGCAGCTGGCCACAGCCGCTGGCCCCCGGTGAGAATAGTAAGTGAGCCACGCTGACCGGGCCGGACTCAGCAGAGACACTCAGCCACCCGTTCAAACACTGGGGCACACTGCACAGAGCAGGAATCAGGGGGGCGGGGGCAGCTGGCCACAGCCGCTGGCCCCCGGTGAGAATAGTAAGTGAGCCACGCTGACCGGGCCGGACTCAGCAGAGACACTCAGCCACCCGTTCAAACACTGGGGCACACTGTACAGAGCAGGAATCAGGGGGCGGGGGCAGCTGGCCACAGCCGCTGGCCCCCGGTGAGAATAGTAAGTGAGCCACGCTGACCGGGCCGGACTCAGCAGAGACACTCAGCCACCCGTTCAAACACTGGGGCACACTGTACAGAGCAGGAATCAGGGGGGCGGGGGCAGCTGGCCACAGCCGCTGGCCCCCGGTGAGAATAGTAAGTGAGCCACGCTGACCGGGCCGGACTCAGCAGAGACACTCAGCCACCCGTTCAAACACTGGGGCACACTGTACAGAGCAGGAATCAGGGGGGCGGGGGCAGCTGGCCACAGCCGCTGGCCCCCGGTGAGAATAGTAAGTGAGCCACGCTGACCGGGCCGGACTCAGCAGAGACACTCAGCCACCCGTTCAAACACTGGGGCACACTGTACAGAGCAGGAATCAGGGGGGCGGGGGCAGCTGGCCACAGCCGCTGGCCCCCGGTGAGAATAGTAAGTGAGCCACGCTGACCGGGCCGGACTCAGCAGAGACACTCAGCCACCCGTTCAAACACTGGGGCACACTGTACAGAGCAGGAATCAGGGGGGCGGGGGCAGCTGGCCACAGCCGCTGGCCCCCGGTGAGAATAGTAAGTGAGCCACGCTGACCGGGCCGGACTCAGCAGAGACACTCAGCCACCCGTTCAAACACTGGGGCACACTGTACAGAGCAGGAATCAGGGGGGCGGGGGCAGCTGGCACAGCCGCTGGCCCCCGGTGAGAATAGTAAGTGAGCCACGCTGACCGGGCCGGACTCAGCAGAGACACTCAGCCACCCGTTCAAACACTGGGGCACACTGTACAGAGCAGGAATCAGGGGGGCGGGGGCAGCTGGCCACAGCCGCTGGCCCCCGGTGAGAATAGTAAGTGAGCCACGCTGACCGGGCCGGACTCAGCAGAGACACTCAGCCACCCGTTCAAACACTGGGGCACACTGTACAGAGCAGGAATCAGGGGGGCGGGGGCAGCTGGCCACAGCCGCTGGCCCCCGGTGAGAATAGTAAGTGAGCCACGCTGACCGGGCCGGACTCAGCAGAGACACTCAGCCACCCGTTCAAACACTGGGGCACACTGTACAGAGCAGGAATCAGGGGGGCGGGGGCAGCTGGCCACAGCCGCTGGCCCCCGGTGAGAATAGTAAGTGAGCCACGCTGACCGGGCCGGACTCAGCAGAGACACTCAGCCACCCGTTCAAACACTGGGGCACACTGTACAGAGCAGGAATCAGGGGGGCGGGGGCAGCTGGCCACAGCCGCTGGCCCCCGGTGAGAATAGTAAGTGAGCCACGCTGACCGGGCCGGACTCAGCAGAGACACTCAGCCACCCGTTCAAACACTGGGGCACACTGTACAGAGCAGGAATCAGGGGGGCGGGGGCAGCTGGCCACAGCCGCTGGCCCCCGGTGAGAATAGTAAGTGAGCCACGCTGACCGGGCCGGACTCAGCAGAGACACTCAGCCACCCGTTCAAACACTGGGGCACACTGTACAGAGCAGGAATCAGGGGGGCGGGGGCAGCTGGCCACAGCCGCTGGCCCCCGGTGAGAATAGTAAGTGAGCCACGCTGACCGGGCCGGACTCAGCAGAGACACTCAGCCACCCGTTCAAACACTGGGGCACACTGTACAGAGCAGGAATCAGGGGGGCGGGGGCAGCTGGCCACAGCCGCTGGCCCCCGGTGAGAATAGTAAGTGAGCCACGCTGACCGGGCCGGACTCAGCAGAGACACTCAGCCACCCGTTCAAACACTGGGGCACACTGTACAGAGCAGGAATCAGGGGGGCGGGGGCAGCTGGCCACAGCCGCTGGCCCCCGGTGAGAATAGTAAGTGAGCCACGCTGACCGGGCCGGACTCAGCAGAGACACTCAGCCACCCGTTCAAACACTGGGGCACACTGTACAGAGCAGGAATCAGGGGGGCGGGGGCAGCTGGCCACAGCCGCTGGCCCCCGGTGAGAATAGTAAGTGAGCCACGCTGACCGGGCCGGACTCAGCAGAGACACTCAGCCACCCGTTCAAACACTGGGGCACACTGTACAGAGCAGGAATCAGGGGGGCGGGGGCAGCTGGCCACAGCCGCTGGCCCCCGGTGAGAATAGTAAGTGAGCCACGCTGACCGGGCCGGACTCAGCAGAGACACTCAGCCACCCGTTCAAACACTGGGGCACACTGTACAGAGCAGGAATCAGGGGGGCGGGGGCAGCTGGCCACAGCCGCTGGCCCCCGGTGAGAATAGTAAGTGAGCCACGCTGACCGGGCCGGACTCAGCAGAGACACTCAGCCACCCGTTCAAACACTGGGGCACACTGTACAGAGCAGGAATCAGGGGGGCGGGGGCAGCTGGCCACAGCCGCTGGCCCCCGGTGAGAATAGTAAGTGAGCCACGCTGACCGGGCCGGACTCAGCAGAGACACTCAGCCACCCGTTCAAACACTGGGGCACACTGTACAGAGCAGGAATCAGGGGGGCGGGGGCAGCTGGCCACAGCCGCTGGCCCCCGGTGAGAATAGTAAGTGAGCCACGCTGACCGGGCCGGACTCAGCAGAGACACTCAGCCACCCGTTCAAACACTGGGGCACACTGTACAGAGCAGGAATCAGGGGGGCGGGGGCAGCTGGCCACAGCCGCTGGCCCCCGGTGAGAATAGTAAGTGAGCCACGCTGACCGGGCCGGACTCAGCAGAGACACTCAGCCACCCGTTCAAACACTGGGGCACACTGTACAGAGCAGGAATCAGGGGGGCGGGGGCAGCTGGCCACAGCCGCTGGCCCCCGGTGAGAATAGTAAGTGAGCCACGCTGACCGGGCCGGACTCAGCAGAGACACTCAGCCACCCGTTCAAACACTGGGGCACACTGTACAGAGCAGGAATCAGGGGGGCGGGGGCAGCTGGCCACAGCCGCTGGCCCCCGGTGAGAATAGTAAGTGAGCCACGCTGACCGGGCCGGACTCAGCAGAGACACTCAGCCACCCGTTCAAACACTGGGGCACACTGTACAGAGCAGGAATCAGGGGGGCGGGGGCAGCTGGCCACAGCCGCTGGCCCCCGGTGAGAATAGTAAGTGAGCCACGCTGACCGGGCCGGACTCAGCAGAGACACTCAGCCACCCGTTCAAACACTGGGGCACACTGTACAGAGCAGGAATCAGGGGGGCGGGGGCAGCTGGCCACAGCCGCTGGCCCCCGGTGAGAATAGTAAGTGAGCCACGCTGACCGGGCCGGACTCAGCAGAGACACTCAGCCACCCGTTCAAACACTGGGGCACACTGTACAGAGCAGGAATCAGGGGGGCGGGGGCAGCTGGCCACAGCCGCTGGCCCCCGGTGAGAATAGTAAGTGAGCCACGCTGACCGGGCCGGACTCAGCAGAGACACTCAGCCACCCGTTCAAACACTGGGGCACACTGTACAGAGCAGGAATCAGGGGGGCGGGGGCAGCTGGCCACAGCCGCTGGCCCCCGGTGAGAATAGTAAGTGAGCCACGCTGACCGGGCCGGACTCAGCAGAGACACTCAGCCACCCGTTCAAACACTGGGGCACACTGTACAGAGCAGGAATCAGGGGGGCGGGGGCAGCTGGCCACAGCCGCTGGCCCCCGGTGAGAATAGTAAGTGAGCCACGCTGACCGGGCCGGACTCAGCAGAGACACTCAGCCACCCGTTCAAACACTGGGGCACACTGTACAGAGCAGGAATCAGGGGGGCGGGGGCAGCTGGCCACAGCCGCTGGCCCCCGGTGAGAATAGTAAGTGAGCCACGCTGACCGGGCCGGACTCAGCAGAGACACTCAGCCACCCGTTCAAACACTGGGGCACACTGTACAGAGCAGGAATCAGGGGGGCGGGGGCAGCTGGCCACAGCCGCTGGCCCCCGGTGAGAATAGTAAGTGAGCCACGCTGACCGGGCCGGACTCAGCAGAGACACTCAGCCACCCGTTCAAACACTGGGGCACACTGTACAGAGCAGGAATCAGGGGGGCGGGGGCAGCTGGCCACAGCCGCTGGCCCCCGGTGAGAATAGTAAGTGAGCCACGCTGACCGGGCCGGACTCAGCAGAGACACTCAGCCACCCGTTCAAACACTGGGGCACACTGTACAGAGCAGGAATCAGGGGGGCGGGGGCAGCTGGCCACAGCCGCTGGCCCCCGGTGAGAATAGTAAGTGAGCCACGCTGACCGGGCCGGACTCAGCAGAGACACTCAGCCACCCGTTCAAACACTGGGGCACACTGTACAGAGCAGGAATCAGGGGGGCGGGGGCAGCTGGCCACAGCCGCTGGCCCCCGGTGAGAATAGTAAGTGAGCCACGCTGACCGGGCCGGACTCAGCAGAGACACTCAGCCACCCGTTCAAACACTGGGGCACACTGTACAGAGCAGGAATCAGGGGGGCGGGGGCAGCTGGCCACAGCCGCTGGCCCCCGGTGAGAATAGTAAGTGAGCCACGCTGACCGGGCCGGACTCAGCAGAGACACTCAGCCACCCGTTCAAACACTGGGGCACACTGTACAGAGCAGGAATCAGGGGGGCGGGGGCAGCTGGCCACAGCCGCTGGCCCCCGGTGAGAATAGTAAGTGAGCCACGCTGACCGGGCCGGACTCAGCAGAGACACTCAGCCACCCGTTCAAACACTGGGGCACACTGTACAGAGCAGGAATCAGGGGGGCGGGGGCAGCTGGCCACAGCCGCTGGCCCCCGGTGAGAATAGTAAGTGAGCCACGCTGACCGGGCCGGACTCAGCAGAGACACTCAGCCACCCGTTCAAACACTGGGGCACACTGTACAGAGCAGGAATCAGGGGGGCGGGGGCAGCTGGCCACAGCCGCTGGCCCCCGGTGAGAATAGTAAGTGAGCCACGCTGACCGGGCCGGACTCAGCAGAGACACTCAGCCACCCGTTCAAACACTGGGGCACACTGTACAGAGCAGGAATCAGGGGGGCGGGGGCAGCTGGCCACAGCCGCTGGCCCCCGGTGAGAATAGTAAGTGAGCCACGCTGACCGGGCCGGACTCAGCAGAGACACTCAGCCACCCGTTCAAACACTGGGGCACACTGTACAGAGCAGGAATCAGGGGGGCGGGGGCAGCTGGCCACAGCCGCTGGCCCCCGGTGAGAATAGTAAGTGAGCCACGCTGACCGGGCCGGACTCAGCAGAGACACTCAGCCACCCGTTCAAACACTGGGGCACACTGTACAGAGCAGGAATCAGGGGGGCGGGGGCAGCTGGCCACAGCCGCTGGCCCCCGGTGAGAATAGTAAGTGAGCCACGCTGACCGGGCCGGACTCAGCAGAGACACTCAGCCACCCGTTCAAACACTGGGGCACACTGTACAGAGCAGGAATCAGGGGGGCGGGGGCAGCTGGCCACAGCCGCTGGCCCCCGGTGAGAATAGTAAGTGAGCCACGCTGACCGGGCCGGACTCAGCAGAGACACTCAGCCACCCGTTCAAACACTGGGGCACACTGTACAGAGCAGGAATCAGGGGGCGGGGGCAGCTGGCCACAGCCGCTGGCCCCCGGTGAGAATAGTAAGTGAGCCACGCTGACCGGGCCGGACTCAGCAGAGACACTCAGCCACCCGTTCAAACACTGGGGCACACTGTACAGAGCAGGAATCAGGGGGGCGGGGGCAGCTGGCCACAGCCGCTGGCCCCCGGTGAGAATAGTAAGTGAGCCACGCTGACCGGGCCGGACTCAGCAGAGACACTCAGCCACCCGTTCAAACACTGGGGCACACTGTACAGAGCAGGAATCAGGGGGGCGGGGGCAGCTGGCCACAGCCGCTGGCCCCCGGTGAGAATAGTAAGTGAGCCACGCTGACCGGGCCGGACTCAGCAGAGACACTCAGCCACCCGTTCAAACACTGGGGCACACTGTACAGAGCAGGAATCAGGGGGGCGGGGGCAGCTGGCCACAGCCGCTGGCCCCCGGTGAGAATAGTAAGTGAGCCACGCTGACCGGGCCGGACTCAGCAGAGACACTCAGCCACCCGTTCAAACACTGGGGCACACTGTACAGAGCAGGAATCAGGGGGGCGGGGGCAGCTGGCCACAGCCGCTGGCCCCCGGTGAGAATAGTAAGTGAGCCACGCTGACCGGGCCGGACTCAGCAGAGACACTCAGCCACCCGTTCAAACACTGGGGCACACTGTACAGAGCAGGAATCAGGGGGGCGGGGGCAGCTGGCCACAGCCGGGCCCCCGGTGAGAATAGTAAGTGAGCCACGCTGACCGGGCCGGACTCAGCAGAGACACTCAGCCACCCGTTCAAACACTGGGGCACACTGTACAGAGCAGGAATCAGGGGGGCGGGGGCAGCTGGCCACAGCCGCTGGCCCCCGGTGAGAATAGTAAGTGAGCCACGCTGACCGGGCCGGACTCAGCAGAGACACTCAGCCACCCGTTCAAACACTGGGGCACACTGTACAGAGCAGGAATCAGGGGGGCGGGGGCAGCTGGCCACAGCCGCTGGCCCCCGGTGAGAATAGTAAGTGAGCCACGCTGACCGGGCCGGACTCAGCAGAGACACTCAGCCACCCGTTCAAACACTGGGGCACACTGTACAGAGCAGGAATCAGGGGGGCGGGGGCAGCTGGCCACAGCCGCTGGCCCCCGGTGAGAATAGTAAGTGAGCCACGCTGACCGGGCCGGACTCAGCAGAGACACTCAGCCACCCGTTCAAACACTGGGGCACACTGTACAGAGCAGGAATCAGGGGGGCGGGGGCAGCTGGCCACAGCCGCTGGCCCCCGGTGAGAATAGTAAGTGAGCCACGCTGACCGGGCCGGACTCAGCAGAGACACTCAGCCACCCGTTCAAACACTGGGGCACACTGTACAGAGCAGGAATCAGGGGGGCGGGGGCAGCTGGCCACAGCCGCTGGCCCCCGGTGAGAATAGTAAGTGAGCCACGCTGACCGGGCCGGACTCAGCAGAGACACTCAGCCACCCGTTCAAACACTGGGGCACACTGTACAGAGCAGGAATCAGGGGGGCGGGGGCAGCTGGCCACAGCCGCTGGCCCCCGGTGAGAATAGTAAGTGAGCCACGCTGACCGGGCCGGACTCAGCAGAGACACTCAGCCACCCGTTCAAACACTGGGGCACACTGTACAGAGCAGGAATCAGGGGGGCGGGGGCAGCTGGCCACAGCCGCTGGCCCCCGGTGAGAATAGTAAGTGAGCCACGCTGACCGGGCCGGACTCAGCAGAGACACTCAGCCACCCGTTCAAACACTGGGGCACACTGTACAGAGCAGGAATCAGGGGGGCGGGGGCAGCTGGCCACAGCCGCTGGCCCCCGGTGAGAATAGTAAGTGAGCCACGCTGACCGGGCCGGACTCAGCAGAGACACTCAGCCACCCGTTCAAACACTGGGGCACACTGTACAGAGCAGGAATCAGGGGGGCGGGGGCAGCTGGCCACAGCCGCTGGCCCCCGGTGAGAATAGTAAGTGAGCCACGCTGACCGGGCCGGACTCAGCAGAGACACTCAGCCACCCGTTCAAACACTGGGGCACACTGTACAGAGCAGGAATCAGGGGGGCGGGGGCAGCTGGCCACAGCCGCTGGCCCCCGGTGAGAATAGTAAGTGAGCCACGCTGACCGGGCCGGACTCAGCAGAGACACTCAGCCACCCGTTCAAACACTGGGGCACACTGTACAGAGCAGGAATCAGGGGGGCGGGGGCAGCTGGCCACAGCCGCTGGCCCCCGGTGAGAATAGTAAGTGAGCCACGCTGACCGGGCCGGACTCAGCAGAGACACTCAGCCACCCGTTCAAACACTGGGGCACACTGTACAGAGCAGGAATCAGGGGGGCGGGGGCAGCTGGCCACAGCCGCTGGCCCCCGGTGAGAATAGTAAGTGAGCCACGCTGACCGGGCCGGACTCAGCAGAGACACTCAGCCACCCGTTCAAACACTGGGGCACACTGTACAGAGCAGGAATCAGGGGGGCGGGGGCAGCTGGCCACAGCCGCTGGCCCCCGGTGAGAATAGTAAGTGAGCCACGCTGACCGGGCCGGACTCAGCAGAGACACTCAGCCACCCGTTCAAACACTGGGGCACACTGTACAGAGCAGGAATCAGGGGGGCGGGGGCAGCTGGCCACAGCCGCTGGCCCCCGGTGAGAATAGTAAGTGAGCCACGCTGACCGGGCCGGACTCAGCAGAGACACTCAGCCACCCGTTCAAACACTGGGGCACACTGTACAGAGCAGGAATCAGGGGGGCGGGGGCAGCTGGCCACAGCCGCTGGCCCCCGGTGAGAATAGTAAGTGAGCCACGCTGACCGGGCCGGACTCAGCAGAGACACTCAGCCACCCGTTCAAACACTGGGGCACACTGTACAGAGCAGGAATCAGGGGGCGGGGGCAGCTGGCCACAGCCGCTGGCCCCCGGTGAGAATAGTAAGTGAGCCACGCTGACCGGGCCGGACTCAGCAGAGACACTCAGCCACCCGTTCAAACACTGGGGCACACTGTACAGAGCAGGAATCAGGGGGGCGGGGGCAGCTGGCCACAGCCGCTGGCCCCCGGTGAGAATAGTAAGTGAGCCACGCTGACCGGGCCGGACTCAGCAGAGACACTCAGCCACCCGTTCAAACACTGGGGCACACTGTACAGAGCAGGAATCAGGGGGGCGGGGGCAGCTGGCCACAGCCGCTGGCCCCCGGTGAGAATAGTAAGTGAGCCACGCTGACCGGGCCGGACTCAGCAGAGACACTCAGCCACCCGTTCAAACACTGGGGCACACTGTACAGAGCAGGAATCAGGGGGGCGGGGGCAGCTGGCCACAGCCGCTGGCCCCCGGTGAGAATAGTAAGTGAGCCACGCTGACCGGGCCGGACTCAGCAGAGACACTCAGCCACCCGTTCAAACACTGGGGCACACTGTACAGAGCAGGAATCAGGGGGGCGGGGGCAGCTGGCCACAGCCGCTGGCCCCCGGTGAGAATAGTAAGTGAGCCACGCTGACCGGGCCGGACTCAGCAGAGACACTCAGCCACCCGTTCAAACACTGGGGCACACTGTACAGAGCAGGAATCAGGGGGGCGGGGGCAGCTGGCCACAGCCGCTGGCCCCCGGTGAGAATAGTAAGTGAGCCACGCTGACGGGCCGGACTCAGCAGAGACACTCAGCCACCCGTTCAAACACTGGGGCACACTGTACAGAGCAGGAATCAGGGGGGCGGGGGCAGCTGGCCACAGCCGCTGGCCCCCGGTGAGAATAGTAAGTGAGCCACGCTGACCGGGCCGGACTCAGCAGAGACACTCAGCCACCCGTTCAAACACTGGGGCACACTGTACAGAGCAGGAATCAGGGGGGCGGGGGCAGCTGGCCACAGCCGCTGGCCCCCGGTGAGAATAGTAAGTGAGCCACGCTGACCGGGCCGGACTCAGCAGAGACACTCAGCCACCCGTTCAAACACTGGGGCACACTGTACAGAGCAGGAATCAGGGGGGCGGGGGCAGCTGGCCACAGCCGCTGGCCCCCGGTGAGAATAGTAAGTGAGCCACGCTGACCGGGCCGGACTCAGCAGAGACACTCAGCCACCCGTTCAAACACTGGGGCACACTGTACAGAGCAGGAATCAGGGGGGCGGGGGCAGCTGGCCACAGCCGCTGGCCCCCGGTGAGAATAGTAAGTGAGCCACGCTGACCGGGCCGGACTCAGCAGAGACACTCAGCCACCCGTTCAAACACTGGGGCACACTGTACAGAGCAGGAATCAGGGGGGCGGGGGCAGCTGGCCACAGCCGCTGGCCCCCGGTGAGAATAGTAAGTGAGCCACGCTGACCGGGCCGGACTCAGCAGAGACACTCAGCCACCCGTTCAAACACTGGGGCACACTGTACAGAGCAGGAATCAGGGGGGCGGGGGCAGCTGGCCACAGCCGCTGGCCCCCGGTGAGAATAGTAAGTGAGCCACGCTGACCGGGCCGGACTCAGCAGAGACACTCAGCCACCCGTTCAAACACTGGGGCACACTGTACAGAGCAGGAATCAGGGGGGCGGGGGCAGCTGGCCACAGCCGCTGGCCCCCGGTGAGAATAGTAAGTGAGCCACGCTGACCGGGCCGGACTCAGCAGAGACACTCAGCCACCCGTTCAAACACTGGGGCACACTGTACAGAGCAGGAATCAGGGGGGCGGGGGCAGCTGGCCACAGCCGCTGGCCCCCGGTGAGAATAGTAAGTGAGCCACGCTGACCGGGCCGGACTCAGCAGAGACACTCAGCCACCCGTTCAAACACTGGGGCACACTGTACAGAGCAGGAATCAGGGGGGCGGGGGCAGCTGGCCACAGCCGCTGGCCCCCGGTGAGAATAGTAAGTGAGCCACGCTGACCGGGCCGGACTCAGCAGAGACACTCAGCCACCCGTTCAAACACTGGGGCACACTGTACAGAGCAGGAATCAGGGGGGCGGGGGCAGCTGGCCACAGCCGCTGGCCCCCGGTGAGAATAGTAAGTGAGCCACGCTGACCGGGCCGGACTCAGCAGAGACACTCAGCCACCCGTTCAAACACTGGGGCACACTGTACAGAGCAGGAATCAGGGGGGCGGGGGCAGCTGGCCACAGCCGCTGGCCCCCGGTGAGAATAGTAAGTGAGCCACGCTGACCGGGCCGGACTCAGCAGAGACACTCAGCCACCCGTTCAAACACTGGGGCACACTGTACAGAGCAGGAATCAGGGGGGCGGGGGCAGCTGGCCACAGCCGCTGGCCCCCGGTGAGAATAGTAAGTGAGCCACGCTGACCGGGCCGGACTCAGCAGAGACACTCAGCCACCCGTTCAAACACTGGGGCACACTGTACAGAGCAGGAATCAGGGGGGCGGGGGCAGCTGGCCACAGCCGCTGGCCCCCGGTGAGAATAGTAAGTGAGCCACGCTGACCGGGCCGGACTCAGCAGAGACACTCAGCCACCCGTTCAAACACTGGGGCACACTGTACAGAGCAGGAATCAGGGGGGCGGGGGCAGCTGGCCACAGCCGCTGGCCCCCGGTGAGAATAGTAAGTGAGCCACGCTGACCGGGCCGGACTCAGCAGAGACACTCAGCCACCCGTTCAAACACTGGGGCACACTGTACAGAGCAGGAATCAGGGGGGCGGGGGCAGCTGGCCACAGCCGCTGGCCCCCGGTGAGAATAGTAAGTGAGCCACGCTGACCGGGCCGGACTCAGCAGAGACACTCAGCCACCCGTTCAAACACTGGGGCACACTGTACAGAGCAGGAATCAGGGGGGCGGGGGCAGCTGGCCACAGCCGCTGGCCCCCGGTGAGAATAGTAAGTGAGCCACGCTGACCGGGCCGGACTCAGCAGAGACACTCAGCCACCCGTTCAAACACTGGGGCACACTGTACAGAGCAGGAATCAGGGGGGCGGGGGCAGCTGGCCACAGCCGCTGGCCCCCGGTGAGAATAGTAAGTGAGCCACGCTGACCGGGCCGGACTCAGCAGAGACACTCAGCCACCCGTTCAAACACTGGGGCACACTGCACAGAGCAGGAATCAGGGGGGCGGGGGCAGCTGGCCACAGCCGCTGGCCCCCGGTGAGAATAGTAAGTGAGCCACGCTGACCGGGCCGGACTCAGCAGAGACACTCAGCCACCCGTTCAAACACTGGGGCACACTGTACAGAGCAGGAATCAGGGGGGCGGGGGCAGCTGGCCACAGCCGCTGGCCCCCGGTGAGAATAGTAAGTGAGCCACGCTGACCGGGCCGGACTCAGCAGAGACACTCAGCCACCCGTTCAAACACTGGGGCACACTGTACAGAGCAGGAATCAGGGGGGCGGGGGCAGCTGGCCACAGCCGCTGGCCCCCGGTGAGAATAGTAAGTGAGCCACGCTGACCGGGCCGGACTCAGCAGAGACACTCAGCCACCCGTTCAAACACTGGGGCACACTGTACAGAGCAGGAATCAGGGGGGCGGGGGCAGCTGGCCACAGCCGCTGGCCCCCGGTGAGAATAGTAAGTGAGCCACGCTGACCGGGCCGGACTCAGCAGAGACACTCAGCCACCCGTTCAAACACTGGGGCACACTGTACAGAGCAGGAATCAGGGGGGCGGGGGCAGCTGGCCACAGCCGCTGGCCCCCGGTGAGAATAGTAAGTGAGCCACGCTGACCGGGCCGGACTCAGCAGAGACACTCAGCCACCCGTTCAAACACTGGGGCACACTGTACAGAGCAGGAATCAGGGGGGCGGGGGCAGCTGGCCACAGCCGCTGGCCCCCGGTGAGAATAGTAAGTGAGCCACGCTGACCGGGCCGGACTCAGCAGAGACACTCAGCCACCCGTTCAAACACTGGGGCACACTGTACAGAGCAGGAATCAGGGGGGCGGGGGCAGCTGGCCACAGCCGCTGGCCCCCGGTGAGAATAGTAAGTGAGCCACGCTGACCGGGCCGGACTCAGCAGAGACACTCAGCCACCCGTTCAAACACTGGGGCACACTGTACAGAGCAGGAATCAGGGGGGCGGGGGCAGCTGGCCACAGCCGCTGGCCCCCGGTGAGAATAGTAAGTGAGCCACGCTGACCGGGCCGGACTCAGCAGAGACACTCAGCCACCCGTTCAAACACTGGGGCACACTGTACAGAGCAGGAATCAGGGGGGCGGGGGCAGCTGGCCACAGCCGCTGGCCCCCGGTGAGAATAGTAAGTGAGCCACGCTGACCGGGCCGGACTCAGCAGAGACACTCAGCCACCCGTTCAAACACTGGGGCACACTGTACAGAGCAGGAATCAGGGGGGCGGGGGCAGCTGGCCACAGCCGCTGGCCCCCGGTGAGAATAGTAAGTGAGCCACGCTGACCGGGCCGGACTCAGCAGAGACACTCAGCCACCCGTTCAAACACTGGGGCACACTGTACAGAGCAGGAATCAGGGGGCGGGGGCAGCTGGCCACAGCCGCTGGCCCCCGGTGAGAATAGTAAGTGAGCCACGCTGACCGGGCCGGACTCAGCAGAGACACTCAGCCACCCGTTCAAACACTGGGGCACACTGTACAGAGCAGGAATCAGGGGGGCGGGGGCAGCTGGCCACAGCCGCTGGCCCCCGGTGAGAATAGTAAGTGAGCCACGCTGACCGGGCCGGACTCAGCAGAGACACTCAGCCACCCGTTCAAACACTGGGGCACACTGTACAGAGCAGGAATCAGGGGGGCGGGGGCAGCTGGCCACAGCCGCTGGCCCCCGGTGAGAATAGTAAGTGAGCCACGCTGACCGGGCCGGACTCAGCAGAGACACTCAGCCACCCGTTCAAACACTGGGGCACACTGTACAGAGCAGGAATCAGGGGGGCGGGGGCAGCTGGCCACAGCCGCTGGCCCCCGGTGAGAATAGTAAGTGAGCCACGCTGACCGGGCCGGACTCAGCAGAGACACTCAGCCACCCGTTCAAACACTGGGGCACACTGTACAGAGCAGGAATCAGGGGGGCGGGGGCAGCTGGCCACAGCCGCTGGCCCCCGGTGAGAATAGTAAGTGAGCCACGCTGACCGGGCCGGACTCAGCAGAGACACTCAGCCACCCGTTCAAACACTGGGGCACACTGTACAGAGCAGGAATCAGGGGGGCGGGGGCAGCTGGCCACAGCCGCTGGCCCCCGGTGAGAATAGTAAGTGAGCCACGCTGACCGGGCCGGACTCAGCAGAGACACTCAGCCACCCGTTCAAACACTGGGGCACACTGTACAGAGCAGGAATCAGGGGGGCGGGGGCAGCTGGCCACAGCCGCTGGCCCCCGGTGAGAATAGTAAGTGAGCCACGCTGACCGGGCCGGACTCAGCAGAGACACTCAGCCACCCGTTCAAACACTGGGGCACACTGTACAGAGCAGGAATCAGGGGGGCGGGGGCAGCTGGCCACAGCCGCTGGCCCCCGGTGAGAATAGTAAGTGAGCCACGCTGACCGGGCCGGACTCAGCAGAGACACTCAGCCACCCGTTCAAACACTGGGGCACACTGTACAGAGCAGGAATCAGGGGGGCGGGGGCAGCTGGCCACAGCCGCTGGCCCCCGGTGAGAATAGTAAGTGAGCCACGCTGACCGGGCCGGACTCAGCAGAGACACTCAGCCACCCGTTCAAACACTGGGGCACACTGTACAGAGCAGGAATCAGGGGGGCGGGGGCAGCTGGCCACAGCCGCTGGCCCCCGGTGAGAATAGTAAGTGAGCCACGCTGACCGGGCCGGACTCAGCAGAGACACTCAGCCACCCGTTCAAACACTGGGGCACACTGTACAGAGCAGGAATCAGGGGGGCGGGGGCAGCTGGCCACAGCCGCTGGCCCCCGGTGAGAATAGTAAGTGAGCCACGCTGACCGGGCCGGACTCAGCAGAGACACTCAGCCACCCGTTCAAACACTGGGGCACACTGTACAGAGCAGGAATCAGGGGGGCGGGGGCAGCTGGCCACAGCCGCTGGCCCCCGGTGAGAATAGTAAGTGAGCCACGCTGACCGGGCCGGACTCAGCAGAGACACTCAGCCACCCGTTCAAACACTGGGGCACACTGTACAGAGCAGGAATCAGGGGGGCGGGGGCAGCTGGCCACAGCCGCTGGCCCCCGGTGAGAATAGTAAGTGAGCCACGCTGACCGGGCCGGACTCAGCAGAGACACTCAGCCACCCGTTCAAACACTGGGGCACACTGTACAGAGCAGGAATCAGGGGGGCGGGGGCAGCTGGCCACAGCCGCTGGCCCCCGGTGAGAATAGTAAGTGAGCCACGCTGACCGGGCCGGACTCAGCAGAGACACTCAGCCACCCGTTCAAACACTGGGGCACACTGTACAGAGCAGGAATCAGGGGGGCGGGGGCAGCTGGCCACAGCCGCTGGCCCCCGGTGAGAATAGTAAGTGAGCCACGCTGACCGGGCCGGACTCAGCAGAGACACTCAGCCACCCGTTCAAACACTGGGGCACACTGTACAGAGCAGGAATCAGGGGGGCGGGGGCAGCTGGCCACAGCCGCTGGCCCCCGGTGAGAATAGTAAGTGAGCCACGCTGACCGGGCCGGACTCAGCAGAGACACTCAGCCACCCGTTCAAACACTGGGGCACACTGTACAGAGCAGGAATCAGGGGGGCGGGGGCAGCTGGCCACAGCCGCTGGCCCCCGGTGAGAATAGTAAGTGAGCCACGCTGACCGGGCCGGACTCAGCAGAGACACTCAGCCACCCGTTCAAACACTGGGGCACACTGTACAGAGCAGGAATCAGGGGGGCGGGGGCAGCTGGCCACAGCCGCTGGCCCCCGGTGAGAATAGTAAGTGAGCCACGCTGACCGGGCCGGACTCAGCAGAGACACTCAGCCACCCGTTCAAACACTGGGGCACACTGTACAGAGCAGGAATCAGGGGGGCGGGGGCAGCTGGCCACAGCCGCTGGCCCCCGGTGAGAATAGTAAGTGAGCCACGCTGACCGGGCCGGACTCAGCAGAGACACTCAGCCACCCGTTCAAACACTGGGGCACACTGTACAGAGCAGGAATCAGGGGGCGGGGGCAGCTGGCCACAGCCGCTGGCCCCCGGTGAGAATAGTAAGTGAGCCACGCTGACCGGGCCGGACTCAGCAGAGACACTCAGCCACCCGTTCAAACACTGGGGCACACTGTACAGAGCAGGAATCAGGGGGGCGGGGGCAGCTGGCCACAGCCGCTGGCCCCCGGTGAGAATAGTAAGTGAGCCACGCTGACCGGGCCGGACTCAGCAGAGACACTCAGCCACCCGTTCAAACACTGGGGCACACTGTACAGAGCAGGAATCAGGGGGGCGGGGGCAGCTGGCCACAGCCGCTGGCCCCCGGTGAGAATAGTAAGTGAGCCACGCTGACCGGGCCGGACTCAGCAGAGACACTCAGCCACCCGTTCAAACACTGGGGCACACTGTACAGAGCAGGAATCAGGGGGGCGGGGGCAGCTGGCCACAGCCGCTGGCCCCCGGTGAGAATAGTAAGTGAGCCACGCTGACCGGGCCGGACTCAGCAGAGACACTCAGCCACCCGTTCAAACACTGGGGCACACTGTACAGAGCAGGAATCAGGGGGGCGGGGGCAGCTGGCCACAGCCGCTGGCCCCCGGTGAGAATAGTAAGTGAGCCACGCTGACCGGGCCGGACTCAGCAGAGACACTCAGCCACCCGTTCAAACACTGGGGCACACTGTACAGAGCAGGAATCAGGGGGGCGGGGGCAGCTGGCCACAGCCGCTGGCCCCCGGTGAGAATAGTAAGTGAGCCACGCTGACCGGGCCGGACTCAGCAGAGACACTCAGCCACCCGTTCAAACACTGGGGCACACTGTACAGAGCAGGAATCAGGGGGGCGGGGGCAGCTGGCCACAGCCGCTGGCCCCCGGTGAGAATAGTAAGTGAGCCACGCTGACCGGGCCGGACTCAGCAGAGACACTCAGCCACCCGTTCAAACACTGGGGCACACTGTACAGAGCAGGAATCAGGGGGGCGGGGGCAGCTGGCCACAGCCGCTGGCCCCCGGTGAGAATAGTAAGTGAGCCACGCTGACCGGGCCGGACTCAGCAGAGACACTCAGCCACCCGTTCAAACACTGGGGCACACTGTACAGAGCAGGAATCAGGGGGGCGGGGGCAGCTGGCCACAGCCGCTGGCCCCCGGTGAGAATAGTAAGTGAGCCACGCTGACCGGGCCGGACTCAGCAGAGACACTCAGCCACCCGTTCAAACACTGGGGCACACTGTACAGAGCAGGAATCAGGGGGGCGGGGGCAGCTGGCCACAGCCGCTGGCCCCCGGTGAGAATAGTAAGTGAGCCACGCTGACCGGGCCGGACTCAGCAGAGACACTCAGCCACCCGTTCAAACACTGGGGCACACTGTACAGAGCAGGAATCAGGGGGGCGGGGGCAGCTGGCCACAGCCGCTGGCCCCCGGTGAGAATAGTAAGTGAGCCACGCTGACCGGGCCGGACTCAGCAGAGACACTCAGCCACCCGTTCAAACACTGGGGCACACTGTACAGAGCAGGAATCAGGGGGGCGGGGGCAGCTGGCCACAGCCGCTGGCCCCCGGTGAGAATAGTAAGTGAGCCACGCTGACCGGGCCGGACTCAGCAGAGACACTCAGCCACCCGTTCAAACACTGGGGCACACTGCACAGAGCAGGAATCAGGGGGGCGGGGGCAGCTGGCCACAGCCGCTGGCCCCCGGTGAGAATAGTAAGTGAGCCACGCTGACCGGGCCGGACTCAGCAGAGACACTCAGCCACCCGTTCAAACACTGGGGCACACTGTACAGAGCAGGAATCAGGGGGGCGGGGGCAGCTGGCCACAGCCGCTGGCCCCCGGTGAGAATAGTAAGTGAGCCACGCTGACCGGGCCGGACTCAGCAGAGACACTCAGCCACCCGTTCAAACACTGGGGCACACTGTACAGAGCAGGAATCAGGGGGGCGGGGGCAGCTGGCCACAGCCGCTGGCCCCCGGTGAGAATAGTAAGTGAGCCACGCTGACCGGGCCGGACTCAGCAGAGACACTCAGCCACCCGTTCAAACACTGGGGCACACTGTACAGAGCAGGAATCAGGGGGGCGGGGGCAGCTGGCCACAGCCGCTGGCCCCCGGTGAGAATAGTAAGTGAGCCACGCTGACCGGGCCGGACTCAGCAGAGACACTCAGCCACCCGTTCAAACACTGGGGCACACTGTACAGAGCAGGAATCAGGGGGGCGGGGGCAGCTGGCCACAGCCGCTGGCCCCCGGTGAGAATAGTAAGTGAGCCACGCTGACCGGGCCGGACTCAGCAGAGACACTCAGCCACCCGTTCAAACACTGGGGCACACTGTACAGAGCAGGAATCAGGGGGGCGGGGGCAGCTGGCCACAGCCGCTGGCCCCCGGTGAGAATAGTAAGTGAGCCACGCTGACCGGGCCGGACTCAGCAGAGACACTCAGCCACCCGTTCAAACACTGGGGCACACTGTACAGAGCAGGAATCAGGGGGGCGGGGGCAGCTGGCCACAGCCGCTGGCCCCCGGTGAGAATAGTAAGTGAGCCACGCTGACCGGGCCGGACTCAGCAGAGACACTCAGCCACCCGTTCAAACACTGGGGCACACTGTACAGAGCAGGAATCAGGGGGGCGGGGGCAGCTGGCCACAGCCGCTGGCCCCCGGTGAGAATAGTAAGTGAGCCACGCTGACCGGGCCGGACTCAGCAGAGACACTCAGCCACCCGTTCAAACACTGGGGCACACTGTACAGAGCAGGAATCAGGGGGGCGGGGGCAGCTGGCCACAGCCGCTGGCCCCCGGTGAGAATAGTAAGTGAGCCACGCTGACCGGGCCGGACTCAGCAGAGACACTCAGCCACCCGTTCAAACACTGGGGCACACTGTACAGAGCAGGAATCAGGGGGGCGGGGGCAGCTGGCCACAGCCGCTGGCCCCCGGTGAGAATAGTAAGTGAGCCACGCTGACCGGGCCGGACTCAGCAGAGACACTCAGCCACCCGTTCAAACACTGGGGCACACTGTACAGAGCAGGAATCAGGGGGGCGGGGGCAGCTGGCCACAGCCGCTGGCCCCCGGTGAGAATAGTAAGTGAGCCACGCTGACCGGGCCGGACTCAGCAGAGACACTCAGCCACCCGTTCAAACACTGGGGCACACTGTACAGAGCAGGAATCAGGGGGGCGGGGGCAGCTGGCCACAGCCGCTGGCCCCCGGTGAGAATAGTAAGTGAGCCACGCTGACCGGGCCGGACTCAGCAGAGACACTCAGCCACCCGTTCAAACACTGGGGCACACTGTACAGAGCAGGAATCAGGGGGGCGGGGGCAGCTGGCCACAGCCGCTGGCCCCCGGTGAGAATAGTAAGTGAGCCACGCTGACCGGGCCGGACTCAGCAGAGACACTCAGCCACCCGTTCAAACACTGGGGCACACTGTACAGAGCAGGAATCAGGGGGGCGGGGGCAGCTGGCCACAGCCGCTGGCCCCCGGTGAGAATAGTAAGTGAGCCACGCTGACCGGGCCGGACTCAGCAGAGACACTCAGCCACCCGTTCAAACACTGGGGCACACTGTACAGAGCAGGAATCAGGGGGGCGGGGGCAGCTGGCCACAGCCGCTGGCCCCCGGTGAGAATAGTAAGTGAGCCACGCTGACCGGGCCGGACTCAGCAGAGACACTCAGCCACCCGTTCAAACACTGGGGCACACTGCACAGAGCAGGAATCAGGGGGGCGGGGGCAGCTGGCCACAGCCGCTGGCCCCCGGTGAGAATAGTAAGTGAGCCACGCTGACCGGGCCGGACTCAGCAGAGACACTCAGCCACCCGTTCAAACACTGGGGCACACTGCACAGAGCAGGAATCAGGGGGGCGGGGGCAGCTGGCCACAGCCGCTGGCCCCCGGTGAGAATAGTAAGTGAGCCACGCTGACCGGGCCGGACTCAGCAGAGACACTCAGCCACCCGTTCAAACACTGGGGCACACTGCACAGAGCAGGAATCAGGGGGCGGGGGCAGCTGGCCACAGCCGCTGGCCCCCGGTGAGAATAGTAAGTGAGCCACGCTGACCGGGCCGGACTCAGCAGAGACACTCAGCCACCCGTTCAAACACTGGGGCACACTGCACAGAGCAGGAATCAGGGGGGCGGGGGCAGCTGGCCACAGCCGCTGGCCCCCGGTGAGAATAGTAAGTGAGCCACGCTGACCGGGCCGGACTCAGCAGAGACACTCAGCCACCCGTTCAAACACTGGGGCACACTGCACAGAGCAGGAATCAGGGGGGCGGGGGCAGCTGGCCACAGCCGCTGGCCCCCGGTGAGAATAGTAAGTGAGCCACGCTGACCGGGCCGGACTCAGCAGAGACACTCAGCCACCCGTTCAAACACTGGGGCACACTGCACAGAGCAGGAATCAGGGGGGCGGGGGCAGCTGGCCACAGCCGCTGGCCCCCGGTGAGAATAGTAAGTGAGCCACGCTGACCGGGCCGGACTCAGCAGAGACACTCAGCCACCCGTTCAAACACTGGGGCACACTGCACAGAGCAGGAATCAGGGGGGCGGGGGCAGCTGGCCACAGCCGCTGGCCCCCGGTGAGAATAGTAAGTGAGCCACGCTGACCGGGCCGGACTCAGCAGAGACACTCAGCCACCCGTTCAAACACTGGGGCACACTGCACAGAGCAGGAATCAGGGGGGCGGGGGCAGCTGGCCACAGCCGCTGGCCCCCGGTGAGAATAGTAAGTGAGCCACGCTGACCGGGCCGGACTCAGCAGAGACACTCAGCCACCCGTTCAAACACTGGGGCACACTGCACAGAGCAGGAATCAGGGGGGCGGGGGCAGCTGGCCACAGCCGCTGGCCGCTGACTACAGCCAGGTTAACCCAGAACCTCAGACAGGGGGACCCTCAGCCGCGCATGCTCAGTCACACACACACACCCATATTAGTCAGCTCGGCAGCTGACCGGTGTGACAGCTACGGGGAGCCGGATCGGACCGCGGAGACTACAGCCAGTCTAACCCAGAACCTCGGACAGGGTCATTCCTGGATATTGGTGACTTTTCTGTCCCCAGGATATAAATGTTAATATCTTATTTAAAATAAATGAAATGTCTATAATAAAAAGCTTTTTTTCAAGTTTATGATGTTAACCTGTATGTCCTCCTCATAACTTTCCACCCTGTTATGCTAAATTGTGAAGAAAGTAAGCAACATTTTGAAATAATCACAAACATGTTTGATATATATACTAAAAGTACTGTTAGTGTGTAGAGTTAGCTAGCTAAAGATGGCTACCTCACAGAGCTATGGCTAATTTGGTTTAAAAATTCCACCCTGTTAGGTTCCACCCTGTTAGGCATACAAACCTAACAGGGTGGAAAATCTATTACAAAATGTAAAGAAATGCATATACATGCTGATATATACATAGTGAAATGTTATTGAAACTGCCCATGTAATTTACCAATATGTATAAAAAGGTTTTACACTTTATAACTATAAATTATTCTACATTTATTTGACTTTACTTGTTATGCCACAACACAGCCATGATCAGCTATAAATTGATCACACCCTCTTGTGTGTAATCGGTATGGATTTAAACAGTAATTGATCATTATTATATAGTGTTGTCTATACAATTCACATAATATAAAGTTAAATTGTATATATTTGTTAGGAAATGGCTCCAGCATTAAGTGCAGCAGAGATGCATTATTAATGATGATGATGAAACTACCTATAAACACACACAGTAAAGACAAGGAAGATGCTTTTTTCTGACTCTAAGTAAATGAAATTCAAAGAGCTGTAATTTTCCTTAAACACACAGTATGTCTTACAAAAACAAGCCACATGTGGCTGAGTTTATAACACCACCACCAGCATCCTGTAGATACAACTGTAGATCTGTGCAGCAAAGAAATTATGTGTAGGGTAAATATACTCTTCAATATTAAAAGGTAAGAGTGTAAAGCCCTCATGATAACACAATCTGAGGTGTTCTGAGCTAATCTGTCATGTTTAACATTAATTTCTCATTAAAAATGCACAAAAGACAGTTGATTGTAATTTATTGCACATTGTGATTTACGCTCTACAGGTTGAATCAACTCGTTTTCAGTGTAACATCGTAGATAAATAAATAATAATAATCAGAACGAGTTAACGATCATAATCAACCTACAATCACACCGTCTTACTTTTTCAACCATTATCTTTGTTTTCCAGCCCGTGTGAGTCTTGTAAAAGTCTTAAAACTCGTTCTTTAAATCCGCTATCACAGCATCATGAACGCGCAGCGCCAAAACCAGAACGCCGATCGCGCGTTCTCATTGCCCAGAGGCATGATGGGAGGGGCCCAGAGCATCATGGGGGGGGGGTGACTCTACTGCGCATATTCAGTGGGCCCATAACGCGGAAGTAAACCCGGAAGCCAGAAACTTTTTCGGCGTATGCGCCAGGCGAGCAACTCCGATTGAAATCAACGGCGGCCATTTTCGATCCGGCATCCAGTTCATATAATACATCCATGGTCACACCTCTCTGCCAACCGACGAATCGCCTTCACCCACTTTGCCACCTTATCACTCCGCCACAATTCAAATATATAGGTAACTGCAGATAACACACAACACAAAGTAGTTCCCAGTCAGACAACACAGAGCATTCCTCACAAAACAAATGTAATCTTACTGTATTGTTATGTTGTATGTTGTGTATATTATATAAAGTACTTTGAGTTACATTTTTTGTGTGAAAAGTGCTGCAGAAAAAAGTCTGATTGACTGAATTTGGTGTAACACATGCAATAGACGACACGTGCCACCAGGTGGTGCTATGCGATTGTAAGACTCTAGTAAACTCACACTGGAGGAGAAGGGAAGTCTCCATGTGCTTTAAGAGCACAGGAACAACTACCACTGTGTTCAGTGATGTTAGTCTGTGAGCAAACCAGGGAAACACAGTTCAAACACCAAGAGCTACAACAAGAACTTACCTCGACTGTGTGGACAACACTGACTCACTGTAATGTAGTCATGGCAACAGGGACATTCGGCTCATGATGAATGAGATGTTTCACAAATAAAGACCGGTTGGAGGGAAACATCAATGCTGTTAATTATCATAGTGAACAGTTAATAACAATAATACCAATGGGTAGTGGTGTGATCAATAACAATCAGGATCAGGATCCTGCTGCTGCAGAATCAGAGACATCTGCAGAATGAGGGAGAAAACTAAACCAGTTATACAGATTGAAGGTGATGGTTACTACTCACTAATATTTTATCAATCACCGTGAGACCTGGAAAATATTCTTACTGTATGTTACAACTGTTTAATCATTGGAAACAAAACACTGAATGTCACATGTTGTTGTCAATGTGAAAACAAACAAACAAACAAACAAGGTAAAAACACTGCTCTTTATTAGCATCTGGTGGAAGCAGGCTCAAACTACAGCTCTATCAGGAAACAAATGTTCACCAACAACCTACATAATAACCTATAACTATGATCTATAACCACTGTGTTTTAATCCCCATTATATTTGAACTCCATCACGACTTAATCACAAAGCACTGTGCTGCTGCTTCAGCTAATTGCTCTTAGCACATGGTCCTAAGTGAAGGAGACTGAGGTGAGTGTATTTACATGTTGATCAGCTCCTCTCTTCTAACAGAGCAACAGAGCCAAACAATCTGTTATTGATCAACCTAGAATTGATCTGGTGACGTTACAGCTGGAGAATCTGAGTGAAAACTAATCTACTAAACAAGTGAAACAAAGAGATCAGTAAAACAAAGTGTTGTATGGACACAACAAGGATTACTCCTTTTGTGACATCACTGGGACCTTGACCCTTGACCCTAACTGCTTCACAAGCTGTGGATGATGATTTTCTATGATTTGTCTCTTCACTACCATCTAGTGGCAGAGAGAGGAAACTACAGCCAATTATCAAATGGTCATTATTGTCCAGAACCTCAGTGATTTAATGTTGGTGTTTCACTTACATGGTACAAACCTACTTTACCTGTTAGTTCACCAAGACACAGGTTTGGTTTTATATCAGTCTTGTTGATATGAAATCAATATTATTCAGGCCAGTGTCCACACCTCCACCAAACACAGAAACACTCAGGTGAGGTGGTGTCATGTCGCTAAGATAAAAACAAAATGCATAAATGACACTAATGTGTTTGATTGTGTCAAAGCTAAAATGCAGCGTGAAGCCTAATGTTCACCAAAAACAGGACGAACAGCTGGTGTCCAAAGTTATGGACAAAACAACTTGGTGGTGGTGGACAAAGCTGTGACCCAGCACAGAGACACAGGTCTGAGTTTCTGGTAGCGGTACCTCTGGCTCAGCTCATAACTATCTGTGTCCACAGACGGGAAGTGGTGAGGGATGACGTCTCTTCTCTCTTCCAGCTCCTGTGGCTCTGTTGGAGCAGCTGCATGGAGACAGAAGGAGGAGGTCAGCTGACCACAAACATGTCACACAATGACACATTCACTATTTATCCAGTAGCTCATTGACTCTGTAGAAATTAAAAGGCCAAATTCAAACTGTGTTGTGTTGATGAGACAATGATTTTCTTCCAGAGGAATAATAGAAAAAACATTTACCATGTCGACTAAAGAGTCAGTGTCTTCTGAGGGGTTTGTTGACTGAGCTGTACAGAGCAGCTGGATCCTCTGAAGCTTCCTGACCTCTGGTTCTGAGAGAGACAGACATTACATCAGGACATCATAAAGACATATATATTCTGCTCTTACTGTCAGAGATGGGAACATCCAGAAGTCATCATAAAATGTAGAAAAACAGTGCAACAGAATGACTGATACTGATGTTCATGTGTGAGGAGCTGCTCACCTCAGGGCTGGACTGGCACAGTGGTTCAATCTCACAGCATCGTACACAACTGCGTCTTCTTCCTTCTTTACCTTCTTGTGTCTTCTGGCCTGAGCCACACTGTCGCTGGAGTAAACAGCTTGGTCTTCAGAAAAGTGGACACTGGCATAGACAAGATGATCCTCAGATGGTTGTGTCTGTAGACAGAGGACAAATACAGTGAATCCTTCATAAGTCTTAAGACAGATGATAAGTGCACCTCTTCTTGTTTTAGGTCCTGTTTCAGCAGCAGAAGAAGGTGAGACGTTTGGGTTGTAGCGTGGCTGCACTGAAAGTTATGGACAAGTTCACAGCATTTTTAATTATTGTTCTATTCAGAGCTCATCAGTTGAGGGAAGTTGTGTGGGATGTTGACATCTTGCTTGACTTATCATGGCTACTGTAGGTGGTATATTCACTTAGGAGAGGTGCTACCCAGTTGTTTGCATTCTACTAGCTCAACACTAGATGGCAGTAATTTTCACACAGTTCATCTTTAACTCCTTTTATAGGTTTATTGACACAGAAATAATGCAGATTCTTGTCATGGTGGTCATTAAGTGCTAAAGTTGAAGGCCACTGGACTCTTGAAGACGTTTCCCCTCTCACCCAATAGGCTTTGACAAAAAGCTTTAACCCCTTACACCTTGGCCCAGGTGATCCTGACAACCCACATGATGGGCAGGTTAACGCCTCTCAGGACCACCCCAAGGTGAAAACTGCACCTACATGTGAACTCATCAGAAAATATAAAATCTTCAACATGTCAACAAACGTTTCTGTTTTTAGAATCTAATCAATGTATTGATTAACTTTAGAGGCAGGTTCTCTGTTCTGCACTGGAGTGGATCGGTTCATCTTTCTCACCTGTTCCCTGTCGTCTGGTCTCTCTCCAGCCTCAGACCTCTGCTCACACATCCTCTTCTTTCTGCTCAGGAAAATTAATGTCAAAAGGTTCAAACTCACTGAGTGACATGAAGTGAGTTTAAATGAGTTTGTGAACTAATATTTGTGGAAACAGAACTGCTCACATGATCCAGAGGAAGACAGAGAAGAGTAGGATTACTGGGGCCACGACAGAGACTGTTATAACAGCTGCTAACTTCCACGCTCCTAGAAAAGAGAGAACAAATGAAAATCAATACAATGAGCTGCAGTGTAACAGGACGTCACCCAGTAGAGTAAGAACTTGGTTTTATAAACACTGTCTCTAAACTCTTACAACCACTCATGACAGACAACACTCCAGTCTCAAGGACATGAGACGCTGGGAGGAAAAGTTGAGATGCACATTCAAAGATGTTTACAGCTACAGTCCAGACAGAGTGTTATGATTTCTGACTCAGTCTGTGTGTCACTCACTTGAACCAACAGTCAGATTTAAGGTGGACTTGTGACGTCCTCTTGTGTTCTGGGCTTCACAGTAATAATTCCCACTGTGTTCAGGTCTGAGGTCAGTGATGGTGAAGATGTGTCCTGAAGCTTTTGCTGAGTCTTCATCCTCCTTGTACCAGGTGTAGTTAGCTGCTGGGTTAGCATCACTGCTACAGGTCAGAGTGACTGAACTGCCCTCCACTATCTCAGCAGAGGGACTCACTGACACTGAGGGAAGCTTTGGAGCATCTGGGGATGATTTGACACAAGTCAAAATCTGATGAACATCACCAACAAGGAGTAAAACCTCTCTAAAAAAAACCTGGTCAACACCTCAAAGCATTAGTTTGCAGAGAGACTTTTCAAGAGACTAAAAGCTAAAACGTATCATTCATGTGTTGTATGTTATTTTGTCTCTCAGCTGCTGCCTTTGACTCACACTCCACATCAATAGAGATGTGTTCAGACGTCCTCCTCCCCAGCTGATTCTCAGCTGCACAGTGATACTCTCCAGAGTCAGAGGACTGGATGGAGCTGAAGACGAGCTGTGGTTCTTTGTTGAACAGTGTCAGGTTCTCCTTGTACCAGGTGTATTTAGCTGCTGAGTCAGTGTCACTGCTACAGGTCAGAGTCACTGAGCTGCCCTCCATGATCTCACCTGGAGGATTCACTGACACTGACGGCACCTTCAGAAAATCTGCAGGACAAAACATCAGCATTTGTTTCCTGAGCAGCCATGTTGTGTTGGATTCAAGTGTTTTGTCTCTTAAATACTAGAGAAAACTCACACACTGGGGGAGAGCCATGACTCTCATGTCCCTTTACAGCACAAGAGACCACGTCTCCAGGAGAAAACCTGTCTGTGTAAGAACTTCCCTCCTTCATGATTTTCTCTCCGTTCCTGATCCAGACGTAGGAAAGACCATCAGCTGGACTGCAGCTGCTGAGACACTTCAGCTCTGCCTCAGTATGAGACTGATGGACTGTTATTGTTCTGGTCACCTGCAGCTCCAGAGCTGGATACAGGAGGAAGAACCCACAGTGTTAGTGGTTCACATGAAAACGGCACAGAGAATAAAAAGTGGATGTGGTCATCAAATATATATTCTTTGTTGTGATGAAGCAGCTTCTTATAGTGTTTCTCTCTGTTGTAAATACTCAGTAATCTCCCTGTTTAACTGCACAGCTTGATAAATATAATGCTTGTAACTCCAACAGCCGTTTGAGCTTCATCACTAATCTACAAAGATTTGTTCAAGGATCATTTCATCATGTTCACAGCAGCTCCTCACATCCACCTACAGCCCTTTAAGGTGCTTCATTAAAATGTGATACAAGTTTTAATGATGTTTCTGTGTTTGTCAGTTTGTGTTCTTACCTGTGACAGTCAGAGTTGTACCAGGTAAATGAGTCTCCTGTTCAAAGCTTTGTCTCTGGAACGTGAAGTGATAGTGAGCTGAATCTGTCTCTGTCAGGTCAGTGATTCTCAGAGTGGAGCGTCCTGTCTTTGTCTTTGTTGATGTTGATGTTGATGTTGATGTAACATGAACACGACCTGAATATTCAGAGTCTTTACTAAGATCCTCAGGCTCTGAGGGATTCTGCCAACGACGACTACGTTCAGGACTGAACCAGAACTTTGATTTAACATCATAATAACTGTTGTAAGTACAAGAAATCTCCACTGATGATCCTTTGAAGGCACAGATTCTTCTGTCAGTGTAAATCACTCTGTTGCAGTATTCATCAAAGACACCTGAAAGATGAAATGTTTCATTAAACCAGAGCAGCACCTACATGTTTAAAGACACAGCTGTGTTGTTAAATCAGAGCAGAGTTCAATACAATAATATGGTGTTAATATAGAAACAGAAAACTGAGTCCTCCATATTATAGATACATGCAGTCATGTGCAGTAGGTTAAATGTGCCACCAGGTGGTGATATGTCAGTGGAAGACTGAAGTCAACTCACAGACTGCAGGTGAAGGGAAGTCCTCATGTCCTTTAAGAGCACAGCTGACGCTGTCTGGACGATCAAAGTAGGCTGAAAATGAAGGTGTTTCTGTCCCAGTTTTCTGTCCATTCTTGTACCAAGTGAAGGAAGAATGATCAGGTGGACGACAACTGCTGAGACACTTCAGCTCTGCCCCGTAATGGCTGTTTGTCGAGGGGGTCACCTGCACCCATAGACCTGGATTTCCATGAAGAAAAAGAAATATGTTGTTTATTCAGTGTGGACACATGGAAGTCAGTTTTTGACCCTTTAGTTTCTTCTCCTGGAGTCATCATGTGACCTGAATGTGAATATCTGATCACACAGTAATGTCCCTATGTGAGCCTAGAGGGGAGTTACCATCATCTCCTCATATATAACCAGTCACCATCATGTGACCCAGAGTTCACACTGAAGCCCATTAAGTCATTAGTAAGTGGAGCTCTGAGCTCAGATTGTCTCCATCTTTCATTAACACAGCTGTTTCTGTTGATGTGAACATCTGGAACAGAAACATACTCAAATCTAATCATTACCTGTGACAGACAAAGTGACTCCAGCTTCACCAGTGTGTTTCTCTCCTGCTTTGTTTGTTGTCAAGCTGAGCTTGTAAACAGCTGAGTCGCTCTCTCTCAGGTCTGTGATTGTCAGAGTGCAGTCGTTGTCACCACAGAGATACTGAACACGACCTGAGTGCTCTGAGTCTGCTCTCAGATCCACAGGTTCAGTACCACTGGATTTAGTGAACCACAGTCTTTCTACAGCTGTAGTATCATCATCAGTTCTCCAGTCTGGGTCTCTGTAGCTGCAGCTGATGTCCACTGTTGATCCTACTACAGCACAGATCTGAGTTGGAGCACAGGTCAGTCTCCAGTCATTCTGACCCTGTATCACTGTAACACAGAGCACAGCACACACCACAGTCACATTGTGATGTGTGTGAATCTTAACGCAGCTTTAATGAAGAGTTCAAGAGGAACAAATAAAGACTATTATTAAAACATGTGAAATGTACTTTGTCATTTCCTCTGTTCACTCTGTGGTCAGTTTGCTGTTTGCTCTGAATGTATGTTTGTATTCACACATTCTGCTGAACGCAACAGTCGATCAGGAAGGGGAGGTCACTGTGAAACATACATGGACTGGAAACATCACACTGAATATCATTAACAAAGTTAACTGGCACAGTCTGGTTCCTCATTCTGAGCCTTGGTAGCTGTTCTCTTGTCGTGTTCAACAGAACGTACAGACATTTGTAGATAAACTCTACAGTTACTGAATCCTTCAGATGAACCAGCTCCATTTATACAGTTCATTCAAACAGCACTATCCTCACTGTGTAATAACACTCACCACTTCAATGTTGAGCTTCAGGTATGTGGATGCAGATATGAGGTGGTATCAAGCATTAAACATGTAAAAACAACTAGTGAAGAATTATCTCTTGACTCAAAGCTGTTTCATCTTGGTCTGAGTGTGTGAACTAAATGTCCTACAAAGTAAATGGACATGTACAGTACCTGGTACAGTGAGAAGAAGGACCAGGACAAATCCACTTGATGCTGCTGTTAAACTCATCACTGCTCCTCTCGTCTCTCTGTGTGACTTCAGACACAATAAAACACATCAGCTGCTCAACAGTGTGTGAAAGAAACATCAAACTGATCAAACACCAGCTCTGGTCTGACAAGACAGGAGGGTGATGATCGTCTGTGCACAGAGACACAAGTCAAGCTGTTCAAGGAAGACGAACAACTTCCTCTTTTCATCATGAATATTCATGAGGTCAGTACAAGTGTGAACTACAGCCATGTTGTCATCTTACAAACTACTGAGGAAGTCCTGAGAGTCAGAGGAGAACTGATTAAAAACTACAGGTTCATTATGTGTTTTCTCAACGACAGTATCACGGCCATTTACTCTGGATGGGAAACTGTAGGTGCAGTTTATTTCCACTGTTGATCTTTTTAGGGCACAGATCTGAGTGTGAGTGTAATTCACTCTGCAGTCTTTCTGTCCCTGTATCACTGTAACAGAGAGCACAGCAGAAACCACAGTCAGACTCATACACACATAACACACACACATATAAATATACACACTATATATATATTACTGAGGAAAAGCCTAGAGCTCCCTCTAATGGTCTCTTCCTTTTATTCACTTTCAAAGTCATGATGTTAATAAGTGTCTGACTGGTTGATTGTTGCTGTATTAGTGAACAGACATGGAAGAGTCCAAACAGAAAACCACTGGACCTGTGAATCTTAATGCAGCTGTAATGAGCAGCATGTGACAAACACAGAACTACTTTGGTGTCTGACATGTCTTTGTTTTTTCCTCTCTGTTCAACTACAGTGAGCTTTTACTTGTATGTACATTAGCAGTTGAATTGAGTTGCTAAATGATGTGATAGTATCGAGGCTGTGAATCATACAGGGAGTGGAAATGTCACTGACATTAACAAGTCACCAAAAAGAGGGACAAAAGACAACATTTGGTTCCAACATCACAGGAAGAAGGGACATGTTTGACCAAAGTTAATTTAGAGGAACAGTACTAGGACCAGAACCAGGACAAACACAACCGGAACCAGTACCAGAGCCCGAACCGGGACTCGAACTGGAAGCGGTACCGGAACCTGAACAGGAACCAGGACCCAAACCGGAACCCGAACCAGAACTGGAGCCGGGACCAGAACCGGAACCGAACCCCAACAGGGATCAGAACCACTACCAGAACCCAAAGCGGTACTCCAACCAGAACCTGTACCAAGACAACACCCGGGATAGGGACCGGGTGCGGTTCTGTTCTGACACATCCAACTACAGCTTCTGTATTTGACTTCACATCGCTATGAACTGTGGGTAATTTTCTGAAGCAAAGTCAGTGTCAGTGCTGACTGAAAGTGAGAGAGCATAGACTGACTTGATGATGTGACAACAGGACACTGACACACTTCATGTGAACGAGCCTAATCCATATACAGTTGATGGTCTGTAAGAGACCGGACTGGAACTCAGCCATTAACATGTCAGACCAGAGCCAGGACTGTGGGGCCGGGACAGTGCCGGAACGGGTACCAGAACCACCATAACCGGTAGGGGTACCAGTACCATACCAGAACAATGACGGTACCAGAACAGGAACACGAACCGGTACCTGAATCAGAACCGGAACACAAACCGGTACCGGAACCCGAAGCCGGTAACTGAACTGGTACCGGAATGCGAACTGGTACCGATACCTGGGCTCGAAGCGGTACCGGAACCAGAACCCGTACCGATACCGAACCGGTACCGGGACCACAACCGGGACCGGAACCCGAACCGGTACCGATACCCGAACAAGGACAAGAACTGGGCCCGGTACCTGAACCGTTACCGGAACCAGAACCCGGCCCGGTACCGGAACCCGTCCGGGACCGGAACTCGAACCCGAACAGGGATCGGAAACCGAACCGGTACCGGAACACGAACCGGTAGCAGAACCGGGACTGGTACTGGAACCAGAGCTCCAACCCGAACCGGGTTAGAACCGGTCGACATCTACCTAATGTGTGACTTCACATCACAATGAACTGTGGGTAACTGTCTGAAGTAAAGTCAGTGTCGATGCTGACTGACAGTGAGGGACATAAACTGACTTGATGATATGACAATAGGACACTCACACACTTAACGTGAAAGAGTCTATGTCATATACAGTCTATGGTCTGTAAGAGACCAGACTGGAACTCAGCCAATAACATGAAGGACCAGGCCGGGGACACAAGGGCGCACTTCCCTTCTGCCTCTCAGGCCCTGATCCCTGACTGACTTGAACGAGGTCACCTGTAAGTGAATGAATGTGAGAGCCTGAAAGGGTCCTAATGCTGTGATAGGAATGGGACAGGACCAGGACCACTCTAGCCGGGACCATACAAGAATCGGGATGCAGGACCAGATCCAGGACCATGGAATCTGGACTGTGCCGGAAATGGGACCAGGACCTGCAGAGGCCCACCAGAAACAGTACCGGAACCGGAATCGTTTCCAGAACCCGAATCATTTCCAGAACCCGAACCGGCACCGGAGCCCGAACTAGTACCGGAACCCGAACCGGTACCAGAACCGGGAGCAGTATCGGAACCCGAACCCGGACCGGAAGTCGAGCCCGAACCGGTACCAGAACCCCAACCAGGCCCGGTATCGGAACCAGAACCCGAACCGTTACCAGGACCAGAACCGGGACCGGAATCCGAACCGATACCGGACCGGTACGCGAACCCGAACCAATTCCGGAACCTGACCAGAACCAGGACCCGGGGAAGTTCAAAATCAAGTTGTTCTTAAAAAAAAAAATAAAAAAATAAAAAAAAAGGTCCTGCGGTAGAAAAACTGTGGCTCGCTGGATGCTCCTGAAATACTCCCAGTCGTCCCCGTCTGGAAGAATCTGTGCCTCGGAGGCCACCGTCACTTTGCCAACAGGAGGGGTGAGCGCGGCATTCTAGAATCTGAATGTTCGATGTCACGGCCCCGCCCACATTTTACACACTGGACCTTTAACTGCCTCAGTGAGCTCAAGCCCTGCACTCTTAAAGTGACAGTAACATAAAAACGACTACTAACAAAACGTCCCTTTTTAACTAAATATGAACTAAATCAAATGGATTTAACTGACTTTTCTCTATTTACAATTAACATATTATTCAATTAGATCAATTACTTATTTACATCAACATAAACTTTCCCACATATACAACAAAAACACACTTTGTCTCCCACAAACAGGACAAGAGTCCACCTGATGGACAGAGTAAGTAAGCAGTAAGTTCAGGACGTGTCATTACTTCACACTGATCACCAACACTTTAGACATATTACAGTTTATTACAGTTCATTTTATTTGAATTATTGCGTTAGTTATCAATAATGGAAATGACCTACACTCTGATTTTGATGCTCTTTAAATAAAAACTACATACTGAACTCTTCATATTAGTAAATAGTGATAAACCACTGAACTGTGGTCGTTTCATCCACATAGATGAAAGTGGGGAAAACAAAACAACAGATTTGAACTTTATCCGTCTTCATAGCTGCTCCATGAAATAATAATACTTCCTGTTTCCATCAGGTGAGTCCCACCTTTACTGCAGCAGCATCTGAAAACATCACATCAAACCTGTGTAAAGTTACAGTTGTGATTGTAAATGTGGAGTCTGCATGTTATTGATCTGTTGTTACTGAATGTGAGAGGCTCTGACCTGACTGCAACTTCACACCAGGTCTTCCTGCTCCTCTCTGTCTTCTGTCTGTGCTGCTGTGGTGACGTCCTCATAAACAGGACCAGAGTCCACCTGATGGACAGAGGGGACAACATGAGACTCGTTCATGAAACCTGATCAAGTTGTGTTAGTGTTGTAGGGCCTCTCTGTCTCTCACCTCCATCATCTCCACAGCTTCTTTTGGTTCAGGGTTTGAACTCAGAGTTTTCTTGTTCCTGGATTCAAACCAACAACAAACACAAAATATAACATTAATGAAATGACATAAAACCAAAAACTACAGGAGTTTGGAGAAGAAAATCAAAGAGCAGTGAGTGAACTGATGGATATTTATACTTTTACCTCGTCCACAGACTGAAGACAACCAGTGTGATCAGCATCAGGAGCATCAGAGTCCACCTCATGGTGTTCATGATCATTACTGGTTCACCTGATAGGAGATATGAGCAGTGAGGTTGATGAGCTGTGGTGCAGTAAACAGGTGTGTGATGATGAATGTGCACAACTCACCTGACACAACAGTCAGATTTAAGGTGGACTTGTGACGTCCTCTTGTGTTCTGGGCTTCACAGTAATAATTCCCACTGTGTTCAGGTCTGAGGTCAGTGATGGTGAAGATGTGTCCTGAAGCTTTTGGTGAGTCTTCATCCTCCTTGTACCAGGTGTAGTTAGCTGCTGGGTTAGCATCACTGCTACAGGTCAGAGTGACTGAACTGCCCTCCACTATCTCAGCAGAGGGACTCACTGACACTGAGGGAAGCTTTGGAGCATCTGGAGGAGGGAACATGAGGAGAAGTGAACTTTAACTGTCTTTTCACAGTACAAGTGAATATGATGTAGCTGATAGTTTATACAGAGGTTGATCCAGTATGAGACATAAAGTGTGTAGTGGAAGGTTTTACTTTGACATTGTATTAGTGACACTGTGGAGTAAACTCACAGACTGGAGGAGAGCGCTGATCCTCACATCCTTTAAGAGCACAGGAATATCTGTTGTCATCATCATCAGAGACTCTAATGGAAAGTGTTTCCTCCTCCATCTTCAGCTCGTTCTTGTACCAGACAAATGAAGAAGGAGCGTTAAAACTGCTGTGACACTTGAGCTCTACCTGGTCTGATGATCTTTCCACCAGCACCTGGAGGTCTGGATCTGTGAAGAAAGAACAGACAGGAACTAAACCAGAAAAGTACAAACACAGAGACAAATAAAGATTCTCAGTCGTCAATGACTTGAACCAAACTGATCAATATTCCAGAGAAAACGTTACCTCTGATAGACAAAGCCACTCCAGGATACCCTGTGAATCTCCCAGCATCATGGTTTGTTATGAATTTAAACTTGTAAACAGCTGAGTCTCTCTCTCTCAGGTCTCTGATCCTCAGAGTGCAGCGTTTCCTCTCATCACAGTGATTCTCCACACGACCTGTGTAGTCTGAGTCTGTTCTCACATCCACACCATCATGATACCCCTTAGTGAACCAGTATCTTCTCTGAACTGTAGTATAATAGCCATTTATCAGCTCTGGGTAACTGTATGTGCAGCTCATTTCCACTGTTGATCCTTTAGAGGCACAGATGTGAGTGTCAGTGTAATTCACTCTCCAGCGACTCTGATCCTGTATCACTGTAACACAGAGCACAGCACAAACCACAGTCAGACTCACAACAACACAGTCAAGTTTGATGGAGCTTATTCAACATGTGAACCTGCTACATGACTAAAACACCTCTCATGGTCTCTTCCTTTTCATTCACTTTCAAACTCATCCTGTTCATAAGTGTCTGACTGGTTGATGTTGTAGCTGGATGAAGCCACAGTGAACAGACATGGAGGAGTCCAAACAGAAAACCACTGGACCTGTGAGTCTTAATGCAGCTTTAATGAACAGTGTGAGAGGGAGCATGTGATACTTCTCTTTTATTTCCTGTGTTCACTTTGTGGTCAGGTTGGTGTTTACTGTGATGGTAGATCAGAGGTCACTGTGAACCACAGGTGGAGTGGAAACATCACACTGACATCACCAAGTAACAAAATTAACAGACATCACCTGGTTATTCTGAGCCTTGGTAGCTGTTCTCTTGTCGTGTTCAACAGAACGTACAGACATTTGTAGATAAACTCTACAGTTACTGAATCCTTCAGATGAACCAGCTCCATTTATACAGTTCATTCAAACAGCACTATCCTCACTGTGTAATAACACTCACCACTTCAATGTTGAGCTTCAGGTATGTGGATGCAGATATGAGGTGGTATCAACCATTAAAGATGTAAAAACAACTAGTGAAGAATTATCTCTTGACTCAAAGCTGTTTCATCTTGGTCTGAGTGTGTGAACTAAATGTCCTACAAAGTAAATGGACATGTACAGTACCTGGTACAGTGAGAAGAAGGACCAGGACAAATCCACTTGATGCTGCTGTTAAACTCATCACTGCTCCTCTCGTCTCTCTGTGTGACTTCAGACACAATAAAACACATCAGCTGCTCAACAGCGTGTGAAAGAAACATCAATCTGATCAAACACCAGCTCTGGTCTGACAAGACAGGAGGGTGATGATCGTCTGTGCACAGAGACACAAGTCAAGCTGTTAAAGGAAGACGAACAACTTCCTCTTTACGTCATGAATATTCACGAGGAAGTGTGAACTACAGTCATGTTGTCGTCTTACAAACTACTGAGGAAGTCCTGAGAGTCAGATCTGAGCTGAAGAACTGATTAAAAACAAGTGTTTAACAGGATCGTCTCTGTGTCAGCAGCTAAAATCAGGCTACAGGCTCCATCAGTAGAGAAACACTTGAGGTAGATTAACACTGATTACAACATGTTAACCCAAAGAGACACACATCAAGTACACAAAGGCTGACAAAGTATTGACAGCATGTGCAGACCAGCTCTCAGGGTCCTCACAAGGACTTTCAGCTCCTCCCTGACACACGCCACCATCCCACCCTGCCTACAATCTGCCACTATGATCCCTGATCCCAAGAAGCCAGCGGTCAGCAGTGTGAATGACGACACACCAGCAGCCCTCAGCACATCAGAGCCCCCCCCCTCTCCTCACCTGGATCCTCATCCAGCTGCCCACAAGGCAAGCAGATCCACAGATGATGTCATCAGTACAGCCCTCCACTCTGCACCGTGCCACCTGTGAGAATGCTGTTGACTACAGGTCAGCGTACAAAACCATCATCCCTCAGTGGACAAGCTGTGGAGCCTGGACCCCCCCACATCCATCTGTGCCTGGATAAGGAACTTTCTCACAGACCGTCCTCAAACTCCTCCACCATCACACTTACCACCAGCTCCCAACAGGGTTGTGTACTCAGCCCCCTCCTCTATGCTCTGCACACGCACCACTGCTCTCCCGTCCGCCCTCTGTCACAATCTTTAAATCCACCGACGATGCTGTGATTGGGTTTATTACCAGAGGTGATGTGTCTGCACACAGAGACCAGGTCAGTGGACTGTTCCACTGGAGCAACAAGTACAACCTCACACTCAGCACCAGTAAAACCAAAGACATGGTCCTGGACTTCAGGAGGCACGGAGCAGATCCCAGCCCACTTCTCATAAAGGTGGAGGAGGTTCCTGGGGGCCACCGTCTCTCAGGACCTCTCCTGGTCTACAGACACAACTGAGGTAGTGGAATAAATCCCAGCAGAGACGTCGCTGTTTCAGACTGCTCTGCAAAAACAGGCTGAAGGAGACTCTGCTGGTCTCATTCTACAGATCCACAGTGGAGAGCCAGATGTTTGCTGGCTGCTCAGCTGCAGACCCCAGAGCCCTCCAGAGGGTCACTGGCTGCTCCCTGCCTTCCCTGGAGGCCGTCACTGAATCACGGTGCCTCAGCAAAGCCCGAAAGAAAACCGAGGCCTGCAGACACCCAGGTCACCGTCAACTGTTTGCTCTCCTGCCCTCGAGGAGACGTTACCGAAGCTTCACGAGCAAAACAAGCAGACTTCAAAACAGGTTCTTCCACCGGGCATCAGAACTTTAAATGCAAATTCATAATGAACATCCATGCAGAGCCACACGTAGGGTTGCGTTCCGCTCCGCTCCTCCCAGTCTCCCTCTCTCTCTCCCTCTCCCAGAGGCATCTCATCACCTCACCGTCTCAAATACCCTGGGTTTCTCATCTATCGCTGCCAGAACTTTGCAGTAACTTTCGCGAGCTTCAGCCCCTGCCTCCTCGTCACCACCCTCGCACCCGCTCCTGTCCATGGACCCTCTCCTCTTCCCCACTCACCTCCTCGCCCAGCCAGATCCCCTCATCCTCCCCACCCCATCTTTCCCTCAGTAAAACTCCTGTCTGGTGATTTGGTGGTCTGCCTTGTGGTCCTCCATCATCCTCCGTAGCTCAGCGGAACAGAAAGTTCTGGCCAAACATGGACCACGCAGATGCCGACGGACTGCGGAACACCACCGCCTCCCAGGACTCGCTCCTCCGTAAACACTACTCGATAAGCTCCTGGCAAATCAATGAAATAACCTCCCAGCTGTCGGCCATCTCCACTCACCTGTCCCTTTTGTCTTCCTCCCAGCCAGACACGGCTTCTCCCGCACGCCCCTCAACAGCGGCTGAGGCCCACGCCCCGCGCCCCACTCCCCATCAAAGAGCCACACACCGTGGACCCCGAGCCTTATACGGGCGATCCCGTCGGTTGCCGGTCCTTTCTTCTCCAGTGCTCCCTGGTATTAGATCATCGCCCTTTAACTTTCCCCACAGTCGGATCGAGGGTACAGTATGTAGTGGGGTTGCTGCGTGGGCGGGCATTAGAATGGGCCACGGCTCTGTGGGAGGGTTTCCCTGTTTATTTCTCGTCATTTGCCCTGTTCACAGACGAGTTTGTAACGTGTTCACATTATATGTGCCCTTACTTATTGTGTCCACTAGATGGCGATACTGTATGCAATGAGTCCTGGACGTGACCCCTGACTACACGACCCATAAGTCTCAACCAACCATCCTCTACTACCTGTTCCGGTAGATTTTTCTTTGTGACATGAGTGGCAGCACGGTCGCTTCGCTCCCTCGCTCCCTGAATGAATAAATATGCATACGATGCTACAGACAAAAAGTGTCCAGCAAGAGTCCGTTAATTTCCACCGCTACGCATCGCCACGTCACAATCAATACTGTGTGACTATCCCTTTAAACCAAATCTTGAAACATCACTTTACACACTACAATATTCTCAAATACCCAGTTCACCGATACAGGCCTGACTGCAGCTCGGGTGCGTCGTAGCCTAAAACCAATGGCTGCTTCACCTCAAGGGCCAAAATAAAAGAGAAAAGGTACCTTAATCCTCAGGTGTTAACCTTCAAGCGAGCGGGAGAACAGCTGAAGGAGGGGAGGTGAAGAGAGGATCCACGGGGAAGAAGGGAGAACTCCAGTCACGGGCTGTCGCACTGCAGCTCGGCTCCGTAGCTGACGGTCCAACTCGGCTCGGCTCCGTCGCTCCGCAGCTGCACACAGACTTTGCAGACGAGGTCGCTAGCCGCTAGCTTGTTAGCAAAGTCCATGAACAGCCGCCACTTGGTCAGCAGCTAGCTCCACTTTCCTCTCGTTCGTAGTGTTGAGTAATCCACTCAAAACCTTCATGAAAGTCACCACAGAGTATTTCAAAAACTTCTGGTCTAACACAAAAACGACTCTGGTGACAAACATCCACAACAGTTTGTTTACTTAACCTTTTTCGCCATGTTTCCCTCATCTTCTCCACTCCGACTCTCTCTTCCTGCTTAACGTAAACCTGTCAAAATGAAACACACTAACGCCGCGCTAGTCACGCCGGCCTGAGGTGAACAGACAGAGACACTCAACCATACACACACACACTGAATACAGGCAGGGGCCCTCTCAGCGCTGAGCAGGAAGCTCCCTCGCGGTGAGCAGGAAGCGAGGGGCGGGGTTGAGCCGGCGTCAGCCTTGTGGCTGGCCGACGGAGTAGACCGGCGCTGGGCTGACGGACACACGGGGAGACACTCGGCCATACGCACACTGTGCGGGGGATCCCGTAGCGCTATACACACGGGCCAAGCTGCTCCCTGGCGGTGAGCAGGAAGCGAGGGGCGGGGTTGAGCCGGCGTCAGCCTTGTGGCTGGCCGACGGAGTAGACCGGCGCTGGGCTGACGGACACACGGGGAGACACTCGGCCATACGCACACTGTGCGGGGGATCCCGTAGCGCTATACACACGGGCCAAGCTGCTCCCTGGCGGTGAGCAGGAAGCGAGGGGCGGGGTTGAGCCGGCGTCAGCCTTGTGGCTGGCCGACGGAGTAGACCGGCACTGGGCTGACGGACACACGGGGAGACACTCGGCCATACGCACACTGTGCGGGGGATCCCGTAGCGCTATACACACGGGCCAAGCTGCTCCCTGGCGGTGAGCAGGAAGCGAGGGGCGGGGTTGAGCCGGCGTCAGCCTTGTGGCTGGCCGACGGAGTAGACCGGCGCTGGGCTGACGGACACACGGGGAGACACTCGGCCATACGCACACTGTGCGGGGGATCCCGTAGCGCTATACACACGGGCCAAGCTGCTCCCTGGCGGTGAGCAGGAAGCGAGGGGCGGGGTTGAGCCGGCGTCAGCCTTGTGGCTGGCCGACGGAGTAGACCGGCGCTGGGCTGACGGACACACGGGGAGACACTCGGCCATACGCACACTGTGCGGGGGATCCCGTAGCGCTATACACACGGGCCAAGCTGCTCCCTGGCGGTGAGCAGGAAGCGAGGGGCGGGGTTGAGCCGGCGTCAGCCTTGTGGCTGGCCGACGGAGTAGACCGGCGCTGGGCTGACGGACACACGGGGAGACACTCGGCCATACGCACACTGTGCGGGGGATCCCGTAGCGCTATACACACGGGCCAAGCTGCTCCCTGGCGGTGAGCAGGAAGCGAGGGGCGGGGTTGAGCCGGCGTCAGCCTTGTGGCTGGCCGACGGAGTAGACCGGCGCTGGGCTGACGGACACACGGGGAGACACTCGGCCATACGCACACTGTGCGGGGGATCCCGTGACACTACACACACGGGCCAAGCCGCTCCCTGGCGGTGAGCAGGAAGCGAGGGGCGGGGTTGAGCCGGCGTCAGCCTTGTGGCTGGCCGACGGAGTAGACCGGCGCTGGGCTGACGGACACACGGGGAGACACTCGGCCATACGCACACTGTGCGGGGGATCCCGTGACACTACACACACGGGCCAAGCCGCTCCCTCGCGGTGAGCAGGAAGCGAGGGGCGGGGTTGAGCCGGCGTCAGCCTTGTGGCTGGCCGACGGAGTAGACCGGCGCTGGGCTGACGGACACACGGGGAGACACTCGGCCATACGCACACTGTGCGGGGGATCCCGTGACACTACACACACGGGCCAAGCCGCTCCCTCGCGGTGAGCAGGAAGCGAGGGGCGGGGTTGAGCCGGCGTCAGCCTTGTGGCTGGCCGACGGAGTAGACCGGCGCTGGGCTGACGGACACACGGGGAGACACTCGGCCATACGCACACTGTGCGGGGGATCCCGTGACACTACACACACGGGCCAAGCCGCTCCCTCGCGGTGAGCAGGAAGCGAGGGGCGGGGTTGAGCCGGCGTCAGCCTTGTGGCTGGCCGACGGAGTAGACCGGCGCTGGGCTGACGGACACACGGGGAGACACTCGGCCATACGCACACTGTGCGGGGGATCCCGTGACACTACACACACGGGCCAAGCCGCTCCCTCGCGGTGAGCAGGAAGCGAGGGGCGGGGTTGAGCCGGCGTCAGCCTTGTGGCTGGCCGACGGAGTAGACCGGCGCTGGGCTGACGGACACACGGGGAGACACTCGGCCATACGCACACTGTGCGGGGGATCCCGTGACACTACACACACGGGCCAAGCCGCTCCCTCGCGGTGAGCAGGAAGCGAGGGGCGGGGTTGAGCCGGCGTCAGCGTTGGGCTGACGGGCACACAGGGAGACACTCGGCCACACGCACTGTACGGGGGGATCCCGTGACACTACACACACGGGCCAAGCCGCTCCCTCGCGGTGAGCAGGAAGCGAGGGGCGGGGTTGAGCCGGCGTCAGCGTTGGGCTGACGGACACACAGGGAGACACTCGGCCACACGCACTGTACGGGGGGATCCCGTGACACTACACACACGGGCCAAGCCGCTCCCTCGCGGTGAGCAGGAAGCGAGGGGCGGGGTTGAGCCGGCGTCAGCGTTGGGCTGACGGACACACAGGGAGACACTCGGCCACACGCACTGTACGGGGGGATCCCGTGACACTACACACACGGGCCAAGCCGCTCCCTCGCGGTGAGCAGGAAGCGAGGGGCGGGGTTGAGCCGGCGTCAGCGTTGGGCTGACGGACACACAGGGAGACACTCGGCCACACGCACTGTACGGGGGGATCCCGTGACACTACACACACGGGCCAAGCCGCTCCCTCGCGGTGAGCAGGAAGCGAGGGGCGGGGTTGAGCCGGCGTCAGCGTTGGGCTGACGGGCACACAGGGAGACACTCGGCCACACGCACTGTACGGGGGGATCCCGTGACACTACACACACGGGCCAAGCCGCTCCCTCGCGGTGAGCAGGAAGCGAGGGGCGGGGTTGAGCCGGCGTCAGCGTTGGGCTGACGGACACACAGGGAGACACTCGGCCACACGCACTGTACGGGGGGATCCCGTGACACTACACACACGGGCCAAGCCGCTCCCTCGCGGTGAGCAGGAAGCGAGGGGCGGGGTTGAGCCGGCGTCAGCGTTGGGCTGACGGACACACAGGGAGACACTCGGCCACACGCACTGTACGGGGGGATCCCGTGACACTACACACACGGGCCAAGCCGCTCCCTCGCGGTGAGCAGGAAGCGAGGGGCGGGGTTGAGCCGGCGTCAGCGTTGGGCTGACGGACACACAGGGAGACACTCGGCCACACGCACTGTACGGGGGGATCCCGTGACACTACACACACGGGCCAAGCCGCTCCCTCGCGGTGAGCAGGAAGCGAGGGGCGGGGTTGAGCCGGCGTCAGCGTTGTGGCTTGCCGACAGTGTAGACCGGCGCTGGGCTGACGGACACAAACAGGGAGACTCAGCCATACGCACACTGTACGGGGGGATCCCATAGCACTGTCCACACAGGCCAAGCTGGCCGGGCTTGGCGGTGGCGGTACACCAACGCCGGCCACCGAGCTGAACAGGCAGAGAGACACTCAGCTACACACACACACTGTATACAGGCAGGCCCCTCCCAGCGCCGAGAATGAAGCGAGGGGCGGGGGGAGTTGGCCGGGGTTGGTGGTCGCGGTACACTAACCCCACGCTTGTCACGCCAGCCTGAACAGAGACTCATGATGCCAGCAGAAGACCAGGGTGGAAGACACCTGTGGACAAAGGAAGGATTTTACCTTATTCATTGGCATCACAAAAAGTCAAACTCTGACAAACAAGCAAACACATTTGATGGTTAGGTTTTTTTTGTATAAACTACTCGGCTATTCTGTTTGTTAGCATTAGCAAAGAGCTCGGAGAGGACGATGCTAACGCGACGGAGGAGGAGACCAGAGAGAAGACCACAGTCACTCACATCATGGCCGCTCCTGTGTCCTGTATGTATATATTCTTGTCTTCGAGCTGTTGCATTTGTACAAGGAGTTGGACTCAGTTGGTTTTGGAAACACGGTTTGTGAGAAAATGTGTGTGTGAGTTATTTTGCTCACACACTCCTTGGATGAATAACTTAAAACAAACAATAATTATAACATTAAAACAGAGGTTTAAAAACACTGAGTCCTCTGTGTGGCCCCTTCAGGTACACCTTAACAGTGTCAGACAATCCAACGTTGCAGCTCATCACTGTGTAACTTTTTAATGTTGAATGAAAAGTTGAGAGACTGGAAAAATATTTTCACGCAGACCAAGATGATGCCTTCAGGTACAGTAGAAGAAGTACAAGAGAACAAGCATGAGGCTCAAGTACAGTTCAAATGCAACATGTGTAAAATGCACAGTTGCTCCATTTCATGTAAAAGTGCTGCGTTCAAAACCTGTTCAAGTTGTTATGTAAAGCATCAGCAGTGAACTACTGTCTTCTACTTCTAATGTGGTGCAGTAAAAAGATAAAGACAAAGCTCCAATGTACAGATTCTAGTGATGTTCCTGAAGTGGTCGCAGTTGGACAGAGTGTTAAAAACCTCCTCATGTCGTCAACACAAACATGATGCAAACACTGAAGAGCTTCTTCAACCTTTGAAGACGTTTTGATCTTTATTTGTGTCCAGCATTTACTTTCTGTTTCGTGACCTTTGACCTGATCAGCAGCTTCATCCTCTAAATGAGTGTGTGTGTGTATGTTTCAGGATTTCGACCTGGCAGTCATCTACGTGTCCGACGCTCAGTACAACAGGAACATCTTCTTCGACACGTGGCCTCAGAGCGTCAGGTGAGACGAGACGTTCGTGTTCACGTCCTGAGCGTCTGTAAAAGCCGCTGATGCAGTTTCAGCTCAACTTCATGACATTTAATTTTCCTGTAAATATTGTTTCTTTTCTTTTGTGTGTGTGTGTGTGTGTGTGTGTGTGTGTGTGTGTGGTGGTCACACGAGCAAGAGTCAAACCAGCCACAAACAAACAGAGAGAAAGTTGAATGTTGAAATTTATGATATTTTCAGAAAAGCATCATCTAGAGTTGGTTAAATACTCACTACAGCAACAAACATGGATTCATCCGCCACTGAAAATAGTCCCAGTGCATCTGTTGAAATCAGCAGTGAGCAGCTGATTCTTTTTTTTCCTTGTAAAAAATGGAACTGAGGTGTTTTTAATATTTATGGGGCATCCCAGTGTCCAGTGGACGTACCACTCAGGCTCAGTCCGTACCACAGTGTCCGTGGGTTAGAAGAGGTCACTTCCTTCTTGTTGTCGTCTTGTTCTGTGAAGAGAAGAATAAAACCTTCACTCTGACAGTTTCTGACCTGATGCACTGACGGACCGGCACCAGCAACAGGCCCTGGTGTTTCTGACAGAGAGGCCACGCCACAGAAGCAGCAGGAACAGCTGCACCTGTGACCAGCCCGTCCCTGAGCCCAGGTGTGTTGTTTTGATGTGAGAGGAGCTGCTCACCCTGATGCACTGCTGCTGTTGTTCAGTCTGACAGCAGAGTATTCAACTCCATCCTCCTCCTCCTCCTCAGTTTCTCTACGGAGATGACCTCTGATGTTGGAGTAGACGACATCTCCCTGGTTCTGCTGAGAGAAGCCGATGCTGGCGTAGTGAAGCTCATCCTGCTGTCCTGCTGCAGATGAGGGGGAGTCGAACTCTGGACCCACGTTCAGCTATGAATCAAACACAACTCAGTTATAACAAGACTTTTATTATGCTGTAATTCCTATTATCCACCACTAGAGGTCAGAGTATTCACAGCCTGCTTCATGGTCTTTGACTCATTCAGCAAAGTCAGTGAATCCATCTCAGCCTGAGGGATCTACACCATCATCTACATCTTTAATGAACCACTGTTTGTACAACACCAGCCAGCACTAAGAAGGCAGCCATGAAGAAAGTGGACTAAAGCAGGTGGTAGGACAGTTTCCAGGTGAGTCTGAACAGGACAGGTGCAGTCTGACATTCATGCTTCATTTTACAAAAGAAGACTTGAACACTTCCTGTCTCACCTCTGCTCTGTTGTCAGGTCTCTCTCCTCGTTCACACTGCTGTGTGAAGAGCTTGTCTCTTCTAGACAGGAGGAAAAACAGTGGGATGAATCAACTCCTACATTTAGATGCATCAGTGAAGATGATGATGGAGACACAGATCAGACTTTCTCACCTGATCCACAGGAAGACAGCGAGGACGACGAGGACCAGGAGAACAACAGTGATTGTCCCAGCAGCTGCTGACGTCAATGAACCTGGACGATCAGAAGGAAACACTGACAACTGATGAGGGAGTTACAGGACGTCTGAGTCAACGCAGGGTTAACACACATTCACTCACCTGGAACAACAGTCAGATTTAAGGTGGACTTGTGACGTCCTCTTGTGTTCTGGGCTTCACAGTAATAATTCCCACTGTGTTCAGGTCTGAGGTCAGTGATGGTGAAGATGTGTCCTGAAGCTTTTGGTGAGTCTTCATCCTCCTTGTACCAGGTGTAGTTAGCTGCTGGGTTAGCATCACTGCTACAGGTCAGATTGACTGAACTGCCCTCCACTATCTCAGCAGAGGGACTCACTGACACTGAGGGAAGCTTTGGAGCATCTGGAGGAGGGAACATGAAGATGCTCCATTAATATTGTCATGAACAACTCAATCTCAAGTTGTGTTTTCTACTTACACAGGACGTCTAGAAACAGAGACGTAGAGTCAATCTGTCCAAACTGATTCTCAGAATTGCAGTGGTAGGTCCCTCTGTCCTCAAAGCTGATGGAGGAGAAATGATAAACTCCTTCTGGTCCTTGTAGCAGAGTTTGGTTCTCCTTGTACCAGGTGTAGTTAGCTGCTGGGTTAGCATCACTGCTACAGGTCAGATTGACTGAACTGCCCTCCACTATCTCAGCAGAGGGACTCACTGACACTGAGGGAAGCTCTGGAGCATCTGGAGGAGGGAACATGAGGAGAAGTGAACTTTAACTGTCTTTTCACAGTACAAGTGAATATGATGTAGCTGATAGTTTATACAGAGGTTGATCCAGTATGAGACATAAAGTGTGTAGTGGAAGGTTTTACTTTGACATTGTATTAGTGACACTGTGGAGTAAACTCACAGACTGGAGGAGAGCGCTGATCCTCACATCCTTTAAGAGCACAGGAATATCTGTTGTCATCATCATCAGAGACTCTAATGGAAAATGTTTCCTCCTCCATCTTCAGCTCGTTCTTGTACCAGACAAATGAAGGAGGAGCTTTAAAACTGCTGTGACACTTGAGCTCTACCTGGTCTGATGATCTTTCCACCAGCACCTGGAGGTCTGGATCTGTGAAGAAAGAACAGACAGGAACGAAACCAGAAAAGTACAAACACAGAGACAAATAAAGATTCTCAGTCGTCAATGACTTGAACCAAACTGATCAATATTCCAGAGAAAACGTTACCTCTGATAGACAAAGTCAATCCAGGATACCCTGTGTATTTCCCAGTAACATGGTTTGTTATGAATCTGAACTTGTAAACAGCTGAGTCTCTCTCTCTCAGGTCTCTGATCCTCAGAGTGCAGCGTTTCCTCGTACGACAGTCATATTCAACACGACCTGTGTAGTCTGAGTCTGTTGTCAGATCCATACCATCATAATCCCCCTTAGTGAACCAGTATCTTCCCTGAACTGTAGTATAATAGCCATCTATCATCTCTGGGTAACTGTATGTGCAGCTCATTTTCACTGTTGATCCTTCAGAGGCACAGATGTGAGTGTCAGTGTAAGTCACTCTCCAGCCTCTCTGACCCTGTATCACTGTAACACAGAGCACAGCACAAACCACAGTCAGACTCACAACAACAACACAGTCAAGTTTGATGGAGCTTATTCAACATGTGAACCTGCTACATGACTAAAACACCTCTCATGGTCTCTTCCTTTTCATTCACTTTCAAACTCATCCTGTTCATAAGTGTCTGACTGGTTGATGTTGTAGCTGGATGAAGCCACAGTGAACAGACATGGAGGAGTCCAAACAGAAAACCACTGGACCTGTGAGTCTTAATGCAGCTGAGATGAACAATGTGAGGAGGAACAAATAATGATGATAATCATTAGATTGTGAAACGTCCTTGGTTTGTTTCCTCTTTCTTCACTCTGTGGTCAGGCTGCTGTTTACTTTGAACGCGTGTATTCACCCTTAGCTGCCACTGTGATATTAGATAAAGACAAGGAGGTCACTGTGAAACATACATGGACTGGAAACATCACACTGAATATCATTAACAAAGTTAACTGACACAGTCTGGTTCCTCATTCTGAGCCTTGGTAGCTGTTCTCTTGTCGTGTTCAACAGAACGTACAGACATTTGTAGATAAACTCTACAGTTACTGAATCCTTCAGATGAAGCAGCTCCATTTATACACTTCATTCAAACAGCACTATCCTCACTGTGTAATAACACTCACCACTTCAATGTTGAGCTTCAGGTATGTGGATGCAGATATGAGGTGGTATCAACCATTAAAGATGTAAAAACAACTAGTGAAGAATTATCTCTTGACTCAAAGCTGTTTCATCTTGGTCTGAGTGTGTGAACTAAATGTCCTACAAAGTAAATGGACATGTACAGTACCTGGTAGAGTGAGAAGAAGGACCAGGACAAATCCACTTGATGCTGCTGTTAAACTCATCACTGCTCCTCTCGTCTCTCTGTGTGACTTCAGACACAATAAAACACATCAGCTGCTCAACAGTGTGTGAAAGAAACATCAATCTGATCAAACACCAGCTCTGGTCTGACAAGACAGGAGGGTGATGATCGTCTGTGCACAGAGACACAAGTCAAGCTGTTAAAACAAGACACACTTCCTTCCTCTTTTCATCATGAATATTCATGAGGAAGTGTGAACTACAGTCATGTTGTCGTCTTACAAACTAGCTGCCTCTAAAAACATCATGGAAAACAAGTGGTGGAGAAACAAAGAGAAAAAACGAAAGCAGAAAAGGATCCAGAGAAAGTGAAATTCTGACAAACAAACCGTGTAGAAGTGGAATCGGTCATGTCTGTCCTCTCGGTGGCCAGGTGAGCAACCACATGGTGTAGTCTCTGGGTGATATAACCACGTGCATATGGCTCAGACGATCCAGAGTGAGTGTGGGTTTTCCGTCTATCACATCAGTCAGTCCATTTCATGCCTTGTTGCTGTGGAGGAGCCATCAGGGGCTGGAGTATCTGTCATGGATGGGTCTCCATGCTCTGTCTGAAGGATAATAACGGCTGCAGCCTCAGGCTCGCCATCAGGGGGGAGGCTCTGCTGACAAGATCTGTGGTCTGATGAACCATGTAGTCTGTGTCTCTGTTGGCCTCTCACTTCTAACTGCAGCTAACTGCTCACCCTTGTCAGAAAGTGTCTCTAGTCTTGTCTGCATTTGTGTAAGATCACTTGAGGAGACAGAGTGGACTCCAGAAGACGCAGGAAGGTGAGTGGGTGTCAAAGGGGAGACAGCAGGTAAGACCTGTGACTGCAAAAAAACATTACAAGGTTTTGGGCTTGAAAACATCCTGCTAGCATGCTGAGCGTTTTCAATCGGCATTACAAACTGAAGAGCAGTGTATTCAAGCCTTGACCATCACTGCACACCTGAACATCACCAAAGTATCTTAGACATTTTCCCCCCATCCTTAGCACTTCATCCTCACATTGGGAAATCGGCCTCCATCAGCCGGCTAACTTCAACAGCAAACACGGGAAGCTGCCTCCCCACCAGGCAGCGAGCCGCACTAATGTAACTGTAGAACAACATCCATCACCCAGGCGCGTGGGCAGCAGTTTACCTCAAGTGTCCTCATCATAATTTGGAGCCGCCTCTACAGCCATTTCAAATCGTCTGCACCATTTTGAAAAGCCCTTTTTCCATCTCCAATGAAGACATGAGGGAAATCTCCTTCGCAGTACAGCCGCATATAAAGCATGAGTTCAAATGCAGTGAAAAGTCTGTTCCATCAAAAAAAAAAAAAAAAAAACAACTTAACGTTATATACTAACCGTTGTCAGTTCATTTCTCTGGCAGCCTCATGGAAAAAGTAGTCCACTCTCACCGTAAAGCCCCGTTGGTCATCAGAGTCCAGAGGCGGCAAAATTAAGCCGCGCGAAAACCCACAGAAAGCAGAGAAACCCACTTTTCATTTGTATTACCAGCCTTTATTACTGATGTACATTGTCCTTCGACGCTGTTTTGGCGGTTGAAAATCCGATGAAGTCCGTTTGGTTCTTTTTAAATCCACAGCTCATTGAACAAGTCACTAGCTAAGCGTTAGCTAGTTAGCTAGTAGCAGGAGTCAACCGCCGAGAAGGAAAAAAATGGCGGTTATTCTTCGTTTATCCCGGACATAACTGAAGTTAGCAGTCTACAAACCCGCTGTCATCCGCTGAGTCGCGGTTAAGAACCAAAAAGGGCTGCCCCCATTGCTGGTTCTTTTTTTTTTCAGGAGACCCGGCGAACCTTTGTTACAGTGAGACAGACAGAGGGCACCGCGGTGGCGCCGCCATTACACCTCTCTGTCAAATGCCAGTTGGCAGAAGTAGGTACCACTCCGTGCCACCTTATCACTCCGCCCCAGCACACATCGACAGAAACCATGCAACAAAAAGTAGTTCCCAATCCACAATACACAGAACATTCGCGAACCAGACTCCTGATAAAAATATTTTTCACCTTTATTATTATTATTATATAAACTCGGTTAATCAGCCTGCTAGTGTTGTGTATTTTGAAATAGAAGAGATGTGGGGTGGAAAATACACTACACTAGCATGAGCAAAGAGCCTGCGGAGGATGCTAACGCGGCAGAGGAGGAAAGTACCGCTGCACTCACTGACGTTATTTCAGCTGAGCGTCGGAGTCACCCATAGCAACAAGACACACACCTGTTCACCTGCACCACCCTGACCTCCACCTGAGCAGAGTGAGCAGCACCAGTTCATCAGCTCCACTTCTTTCACCTGTTTCCACACGTTGGAAGAATTAAAGTGACCTGAGGATGAGGAGGCAGCAACAACATGGTTTGATAAAAGTAGCAGTAGGAGATAAATATGATTTTATTTTGTAATTTGTCTGAAACATCCATTAAAAAAACCAATAAGAAAGCAAACAAGTATTTTACATATCCTATATACAGCACTGTTGTTGTTTGTATTATTCCCTGTTTTCATGATGATGTAATATCCATGTGTTCATGATAAAACACAGATTCATGTGTTTTTGTTGACTGTGCTGTACAGTGCAAATGGATCTGTTTCTTCTTCTTGACGTCTTCTCCTGTGAAGAGAAGAAACCACTCATTCTGACAGTTTGAAACCTGATATGCATTGTTTTTTAAGTGTGAAGATGAAAACTAAGCTGCTCACCCTGATTCACTGCTGCTGTTAAATCTGACAACAGAGTATTCAACCTCCTCCTCATGTTCCTCAGTTTCTGTCTGGTGATGACCTCTGATGTTGGAGTAGACAGTGTCTCCCTGGTTCTGAGAGAAGCTCACACTGGCGTAGTGAAGTTCATCCTGCTGTCCTGCTGCAGATGAGGGGGAGTCAAACCCTGGACCCACGTTCATCTCACGAGACAAAGACAACTCAGTTATAACAAGACTCTCATTATGTTGTTGGACTAAACTGAATTTCTCGTTCTTTACTCCAGCAGGTACTGTGAGTTTGTGGCAATAAATAACTTATATTGTAATTCCTATTATCCACCACTAGAGGTCAGAGTATTCACAGCCTGCTTCATGGTCTTTGACTCATTCAGCAAAGTCAGTGAATCCATCTCAGCCTGAGGGATCTACATCATCTACATCTTTAATGAACCACTGTTTGTACAACACCAGCCAGCACTAAGAAGGCAGCCATGAGGAAAGTGGACTAAAGCAGGTGATAGGACAGTTTCCAGGTGAGTCTGAACAGGACAGGTGCAGTCTGACATTCATGCTTCATTTTACAATAGAAGACTTAAACACTTCCTGTCTCACCTCTGCTCCGGTGTCAGGTCTCTCTCCTCGTTCACACTGCTGTGTGAAGAGCTCGTCTCTTCTAGACAGGAGGAAAAACAGTCGGATGAATCACCTCCTACATTTAGATGCATCAGTGAAGATGATGATGGAGACACAGATCAGACTTTCTCACCTGATCCACAGGAAGACAGCGAGGAGGACGAGGACCAGGAGAACAACAGTGATTGTCCCAGCAGCTGCTGACGTCAATGAACCTGGACGATCAGAAGGAAACACTGACAACTGATGAGGGAGTTACAGGACGTCTGAGTCAACACAGGGTTAACACACATTCACTCACCTGGAACAACAACAGTCAGATTTAAGGTGGACTTGTGACGTCCTCTTGTGTTCTGGGCTTCACAGTAATAATTCCCACTGTGTTCAGGTCTGAGGTCAGTGATGGTGAAGATGTGTCCTGAAGCTTTTGGTGAGTCTTCATCCTCCTTGTACCAGGTGTAGTTAGCTGCTGGGTTAGCATCACTGCTACAGGTCAGAGTGACTGAACTGCCCTCCACTATCTCAGCAGAGGGACTCACTGACACTGAGGGAAGCTTTGGAGCATCTGGAGGAGGGAACATGAAGATGCATTAATGTTGCTCTGTATGACTTGATGAATTCAAGATGTGTTTTCTACTTACACAGGACGTCTAGAAACAGAGACCTGGAGTTGATCTGTCCAAACTGATTCTCAGACTTGCAGTGGTAGGTCCCTCTGTCCTCAGAGCTGATGGAGGAGAAATGATAAACTCCTTCTGGTCCTTGTAGCAGAGTTTGGTTCTCCTTGTACCAGGTGTAACTAGCTGCTGGGTTAGCATCACTGCTACAGGTCAGAGTGACTGAACTGCCCTCCACTATCTCAGCAGAGGGACTCACTGACACTGAGGGAAGCTTTGGAGCATCTGGAACACATATATTTTCAGAAATCTTCTGATAAATGCGTCAACACACATCTGGAATTGCTCAGTCAATATAAATGAAACAGTAAGTACAGGACTCCATCACCCTGTATTAGTTCACATCAAATCTAAAACTAAACTTCACTTTAAAGAGGAGGAGGGGCTGAGCACATGGAAGCCAGACAAAGGAACAGAGCCACTTTGCAGGAAGTTACCAGCTAACGTTAGCAACATGGCTACAGAACAAGCAGGTGAAGCAGGACTGCCTCACAAAGAGGCTGCTGGTTTGGAGCTTTCATTGGGAACTCATGGACATTAAAGGCAGACACGGTGAAGACACACTGGACAAGGCCGAGGACAGAAGAATAAAAACTGAGGGAAGAATCCATTAAGCAGAAGAAGTGCAAACAGGGACGCTGAAGCTACAAGACAAACTAGAAGCAAACAAGTACAGTCCCTTAAAATACTCACATTTCACATTAACTGAGAGAAGTTCAGATGTCGTCTTCCTCAGCTCATTCTCAGCTGTGCAGTAATACTCTCCAGAGTCAGAGGACTGGATGGAGGTGAAAACCAGCTGTGGCAGACTGAGCAGTGATTGGTTGTTTTTGTACCAGGTGTAGGTGGCGGGGGGGTTAGCATCACTGCTACAGGTCAGCGTCACCAGACTGTCCTTCATAATGTCACCAGGGTGACTCATCAGCACTGATACAACCTTCGGAGCATCTGCAGGAAATAAACACACATCAATATGAGACTGTTATGATGGAATATATATTCTTACCAATCACTAATCCCTGCGCTGGGTAAAATCACTGGGGTGTTGATATTTTGATGTACTGATCGTAAAGGCTGCAGGAACTAATACGTATAAAAACCAGGGTCAGTGGAGTGAACTCACACACTGCAGCAGAGCGATGATCCTCATAAGCACAAGAGTAACTGTACTCAAGATCAACGTGTCCACTAAAGGATGAAGACGTCTCTCCCTGAATTTCTCTTTCATTCTTGTACCAGATGAAGGACGGACGACCAGAGAGATGACAGCTGCTGTGACAAATCAGCTTTGGACCAGCAGAAGACCAGACCACCTGCACCTGAACATCTGGATCTGTGAAGGAGAATCACATGTGTTTGATGTGCAACTCCTCCCCCTCTGGCCACTGGATATAACTGCAACCTATTGTTTCCTGTGTGCACTTAAATCTCTTATCTGTACCTGTGACAGTCAGAGTTGTACCAGGAAGATCACTCCCCCATTCAAACTCATGTGTTGTGAATTTGAAGCGGTACTCAGCCGAGTCGCTCTCTCTCAGGTTGTTTATTCTCAGAGTGGAGCGTCCTCTCTCTGATTGCAGAACCTGGACACGACCTGAATACTGGGAGTCTTCACGAAGGTCCACAGGTCGTGTGGGTCGCCACCACTGATCGCTGCGCTCAGATCTGAACCAGAAGTTTGATGTTATAGATTCATACCTGGGGTATGCACAAGAAATGTCGACTGATGAGCCTTTAAAGGCACAGAGGCCTCTCTCAGTGTAAGTCACTCTGTTGCATGAAGCACCATAAACACCTAAAACAAATGAAAGATGTTTGATTATCACAGTGAAAAAAGTTGAGACACATTGTAATGGATAAAATCAAGAGCAGCAATGTTATTGTAAGACGGTTGATTTACTCACACACTGAAGGAGAGGGGAAAGCTTCGTGTCCTTTTAGAGCACAGGAATAACTTTCTCCAGCATAAAAGTATTGTGCAAAAGAAAGTACATCTCTTTGGATATTCTGTCCATTTTTGTACCACACGAAGGCAGAATGATCAGGTAGACAACGGCTGAGACACGTGAGACGTGCCCATGTACAGTGCTGAATTGGGCAAGTTGACAACTTGCTCACCTTCACCTGTAAACCTGGACACACAGACGCAGGACTTTAGACAGAACTGTCAATACAAATGATAACAGATGCACAGAGACCTGTGGTTTTACTTTTTTAGTTTCCAATGAACATGTTACCTGTAACAGTCAAAGTGGTTCCAGGTGAATCAATAATCTTCCCATCTGGTCGGTTTGTTATGAACCTGAACTTGTACTCAGCTGAGTCGCTCTCTCTCAGGTCTGTGATTCTCAGAGTGCAGCTGTTCTCTACACAGAGATACTGAACACGACCTGAGTACTCTGAGTCTGCTCTCAGGTCCTCAGGTTGCTTTTCCTTCAGCCTGGTGAACCAGAATCTTCTCTCACCTGCAGAGTCACGGCCGTTCATCCAGGGTGGGTAACTGAAGGTGCAGCGTATTTCCACTGTTGATCCTTTCAGGGCACAGAGCTGAAGTGGAGTGCAGCTCACCCCCCAGTCACTGTGACCCTGCACCACTGTAACACAGAGCACAGCACACACCACAGACTTACAGCGACATCAGAGGACGGACCTGAACATGCAGCACTGGACGTTCAGACTGGACTTTAACGTGTTTCAAATCCGGCTTAATCATCACCTGTGGGCTTCTAGTCCTGTGTGGTGCTGTCTGTGTCCGCAGCCGCCCCCCCCCCCCCCCCCCTCCCCTCCCCTCCCAGCCTCTATGATGGTCTTTTGCTTTGTGTTGTTGTGCACGGGGACGTTTCCGGGTGGAGAGTCGGTGTTTTCTCTCCAGCCAATGACAGAGCAGGTCAAGTTCCGTGCAGCACGAGGAGGATGGATGCTAGCCCCGCTAGCTGTCCCGGATACTAGCGAGTGCTAGCGGCGAATGCTATCCGCCACCGCTAACACTCGCTAGCTCGCCGCTAACTTCCGCTAGCGGCAGCGGCTAGCATCCGCCATAACCACCCGCTTCCCAGCTCACTACAGCTGTTACCGGTGACCGGAGCAGGAGGCTGCACAGCTGAGCCCGAGAGGAGGGGCCCAGTTTGAATGTTGTGTTTACTAATGACAACGAACAAACCTCCAACTCTACCTTTAATGCAAATTAAACTTCTGGCCCAACATCTGCCCGCGTCCTTGGTCCAAGTCAGACCTTCTTTACTTGAACATCTAGAAGGTTGCAGCTGTTTATTGTCCAGTGTTGTCTCGAACACATTTTCTGTACCGGATGTGTGTGTTTGTGTGTGTGTGTGTGTGTGTGTGAGTTGGTCCAGATGTGGGAATGGCATCATGTGGACCAGAAGAAAAGACAAAAGAAAGTTATGTTTTCTCAGATAATGTCTAATTAATGTGTTTTGCCATGTTCTCTGCTGTTGAACAGTGTGCAGTAAAGAGACAGAAAGGAGTGGGATAAAAGAGAGATAAATAATAAAAGGAGGAATATGAGGGGTAAATGGTATGAGAGAGATAAAAAGAGTTGCCGCATATGATGGCATAAAAAGTGAAGCTGTAAGAACAGACGAGAGCAGCTGAAGAAGACTGAGGTAAAATAAGACAACAAATGCTATGAGGAAACAAAACAACAAGTCAGAAACATACACAACAAAACAAGTCATAAACAGGATGAAGACACAGATTCAGAGAAAAAACTACATCACATCAAAATAAGTCTATAACAGATTCTGTCGCCTCAACAGTAAAACCACAGAAAAGACACAAGGGACGAGGGACGGAGGCGTACGATGCACAACAAAGGTCACATCACAGGCTGCAGTGCACGTACTGTGACCTGTCAGTTACAACGGCCTATTTATATGATTATTAGTGGAGTGGGGCACTGCAGGCCTCATTCACTTCCTGACTGTGGGCAAGAGTGTGAAACTAAAGACAGATGCACATCACTGATAGTAAATGTTTCACCAGCGTCACATGTTCACTGCAAAGTTTAGTGCACATGTATGATGATGAGAACACACTGGACATGAGAGATAAGCTCATCTCTTCAACATGTGGCTGCAACCGTGTCCTGGACTTTCTCCTAAAAACGCTGTTTGGGTATTTTCTGTTTGGTTGTGTTTCAGTGTGTGAGCACAGAGCAGCCACTTCAGCACATCCTATCAGATAAGAGTTCACAAACACTAAACGGCCGTGAATCAAAGAAACATCAACATCTTCTCTTTTTTTTGGCTGGCTTTGGTTTCCTTTTCAACATTCGATGTCCAATAACATCATGTATTGTTTCCTGTTTGTGAGATGATCTGTTATTGCTGCTGTTAAGTTTGTTTTCCATGTTAAAGATAAATAACATGTTGCACACAGATATAAGTCACTTTAAGCATCTGATTTATCTCCAGGAACAGCTAGCAGTGATTACACAGTAAATGAGCTGGGATGTGAATATAAAAATATAAAGGTACGGTACCTGAGAGAAGAAAGGCCAGTCCACTCAGCACTGCTGTTAAACTCATCTCTGCTCTGTTCGTTGCAAGACACGGACTGTACAGTGTTTTCAGTGTTTCTTTCACACGATGTATGAGAAACGGTTTCTCTGACACGTCTTTTAAGGAGCCTGCTCACTTCCTTCCTTACATGATTAACATGCATGGACGGCTCAGTACCTCTAAGTCCCTGACATGAATGTAGCCTCATCTGTGCTTCTGTAAACCACATATTATCGACTAACTACCAGTTCCCTTTCACCTCTGAACCCTGACTGACAACAACAACATCGGCTGCAAGTGACTGAGAGTGAGAGCCTGAAAGGGTCCAGATGCTGTGATAGGAACGGGACAGGACCAGGACCAGGACCACCGGAGCCGGGACTGTACCGGAAACCAGGACCGGTACCATGCCCACCAGTACCGGAACCGGTTCCAGGACCAGAAGCAGGACCATCGGTACGAGGTTTACACCGGAACCCAAACGTTACCGGAACCAGGACCAGGACCAGGACCGGTATCGGTACCTGGTACCCGAACAGGTACCGGAACCGGCACCCGAACCGGTACAGAAACCCGAACTGGTACCGGAACTCGAACCGGCACCGGTACCGGAACCCGAACCAGTACCAGAACCCGAACCCGAACCGGCACCGGAACCGGAACCGGTATTCGAACCGATACCCGAATCGGAACCGGGACCAGAACCGGTACCAGAACCCGAACCAGTACCGGAACCCGAACCGGTACCAGAACCCGAACCTGAACTGGAACCGATACTCGAACCGATACCCGAACAGGGACCAGAACCGGTAACGGCACCGGTACCCGAACCCGCACCGGTACCGGGACCAGAACTGGTACCGGAACCCGAACCGGTACCGTGACCCGCACCGGTACCGGGACCAGAACCGGCACCGGAACCGGAACCCGAACCGGCACCGGTACACGAAGGGATACCCGAACCAGTACCGGAACCAGAACCGGGATCCGGACCGGGACCCGGATCAGGACCAGAACCGGGATCGGGACCAGGACCAGAACAGGGACCGGGAGCGGTTTCTTTGCAAAGCTTCCGACGACATCTCCTGTATTTGACTTCACATCAATATGTGGGTAACTCTCAAAGCAAAGTCAGTGTCGATGCTGACTGACAGTGAGGGGACATAAACTGACTGATGTGACATAAGACACTGACACACTTCACATGAACGAACCTGAATCATATACAGTAGATGGTCTGGTAGAGACCGGACTGGAACTCAGCCATTAACGTGCCGGACCAGGCCGGTGACACGAAGGCCCACTTCCCTTCCACCTCTCAGGCCCTGAACCCTGACTGACTTGAACACTTTTCTGGTGACACAGCTACAGCTCACTAAAAGGGGCGGGTCCTCCTGGCCTCACCCTTCACCAGTGATACGAGCAAACAGCGTTGACAAAGAGCCGCTTTACAATTTATAACGTGTTTCTGCTCAGTTAAACAGAACTGGTCATATTCCAGTACAAAACCTCACGTTTTGTTGAAAAAAGTTGTACGTGTCGTGTTGTTATGGTTGCCGGGCGACGGAGCCCGCGCTTTGCGACGTAGCGGCGGACAGCCGTTGACGCACAGCGTGAACGCTTTGACTCAGCTTCAGTTACTTGTGATCAGTTTCAAGCTGAAAGTTTGGTTCAAGCTGAAAGTGACTCAGTGAGTTGGCAACATTAACATCCACTATGAGTACAATGTTAATGCTGTTCATTAAAAAACAAGGTAAACAATCTTTATTCCGTAAAAACAGAGGTTATTATAACAACATAACTTAGTACAATGCTATCAGTTCAACAACATGGAGTCTAACCCTCAGGCACTAGGTTAAGAGCAGGGTGGATCCTGTATGTCAGAGACTGTACTCAACAAGACAGTGCAAATGGGTTGTTGGCAGTAAAAGTATATATATTTTTTAAGTGACATTTTTGCACAAACTCAGTATGAAGAACCATATTTAAGATTAACACATCTGTCTAAACATCAACATTGTATAATAAGCTCACTGTACATCTGGTGTCACACCATACAAAACAAAAAAAAAAGTACATTGAAGTGAAATATCTGATAAATTAATATACATGCTTGTACAACTTATCTCATTCATCAGCTGGACGTCTTCATTCACAGTTTGCATCTTGATAAAGTGCAAAGATCCCAGATCAGCTGCTGGTGGCTGGACATGTTTGTGTCTGGGCTGTAAAGCTGCCTTTATGTTTTTGTTTTAATGCTGCATCATCGAACAGGTGAGTCCAGACAAATGTCTTTTAACGTCACTGTCAAAGCTGCTGAACAGTGACAGATGCTCACACTCTGTACTTTTTGCTGACTGTGCTGTAGAGAGCACATGGATCCTCCACGCCCTCTTCACGTCTGACTCTGTGGATGGAAACGTTCATTTAGCAGATTATCCAGATTAAATGTGATGGTAATTAATATGCAAGAGCAACAGAAAGTCCTTGTGCGCTGACCTTGAAGAAGCATCAGCACTCTTAACGTTGACGGTACTGTACTCCACGCTCTCATCCTCATCCTCCTCATCCTCGCTCTTTTCCTCCGTGACGGGCTGAGTCGTCCTGATGTTGGAGTACAGAGCTTCTGGGTTTTTAGTGAATCTCACGCTGGTGTACAAGATATCGTCTGCTGCTTTTATCTGCACTGCACCTGAGGAGTTCTCATAATCTGGACTTTCATATGTCTGGAGGGAGGGAAACATTGGATAGATTTAGTGACTCACTTTGTTGTTGTAGTCCTCCAGTTTACCAGTAGAGGTCAGTGAAAAGCTCCACAGCAAACTCCTGCTCCGACTACAGGACTTTCTCAAAGGTGTGTGTAGGTGAAGAGGGGCTGTACATGCCCCCCAGCAATAATACAAAAGGTTGAAGTTTTATCAAATGGACAAACAGGAGGAAAGAAGAAGAACGGGACCAGTACTCCTCCTCTTCCTCACCTGTGTGATGATGTCCGGTGCCTGTCCAGCCTCACATGGAGGTTTGAAGGACCTCCTTCTTCTGGACATGAAGGAACAAAGGAATCATGAGATGAAATGACTTTAAGATGTGAAACTGTAGGAAACTGAACTGTTTACCTGATGAACAGGACGACAGAGGGGACTATGATAGCCAGAAGAAGAAGAACAGTGATTGATCCGGCTGCTGCTGATTTCGCTGAACCTGGAAAACAGAGATAAAACACACACTGATGATCAATGGTGGACGGTGCCGGTTGGCTGGATATAACGTCACTGATCTTCAGACAAGTTTTCTAAACTATGAACTGGATTATTGGCTCAAGGGCGCCCTCTCTTGGAAGCAGCGCTTATATGCCTCATGACAGATGTGCTGTACCTCAGGTGAGTTGCCATTGCAGCACAGTGTGGGTCCTTTAGTTCAAAGGTCAAAGCTTCTTGACTTAAGAAGCTCTGCAGACCTGTTAGTGGGGGTCGTTCAGTTTATTACAATGGAGGGAGCATCATGGTTTGGGGCTGCCTTGCTACCTCAGGGCCTGGACAGCTTGCCATCATCGAGGGCCACATGACTTCCACAGTTTATCAAGGCATCCTACTGGATAATGTCAGGGCGGCTGAATCCAGTAGAAATGCTGTGGAACGATCTAAGGAGAGCCGTTCACACCAGACATCCTCAGAACATGGCTGAGCTGAAGCAGTTCTGTGAGGAAGGAAGGTCCAAAGCTCCTCCTGACGGCTGTGCAGGTCTGATCAGCAGCTACAGGAAGTGCTTGGTGGAGGTTATTGCTGCCAGTGGAGGTTTGACCAGTTATTACATCTTGAATATGTTATGATATGTTCAACAAAGACAGGACATGTTAGAACTGTTTGTATGGTATTAGGTTAAGGTGTCTTTACTTGTGACTTAGATATTGATCGGATCACATTTTATAACCAGTTAATGCAGTACCGGAACCCAGGACTGGCACCACGTCCACCAGTGCTGGAACCGGAACCAGGACCAGAAGCAGGACCACCGGTATCAGGTCCATACTGGAACCCAAACCTACCGGAACCCGAACCAGGCCATTCACACCAGACATCTGGTACCAGTTCGGGTTCCGCCACTGGTACCTCCAGTTCTGGTACCGGTACCGGCACCCGAACCGGTACTGGGTGTCTGGTGTGAACGGCCCGGTTCGGGTTCCGGTACCAATACCAGAACTGGAGGTACTGGTTCAGAACCTGAACCAGTACCTCCAGTTCTCCAGTACCAGATGTCTGGTGTGAACGGCCCGGTTTGGGGTCTGGTACCGGTACCTCCAGTTCTGGTACCAGTACCGGAACCCGAACCGGTACCGGAACCCGAACTGGACATCTGGTACCGGTACCGGTGTGTCGGGTGTGATGTCTGGTGTGAACGGCCCGGTTACTATACTTGTGACTTAGATGTCGATCGGATCACATTTTATCACCAGTTAATGCAGTACCGGAACCCAGGGCTGGCACCACGCCCACCAGTACCGGAACCGGTACCAGGACCAGAAGCAGGACCACCAGTATCAGGTCCATACTGGAACCCAAACCTACCGGAACCCGAACCGGGCCGTTCACACCAGACATCCGGTACTGGTTCGGGTTCCGATATTGGTACCTCCAGTTCTCCGGTACCGGATGTCTGGTGTGAACGGCCCGGTTCGGGTTCTGGTAAAGGTACCGGAACCCGAACCAGTACCGGAACCCGAACCGGACATCTGGTGCCGGTGCCGGTTCGGTTGTGATGTCTGGTGTGAACGGCCGGTTACTATACTTGTGACTTAGATGTTGATCGGATCACATTTTATGACCAGTTAATGCAGAAAACTAAAACCAGAGGGTTCACATACTTTTTCTTGTCACTGTACTTTTCAAGTGATGAGCTGGTCCTATAACGGTGTTTCATACTCTTTAAGACCTGCCTGAACCTGTCACTTACACTCAGGGACGACTTACTTGAAAGGACAGTCAGATTTAAGGTGGACTTGTGACGTCCTTTTGTGTTCTGGGCTTCACAGGAATAATTCCCACTGTTTTCAGGTCTGAGGTCAGTGATGGTGAAGATGTGTCCTGAAGCTTTTGGTGAGTCTTCATCCTCCTTGTACCAGGTGAGTTTAGCTGCTGGGTTAGCATCACTGCTACAGGTCAGATTGACTGAACTGCCCTCCACTATCTCAACAGAGGGGCTCACTGACACTGAGGGAAGCTTTGGAGCATCTGGAGGAGGGAACATGAAGATGTTTAGTCGATGTAGAGGGCAGCAAAGGGTCAGACTTAAACCCGGACTTGACAGTTGGGACAAAATCTCCAACCATATAACAGTAGATGCTAACCTGCAGGAGAAGAGGCCTTGAGACTAACACAGACCGTGTTAGTCCGCTATCTCAACGTACTCCAGTCCATTCTTTTATTCCAAACAGATGAGTGTGAACACTACGTCAGATTGAAGGCTAACGTCAACATGCTAACGTCCTCACAATAACAACGTAAAACAACCTAAAATGTAGCATGTTCATGTTAGCAACAAACTCAAAGCACATCTGTGGCTGATTTTAACACCATGGTCCGAAGTATCAGACTAAACCCATGGATGTTTGTACCAAACTGTCTTATTGAATTATTATCATCAGCATCACGATCCAACCTTTGGGAACCACATCAATCAATCAATGAGATATTTACAGATCAATGCTGTTTCCTGTGAGCACCTGCTGACCTGCTCTGATCAACCAAAACCTTCTCATCTGTTGCTCAGAACTTAACATAATCAATTATGTGATCGTGAAGCAGCAGAAAATCTTCATATATTGAAACAAACCGTCTGTAAATACTTACACAGGACGTCTAGAAACAGAGACGTGGAGTTGATCCGTCCAAACTGGTTCTCAGACTTGCAGTGGTAGGTCCCTCTGTCCTCAGAGCTGATGGAGGAGAAATGATAAACTCCTTCTGGTCCTTGTAGCAGAGTTTGGTTCTCCTTGTACCAGGTGTAGTTAGCTGCTGGGTTAGCATCACTGCTACAGGTCAGATTGACTGAACTGCCCTCCACTATCTCAGCAGAGGGACTCACTGACAGAGTGGAGGTCTTTGGAGCATCTGTGTAAGAAAACATAATATCATGACCATCGGTTCTGTTAATAGAGATGTTGGGGAGATTCCTTAGTGGGGCCCTGTAAGGAGAAGATGGTGTCAGTGGTTCAGGCGCTGGGATAAAACTAAGAGTGATGAAACTACAGTCATACCAACCAATCAGGTATCAATAGATGTTGGAAAAGCAGCACGTTGCTGAAAGGCTTAGTGGTTTGTTGGTTTTTAACATGAACTCACTGTTACAATTAAAGCTTGTTAATAGGTAATCAATAAAAGACAGTGCCTAGGTGTTCTTTGTGCTTTTTGGGTACAGATATCAACGAACTATGATTATGTTTGAATGCAGCTTGGTTCATGAAGGGTCAGATTGACGAGGACAAAATGAAATACTTTCAGTTATGTTTGGTAAAGTTGGTGGGCCCCATGTCTCGAGCTGGATCAGCTGGTCAGGAAAGTCCTGCTGATAACTTCTTTAACTCACATGTCACATTGATGAAGACGTAGTTACTTGACCTCCTCCCCAGCTGATTCTCAGCTAAACAGTGATACTCTCCAGAGTCAGAGGAGTGGATGTAGGTGAAGACAAGCTGTGGTCCTTCCTCCAGTGTTTGGTTCTCATTGTACCAGGTGAGTTCAGCTGCTGGGTTAGCATCACTGCTACAGGTCAGAGTGACTGAACTGCCCTCCATGATCTCAGAAGAGTGACTCACTGACACTAAGGGAAGCTTTGGAGCATCTGGAGGAGAAGATATTAACATTAACATTAAAGATCCTGATCATCCCTGGTCCCTGTGTGAAGTTCTGGTCCTGGAGCTGCCCTTGTAGCCACATGATGTTGGACTCACACACTGAAGCAGAGCGGTGATCTTCATAACCTCTGAGAGCACAGCTGATGTCGTCTCCCAGGTCAAAGCTGCCCGTATAAGAAGAAGAAGATTCCTCCTGAACTTTCTCTCCGTTCTTGAACCAGACAAAGATAAAGAGCCCGGTGGGACTGCAGCTGCTCACACACTTCAGCTCGGCCTCAGTGTGAGACTGGTGGGCTCCTATCACTCTGGACACCTGCAGCTGCACAGCTGGAGTCCAGAGGGACAAACTGTGTCAACAACTGTCAACACTGAAGTCATAGTTTGGAAAAATGAAATGATACAAACGTCCAACATATACTCATGCCTGAATGTCCCGAAGCTTTTTCCATTAAACTGCTTTTCTAATAAATTCTAGACAGATAATATAAACATGATAAATACTGGGTCTGTGATCCGTACCTGTGACAGTCAGAGTTGTACCAGGTGAATCACTCCCCCATTCAAACTGTCCTGCTGCTTTGAATTTGAAGCGATACTCAGCTGAGTCGCTCTCTGTCAGGTTGGTGATTCTCAGAGTGGAGCGTCTTGTCTCAGGTTCAAGAAACTCAACACGACCTGAGTACTGGGAGTCTTCACTAAGGTCCACAAGGTGTTGACTATGTCCACGTCTGAACCACAACTTTGATTTAACATCATAATGATAACTGATGTAGGAACAAGAAATGTCGACTGAGGAGCCTTTAAAAGCACAGATTCTTCTGTGAGGGTAAGTCACTTTGTTGCAGGATTCACCTGGAAGACAGAAAAACTTAATAAAGATAAAACTAAATAAATAATAACATATTAAAACATATATAGTTATAATACAATGAACTTACACACTGCAGGAGAACGTACATTCTCAGATCCTTTCACAGCACATGAATAACTGTCCCATGGATTGTGTGAAACTAGAGAATAAAGATAAGAGCTTTGTCCTTGTATTTTCTGTCCGTTCTTGAACCAGACATAAGACGTACCGTCACGCAGATGACAACTCGTCTCACACTTGAGCTTTGGAGGAGAAAAATACCACAGCACCTCCACCCTGACATCTGCATGAGAGAATAAGGAACAGAAACGTCTCATGTCCATCACAGTGATCAACCAGTCAAAAGACACATGTAAGTGTGGAACCACACAAATAGATGCACTGAACTCACTATGACTGAGCACGTTATCAGGAACATCTGCACAGCTGTTTGTTCATGTACTGAATAGTCAGCCAATCGTGTGGCAGCAATGCAGAGAGTGAGAAACATCAGAGTTTTACTGGGCTGAAGAGAGAGGTCAGAGGTCAGACTGGTTGCAGCTGACAGAGGCTACAGTCACTCAATAACCACTTCAAGTTTCTGACCTCTTGTGGAAGCCATGACTTGAAACACTGAGGCCTGGTGAAGTGTCCCTAATAAAGTGCTCTGTGAGTCCAGTTCAGTTTCAACGTGGTCCACATGAAAAATCCTCAATATTTACATCTCATCCATCGACTGTGTTGTTAATGTTGATCCGTACCTGTGACAGTCAGAGTTGTACCAGGTAAATCACTCCCCCATTCAAACCATCCTGCTTTGAATTTGAAGAGATACTCAGCTGAGTCGCTCTCTGTCAGGTCGGTGATTCTCAGAGTGGAGCGTCCTCTCTTTGTTTCAACCCAACACGACCTGAATATTCAGAGTCTTTACTAATGTCCACAAGGTGTTGACTATGTCCACGTCTGAACCACAACTTTGATTTAACATCATAATGATAACTGTTGTAGGAACAAGAGATCTCCACTGATGATCCTCTGAGGGCACAGACTCTTCTGTCAGTGTAAGTCACTCTGTTGCAGCCTGTACCAGAGACACCTGAAAGATGAAATATTCTTTATCAGGTCTGGCTCTCTTTAACACTGGAAACAGCCCATGGTCTCTGTTTTTATTCAGCATGTTTGCAAGGTGTTGTTTGGTACTTAGCCCTGAACACAAAGTGCCGTTGAGGCTGAAGGGATTTTTCAAGTTGTCCAAAACAAGACACAGCTAAACATTTTGGACTTAATGATGATGACAGATGAAAAGTCAGGGGATCAAACTTTGTGGGCATCTTATCTCACTGCTCATCATCAAGAACTGTTGAAAGATCAGAATAGACTGAACTGACTGATTCATCCTCTGGGGACTGAGACATTTTCCAATTTATCACAGCATTTCACTTTAATAGTTGAGGACTGAGGTGGTGGACCAACATCCCTGCAGCCATGCTGCTGGCACAGCTACAACTGCCTCTAAGTAAAAAGGTGCCACCAGGTGGCGCTTTGTTAGTGGAAGACTCACATGTTGAAGGAGAAGTAAATCCTCGCTTCCACTCAGAGCACAGGAGTAGCTGTCGGCTCTAGAATAGGAGACTGAATGAGAGGCCTGTGTTTGTGGTATTTTTCGTCCATTCTTGTACCAGATGCAGGAAGGATGTGGAGGTTCACAGCTGCTGTCACACTCTACCTGGGTCGGATAGTTTACCTTTACCTTTACATCTGTCAGTGTGGAGAACAGACACATACACACAGACAGAAATGTTACTGCTTTCTACTGGATGAACATCTGGAAATGGTTGATGTTTATTTATTACCTGTGACAGACAAAGTGACTCCAGGTGAATTCGAATATATTTCATGTTGCGCTTTTAAAAGGAAATAGTATTGAGCTGAATCAGTCAGTTTCAGGTTCCTGATGGTCAAAGTGCATCTCTGTTGTTCACAGCTGTACTTCACACGTCCAGCGTAGTTGGCCTCTGTTGCCAGATCCACAGGGTTGTAAGATCCCCATCTGGTGAACCATGATATTTCTGTAACATCAGTGCAACGCACTGCAGTGAAGATGCAGTTTATTTCGACTGTTGATCCTTTCACAGCACAGATCTTTGTTGGAGTGCACCACACTTCCTCATAATTATGTACCTGAACCACTGTGAAACAGAGCACATCACAAATTATTAGATCAACATGAGGACACACAGGTGATTTCAGTGAGTGAGTCCACACAGACTCACTTGTTAAAGTGTCCTTTAACTTTACAGCAGAAATATCATGAAGGACTTAAAGGAGACATATTCTGTCCCTTTTCCACTAATTAAAACAGTTCCCAGGTGTCTTAAAGACATGTCTGTGACATGCTTCGGTCAAAACACGCCGAGGATCAAACATCACAGCTCTTTTCATCTGCTCAAAACAGCCCTGTTCAGAACGGTCTGTTTCAGTGCCCTGTCCCTTTAAATGCAAATGAACCACTGCTAGCCCCGCCCCACCCCTTCTACGGTACAAGGTAGGGGTGGTGTTATGCAAATTTGAAAACTAATGACATCATTATCGGACAACCGAGGGAACGGGTTGAAACACCACATGGATTTCAACCTGTGGAGCAAATTACAGACTTTTTTGTCACTTCTCACATTTTGGGGCCAGAAGGCAAGACACACCCCCAAATATGTGTTAAAGAGCCTTCGAACAGTGAGCTTTCCATAATATGTCCCCTTTAAACTGGGCCAGTGACTCATGACTTCACTTGGATTCGAGACTCATGACTTTAAATTACATGAGATTTAAAGGTGTGTCATGGATCAATACTTCCTGAATCAATTAACACTAACAATAATCATTCATCCCCAGTTTGAAGCATCTGACAACATTCAATCAGGTTTTGGAACAAACCATGAACAGGTGGGTTACCTTAGTGACCGCTAGAGCTAACAAGCAGCCAGCTAACAGCAGCTAACAGCAGCTGCACACAAAGGATAATTTCATTCATAAATAACAGCTGGATTGCAGTGTCTGAAACATGCAGGTGAAGAGGCACAGATGGAGATTCAACAACATCCAAGTCTGTTCAACATTCATTGTGACACAAAGTATGAGAAGTTGAGGCTAATCTGTTGCAGCTAATGCTTTAGCTAACATTAGCTTAAGTAGCATGCTGAGGCAGGAAACTACGACACTTCAGTTAATTTAGCTGAAGTTAAGGAGAAAGTGATGCTGCGTCAGTACGGTACTGTTGAACCTCTGCTGACTTGTTTTAGGACTCAAAATTCAAAGTTTAGGAGATTTAAGACTCAGCTGAGATTTTGCAAAACAAAAACATGGTCCCACCAGAGACAACGACAACATTACACATCTGCACTTTAACACAGTTTTTACTCTACAGGAAAAAAACAAGCTGAAAATTAAATTTGAAAAATGCAAAAATAAAAACCCCAGTCTGCTTCGCTTGACTGATGTCCTGTCTGTCCTGTCAGGCTGCAGCGAAGTGTGAATGGAAACTTGAGACAAATATAAAACTTAAAGATGCCCATGCAAAACACTTTGATGTGCACAGAGCCACACCCATTAACAACCGAGTCAGTTAGGACCTGAAGTTCAAACAGATGTTCAAAGACCAGGCAGATGTTGGCAGAGTGAACAGGATCATTCTGACTGAACCCAAACTTTCTTTGAGGTGCAGGTTGTTTTCTCTCTGAACGGAGACATGAGAGCAGTGAGAGTGAACCGAGAGCGAAGAGCTGCAATGAGCAGCTGAGAAATGCTCAACAGTATTGTTTTATATATATATATGTAAGTTCATCGGTACCCTACTGACGTAGCATCACTTTCTACTTAACTTCAGCATGCTACTTAAGCTAATGTTAGCTAAAGCATTAGCTGCAACAGATTAGCCTCAACTTCTCATACTTTGTGTCACAATGAATGTTGGACAGACTTGGACGTTGTTGAATCTCCATCTGTGCCTCTTCACCTGCATGTTTCAGACACTGCAATCCAGCTGTTATTTATGAATGTGTTAATCTATTTAAAAAGTAGTTTTATTTGTGATTTGACTAATAATTCACAAAATAATGAATACTTTATTTTTAATAGAATTAGGACACAATATCTTAGAAACGTCTTGACGGAACCTCTAGAAATATTGGGGAAAAAAACATTTATTTGGGCTTTTGTTAGTTAAAGGTCAAAGGTCAGGGTCATGGTGACCGTATTGTGGCCTTGTGATTGTAATATCCTGAAGTAAAATCACTTCTAATGTGTCACAAACATCCACATGGACTCAGGGAGGAACTGATTATGGTTTGGTGCAGGTGCAGAGTCAGTCACCTTCACTGTCGTTGTTTCGCTTTGTTTTTTTATTTTAAACAGAAATAACAACTGCAAGTCGATGCAGTTCAACACACACAAGCTAAATAGTCCATGTAAAGTGGAGAGTGTGATTGTGGTGCTAATATAGATTACATTAACACATCACTTTTACTGTTGTTTTCACGTCATGCAACATTTTCCTGGTGCCGTTGTCTGAGGTGGAGCCATTTTTAAACTCAGAAAATAGGATTATTCACCATCATTTAACAGTTAAAGAGAAATCCAGCAACACAACAAACAGTGATCAAACTAGTAAACAACATTTTCTGGTTATTGAAGAAGTCAGACGTGCAGTACCTGACATGTAGAGAAGGACGACGACCAACTCTGTCCAACTCATGGCTGCTCCTCGTCTCCGTTAAATCACATTACACAGACAAGAAGAACAAACTGTCACTGAGTCTTTATCTTTTGTAGCTGGATTATTATTAGTTAGAAGTGTCACGGCTTCCTTCCTCTTTACGTAATTAATATGCATGAGCAGTTGAGTCTGAAAATTCCCCCCTGAGTAAAAACCAGAAATGATTCTTCACTTTCAGTTTCCACCTCAGTAAAAATAAAAAAAAAAGAACAAGATGTGCTGAATTGCTGATATTTTTTTAAACCGTATATTAGGGAACAGCGTGGATTTACCCGCAGCCGCAGGTCACTGGGTTCAAGTTTGTTTTTTGCTGAGTTTTTTTTTATCAAGAAGAATCTCGTAGTTACTTCTCTCCATCAGACTCCATCATCCACAACCATCTGTAAAATAATGTTCTGTGAATCAGTTTGAACTCTGATCAGAGCTTCACAGTTCACTAGTACAACACACACACCTCCAACAAAACAGTCAATAGAAAACATAAAGTGCAGCTTTATCTCATTTACTCACTGACAAGCAGAGACCAGTCAGATCAATATCTGGATCGATGTGGAACAAAACATTGATAACATTAAAAACAATCGATCAAAGACTGATCATTTTACAGTACCAACAACATGGAACCTTCAAAATAAAAGCCTTATGACAGTAAAGCTGAGGTGGCTGAAACGTCTCCGGAGGAAACAGCTGTAGAATAAATAACATGAACTTCATATATAACACAGTACATGTGATATTAAGGTAGTATTGTAGTATAGAGAGTGTCCTTCCTAGTGCTAACGGAGCTAATGCTGCTAACAGACTCGCCACACCGTCACATGACGCGTCGTTGATTTTGGAAAGAGTCACGTGAACTTTCAGTGTGTTTGATCCTAATTAAAGTGATTCTATCGTCACTTTTCACTTCCTGCCGACTCACTGAGTATTTTCCTCTTCGCCTGTTAAAAAGTCCGAACAGGTGACGAGCGAGGGCGGGAAACACTTTGCTGGCAGGTGGAGGGCAGGTGAGGAGGGGCGGGGTCTGTGACGGTGAGGAAACAACAGGAAGTCCTTGTTATGACACAGCAGCTGCTTTTCAAATCTTTGTTGTTGTTGTTTACTCACCTGTGAGGTGCCGTCCCGTCTCTGCCTCGACAACCTGTTTGTGAGTTAACGATCAATTTACTGATCACTTCATCAAGCAGATAACTAATCATCTTTGATCACTATAGTAACAGGATAAGGATAAATCAGTTTTCATCCTTGTTGATCACACGTAACAGAGCAGCAGCTCAGTTTCTCTGCAACACTTCCAGCTCTTGTTTTAATTCACTGTAAGTGTCTGAGGAGGAACGTCTGATGGACGTAAAAGCAGGTAAGTGCTGTTGGTTGTTTATCATCGTATGTCGATGTGTATGCTCACCATCTCCCCAGGAGGAAACCCATGAAGACTCCTGGCAGCAGGAAACAGAGTGCGACTCCAAGCTGTGACATGACCGAACCTGACGAACAGAGACCACAGAGAAACAGAAAGTACTGACACAGGATCAGAAAACCGCTCTGTGTGAGAGACGAGGCTTTACAGCTTTAAAACGTTTTCACGTGTGGTCAGGTGAATGATAAAAGAGGAAAACCAGCTGAACACAGATGTGAGACGTACCTGCCACCTGAACATTGCTGTGTGACGGCGCTTCACCTGCAACGGGACAAACAGTGGAATATGAAGTAAATCGGGTCAAAGGTTAAAGACAGGAACAAACCTGCTGCATGAACTCCAGACGTCCATAAAGTAACTCACCTGACACAACAGTCAGATTTAAGGTGGACTTGTGACGTCCTCTTGTGTTCTGGGCTTCACAGGAATAATTCCCACTGTGTTCAGGTCTGAGGTCAGTGATGGTGAAGATGTGTCCTGAAGCTTTTGGTGAGTCTTCATCCTCCTTGTACCAGGTGTAGTTAGCTGCTGGGTTAGCATCACTGCTACAGGTCAGAGTGACTGAACTGCCCTCCACTATCTCAGCAGAGGGACTCACTGACACTGAGGGAAGCTTTGGAGCATCTGGAGGAGGGAACATGGAGATGCATTAATGTTGCTCTGTATGACTTGATGAATTCAAGACGTGTTTTCTACTTACACAGGACGTCTAGAAACAGAGACGTAGAGTTGATCTGTCCAAACTGATTCTCAGACTTGCAGTGGTAGGTCCCTCTGTCCTCAGAGCTGATGGAGGAGAAATGATAAACTCCTTCTGGTCCTTGTAGCAGAGTTTGGTTCTCCTTGTACCAGCTGTAGTTAGCTGCTGGGTTAGCATCACTGCTACAGGTCAGAGTGACTGAACTGCCCTCCACTATCTCAGCAGAGGGACTCACTGACACTGAGGGAAGCTCTGGAGCATCTGGAGGAGGGAAAATCAAATGTCATAGTTCAATATTCAGTGAGATAAAAAACGGATCATTTTCTTTTCATTTAAACATTTATTTCTGTCCTGTTGACACCGACTGACACTGTGTTGGTCCTGACGTCCCGCAGGTTAAATACATAGTTCATTCTCCCTACATTCATATTGATGAGTGTCTAATTTATACACACAATTGTAAATGTAATCTACAGCAGCACGATAAACAAACTCTTCATGTCCTTCATTGGTAAGTTTTTATTTTCTAGTTTAAGTTTCTTTCTGGGAGAAATTACCCACAATGCCTGGCTGCAAATGATCAAAGTATAAAGGTGCCGATGATGTGATGGACTGAGCAGGTCACAACACAACCTGGTGCAGTATTAAGGTCACATGATGTTGGACTCACACACTGAAGCAGAGCGGTGATCTTCATAACCTCTGAGAGCACAGCTGATGTCGTCTCCCAGGCCAAAGTTGCCCGTATAAGAAGAAGAAGTTTCCTCCTGAACTTCCTCTCCGTTCTTGAACCAGACAAAGATAAAGAGCCCGGTGGGACTGCAGCTGCTCACACACTTCAGCTCGGCCTCAGTGTGAGACTGGTGGGCTCCTATCACTCTGGACACCTGCAGCTGCACAGCTGGAGTCCAGAGGGACAAACACATCACTACAACTGTTACAAGATGAAGTTCGGTCAATAAACAACGTGCTTGTTCCAGGTTGTGTTCTCACCTGTGACAGTCAGAGTTGTACCAGGTAACCTGTTCCTCCATTCAGAGGCCAGTGAACTGAATGTGAAGTGATAGTGAGCTGAATCTGTCTCTGTCAGGTCAGTGATTCTCAGAGTGGAGCGTCCTCTCTCTGTTTCAACAACCTGAACACGACCTGAATATTCAGAGTCTTTACTAAGATCCTCAGGCTCTGAGGGATTCTGCCAACGACGACTACGTTCAGGACTGAACCAGAAATTTGATTTAACATCATAATAATTGTTGTAAGTACAAGAAATCTCCACTGATGATCCTTTGAAGGCACAGATTCTTCTGTCAGTGTAAATCACTCTGCTGCAGGATTCACCAAAGACACCTGAAAGATGAAATGTTTCTTATCGTCAGTTTTTCTGCAGAAACATGATCCAAGTAATCACCAAGTATGTTACAGTACAAATAAATAAATCTTTCTCTTCAGCAGAAAACAGCAAATATAAAGTTGAGTGTTTGTGCCACATCTGTAGAAATTCCCTCAAAGAGTTTAAGAGGCTCCCAAACTCCTGTTTTGGGAGTTCACACTGACCTTTGACCTCAGAGCAGTTCAGTCTTAATAAAAGTGTGAGTGTACAGGACTGATGCAGTAAACTCACACACTGAAGGAGAGGGGACGTCCTCGAGTCCCCTCACAGCACAGGAGACGCTGTCTGCAGGGTCAAAGTAGTCTGCGTAAGAGAAAGACGTTTGGTCCTGAAGCTTCTGTCTGTTCTTGAACCAGACGTAGGACGGACGATGAGGCAGGACACAGCTGCTGCTGCAGAGCAGGTCGGCCCACGCTGAAAACGACCGCCTCACCTGGACCTGGAGATCTGGGTCTGACAGCAGGAGACAGGAAGTGTGTGTTCAGGCTGAACTGACACGAACACACTGACACACACAGTTGGACCTGACACAGGACGTTACCTGAGACAGATAAAGAGACTCCAGGTAACTTGATGAACTTCCTGTTTGGTTTGTGTTTGAACTTGAACTTGTACTTGGCCGAGTCGCTCCGCCTCAGGTCTGAGATCCTCAGCGTGCACGTCGTCCTGTCGCAGTAATACTTGACCCGGCCTGCGTACTCCGGGTCCGTCCTCAGGTCCACCGGTCCTCCGTCCTGCAGTTCACTGAACCACATGATCTGCTCCACCGGGACGGAGCGTCTTCTGGTGCTGGACGGTCGTCTGTAGGAGCAGCGCATGTCCACCGTCGCCCCTCTGACAGCACAGATCTGAGCAGAGATGTAGGTGAGCCGGGCGTCACTCCGGTTCTGTAGCACTGCAGCACAGAGGACACTGGAGTCAGAGGCAGAGCAACGACACATGACGAGACACGATCACACCGCTGCTGATCCATCTCCAGTACATCTGAGTCTTGGACTGCAGATGTCCACCAGGCAGAGGCCTTAAGCACAGGTAAGGACACGGTTCAGTTCTCTTCCCAGGTAAGTGTTCATACATCACAACAGGTCCTTCAAGGCACGGTAACAAAGACGCTAGGTTCAGGACTAGTGCTACTTACCTGCCTCCTCTGCACACACCTGATGCTCATTACTGTCTCACCTGTATGATTTTTCACAACCTGTGACATGCCAGACTGACTTTTGATTTCTCTTCGTTGTTGTTGTTGTTGTTGTTGTTAACAATAATAATCTTTATTTACATTAACAAAGTTACAAAGTGCTGGAAAGAGAATGATTTCAGAAACATAAACCGACCCATCCAATGAAAAGTGGAAGTTACACCTGGCTGAGGCCCATCGTGGTATTTGTGATGCGTGTCTGTTGGAGGGCGTTAAAAGGCCTCATCCATTAACCCTGTATGAGTCTGTGGCCGCATCATTCATGGATGTGTCTGTGTCTTAAACTCAACTAGCTGCACAGGAAGTGACATCACCACAGATTTAACCTCTGTTTTTACTGATTTTACAGTCTTATCATCAGTGTTTTGACCTTTAACCTCTCATCGTCTGGTGTTTTCAGCCTGAGCCTCCGCAGCTCGGAGCAGCTCTGCTGAACCAGCATTAAACCTGTTTTATTGCTGCTTTGTTGTTTGTTTTACTCTTTTTTTTGTGAAGCACTTGTTGAGAAACATGTTTCATAAATAAAGATTATGATCATGTTAGTCCTCCTGTTTTCCTCTGTAAAGCTCTTTGAAACATTGTTTAGAGACTGAGTCAAGTGCTGAACGACACATCTGTGGGTTTATTCTCAGAACCTCTGGGTGAGTCACTGTTAAAACAGGAAGTGATTTACTGCTGGCAGCAGGAGGGCCACCTGTTGGAGACGCCTCAGGTTTATTCATCTCACACACACACACACACACACACACACACACACACAGGATATTTGATATTTGAGAGTAAATCTAGAAGAGACGGAATGAGAGCTGCAGAATGAAGTCACACACGTTCACAGACAGATGAGTGCAGATGTGGTCGTACCTGACACAGTGAGGAGGAGGAGGACTCCACACGCTGCCGATGCTGCCGGTGAAGCCATGATGATGCTCCTCTGCTCCTCTGCACACAACAGACAACCTGTTGAGTTACAGTCTGAAGACACAGCGTCAGCGTCGTGAGGACGTGAAGGATGTGGTTGACAGAGGTTTGACAAACACCCAGAGGTGGCTCCACTTCCTGTGTCTGCATGTTACTGGAAAGAGAAACTTAAGCCAACGTCTGAGCTCCTGAAGGTGAAGACAGGAAGAACAAAGCAGCTTCAGTCCAGGAGTCAGAAAATAATGAATCACAACAAGCGTCAAATGTCAGTGTTTATATATTTATTGTTTTGTGCAAATATTAAAAAAAAAGAAATGAAAGAAGTTCATTTTGAAGCAGTTCAGGGAGGAGTGAGGACCCAGAGTCTGGTCGTTGGCGTGTGTCCAGTCAAACCTGATGACCTCCTGGTGACCTCCTGGTGACCTCCTGGTGACGGAGGAGGAACCAGGAACCAGGAACCAGGAGTAATCCAAACTGCCAGTTTAACTGTCATGTGGATTTATCGTCTCCTCTCTGAGGTCGAGTCCTGGACCCTGTGAAGTGACACCACAACCTCTGACCTCTGATGTGACTCCTCCTCCTCGTCCTCCTCCACATTCGGCTGTCAGTGTCTCCGTCCTCAGTATTTCCTCGTCATTGGAGGGTCACAGTCAGGGTTGCCATGGTTTCCTGTTACGACCTTGCTGGTCCGGTATGTGTTTGAAGCGGCACCTGTCTCCATGGATACAGCCCGTGGTCCGCCAATAGATGCACTCATCTCCGTTCAGAGGCGCCCTCCGTCTGGACCTGTGTGGTCAGAACCGGAGGAGGAGAGGATCTGAGCGGAGTCTGACATTAATCCTGACTTACTCAGCTGGATCAGTCGGCCGTTACCCTGTGGAGGCGGAGCCCTGCTGCGGCGCTGCGGCGCTGGGGCCGAGGCTGCTGTTGGTCCTGTGGATCCACTTGTCAGGGTACCTCATCACCAGCCTGCTGCTGCCCAGCTCCACCCCCTGAAACAGCAGGACACGGCGGACGTCACTGTGCAGTTCAGACCGGGGGACACCGGACCTTGTGACCTGTCACTCACCTGCAGCTTCTCCAGGGCTTTGGCGGCCATGTTGGCGTTCTTGAAGTTCACAAACGCACAGAAGCGCTCGTGAAGAATTCGGATGCTCTCTATCTCACCAAACCTGTAACCACGGCAACACATCAAAGCAGCATGGTACAGACAGCACAGCGTTAGCGCTCCTGCAGCTACTACAAACACTATTAACTTTTAACTTCATTCTACTTTTTATTTTTAATATCATTATTGTGATTATTAACAACATGTGCTCCTTGTTTGTAAAATAACAAAATGAGGAATAAATAGATGCTTAAACAGAAAAAAGTCCTAATGCTGCAATGACATCATCTGCTGTATCTTGTATCTTACACACTGAGGTAGATGTGGTTTAATTGACTGAGGTTCACTGAGCTGTGATGCTGTGTGAAGATACAGATGTGAAACTGATCAGATTGATGGTGCACGGTTTCGATCAGGTGAGTCTGACACGGCGTGACATTCAAATCTCTGTGCAGCAGATACAGTCGACGTCCCACGTTCGTTCCACTGAGACTAAAAAGTGAAATCAGAACTCCTAACACACACACACACACACACACACACACACACACACAGGGTTTTTACATTTTGAAGAGCTCCCACAGGTCACTCTCTGTAACATCCAATGTGACGTTCCCGACCCACAGAGATCGACAGCTCCTGGAGACAGAGGGGGGAGGAGGAGGAGGAGGAGGAGGAGGAGGAGGAGGAGGAGGAGGAGTGAGAGGAAGGAAGGAGGTGAGAGGTTTGTTTATTCTTTTATTTGTTTACAAGCGAAGCATGTTGTGTGTTCTGAGGCGCTGGTGTGATTCTAACTCACCCACTCTGGTCCTGAAGGTCGATGTGTTTCAGTGCTGGGGGAGGAGACAGAGTCAGTGAGGGTGGGGTTATAAATGTCTCATTACGTCGTACCAGTGAAGTTTATTCTGTATGTTCTGTATGTTATCTACTGTGCACAGTGCTGATCTTGTTCTTCTCTTGGTAAAGCTGTATAACTTCATGAGGGTGAAAGTGTCTCAGTGCTGCCTCTGTGTGGACAGCGGTGGTGCTGCAGCTCCGTCTTTACCTTTGGCCTCCGGGAGGCGAGGACCGCCTGAACAGTGTTGAACTTCTGCAGCAGCACTTTACTCTGCTCCTCATCAAAGCCCATCTCCTGCAGTCAGAACAAATGAAACTGAGAAAGTCAAAGGTAACAACGTTCCTCACGTGTCTCTACAGCAAATCAGGACAGAGACGAGCATCAGCTCTAAGAGCTGCTGTCAGAGTTTAATTATCTTTGCTCTTCAGGTCAGAGCCAGTAGGACATGAGGTGCAGCTGCTGACATCATGTGTTTGAGGAGACAGGTGGACCTTCTGGTCTCTGTGGGTCCTCACCATGAGCTGCAGCGTCCGGCAGGTGACCAGTTTACTGGACGCCTCTGTGATGCCCTGATCCAGCTTCAGCACCTGCTCCAGCTCCTTCTCTGCCTCACTGTACCTCTGTCATGTGACACGGTTCACTTCAATCATGACTTGTTGCTTGTTGACGTGTTTTATTATTGTGTCGTGTGGCGGCGGGCGCTGACCTTTAACCCCATCAGAGCGCAGCCCTTTCGGAAGTATCCCTTTGGCCAATCAGGAGCCAGCTCGATGGCCCTCTGAGCGTCTGCCAGGGCGGAGGAGTACTGCTCCAGACACCAGTAACAGTACGAACGGTTCCCATAGAACCTGAGGGACGAGACGGCAAAGTGAATGTTCACCACTGCTGGTGAGTAACGGTCAGTCAGAGGTCAGAGGTCACAGCTGAGCTCACCTGTGGTCCTTGGGGTCACAGTAAATGGCCTCTGTAAACATGTGCACTGCCTGGCTGTATTTGCCCTGCTGGAACATCTGGATGCCCTGCTCTGCACAGTGGACACACACACACACACACACACACACACACACACGATTGTTCTTGTTACCTTCACTCACATCACACGTCAACTCTTCTTCTCTGTCTTCAAAATGTCTACGTAGGAGCTCTGGGATCTGACTCTGCTGAGACCATGCGACTCTAAGCAGACGAGTTCACCTGTCAGCGTCTCCCCCCTCCTCTTCATCTCTTTGCTGCTCCCCCCCTGGAAACACAACAGATCTGCTCAGACCTCCGGATCACAGACGACACCACAGACCGTTTCGCCCTCACAGACCCGTCGGTACCTGGCTGCTCTTGGCCTCGTTGTCCTTGTTGATCCTGTTGATCTGTGAAGCTCGGCCCTTCAGCCCTTTGAGTTTGATGTGACTGGCTGCGTTCGCCACAAACGCACTGCTGATGTCCCACTCTGGCTCCTGAAACACCGACCACAAACACACGACCCTGAACACAACACGCTCAACACCTGGACCTGGACCTGGACCAGGACCTGGACCTGGACCCACCTCCTCTGAGCTCCTGTGAGGTATGTGGTGGTTGCTCCTGCTCTCCGCGGTCTCGAGGGCAGGAACTGACTCAGGGCTGCATCTGTTCCTGGGACGAACCTCCGTCCACTCCTGCTCCGCCCTGAACTCCTCCTCACTGTTGCTCTCTGTTGCTGCTCCGGCCACTTCCTCTTCCTCTTCCTCTTCTTCCTCATCTTCTTCTTCTTCTTCCTGTTTGTTGTTAGAAAACGATCCCAGGTCGTCACTGGGGTCACTGGGGTCACTGGGGTCACTGGGGTTCAGACTGGTGTCGTGTAAAGCCACCAGAAACATTTTGATTGTGTTTGAAGTGAAAACTGGTGCGAACACACTGGACTCTGGTTGTAACGCCTCATTGGTGGAGCACAGTTCTTACATCACTGCACCATCACTCATTTATTACTGAATATTTTATACAGGTTTTTATTTTTATATTCAAACTGTTTCTTTTTCTTTCCTCTTCTTTGTGCACTAATACAAAAACCTGCTGCTGCACAACCACCTCTCTGCCTGGGACGGATAAAGTATCTCTCACCTCATCTTCTCTCAGTGAAATCAGAACAAATAACCAGGTCGAACGTGAAGAGATGAACTCGTCCAGACCTGATGAAGACACACGAGCTGCAGGGTAAAGACAGGTGAGGGTCTCACCTGCTCTACGTCCTCCGTCCTCTCCCCTCGCTCCTGTTTCCTCCGTTCCTTCTGCCTCTGAAAGGAGAGCGTGGACACTGTGGTGGCTGTGGGATGGTGCACACACATGTATGGAGGTACACAGGTGTGTGTGTGTGTGCTGGACAGGTATGAGCAGGGTGTGGTGCGATGATGGAGGGAGAGGGAGGTGGTGGTGGTGGTGGTGGGGGGGGGAGTGTGGGAGCAGTGACGTGTGTGAGTGTATTTCAGTCGACACGTGAACCATGAACAGTAAAAGACATGAGATGGACGACAGAGACACACCCACACCTGTTACTCAGCACACCTGGCTCATCTTTCTTTACCTCAGTGTTTGACAGCGTCACGTCATCGTCATGTTTGTGTGATGATGACGTTGCTAAGCAACAACACAATGACCACAGCAGGGTTCATCAGAGACTGTCACAGTCACAGCTCAGGAAACAGAAGGTTTGTCGTTCACTCACTTTCTTCTTGGCTCTTTTCCTCTCAGCTTTCCTCCGAGCTCTCTCCTCATCACCGTGACCTTCTTCATGGCCCAGCACGGCCTGCACACACACACACACACACACACACACACACACACAGTAGATTCAGTCTGTGTGTGTTTGTTTTCAAAGCGTGGTACTCGCTCACTGATCCAGTTCACACCTTCATCTGTCAGCTTTTACCTTCGATGACGAGTCCTGGTCTTTCCTTTTGTCTCGTGGCTCAGGAGCCCCGTCCTGAGACCTGATCTCCTCCTCACCTGGTCCATCCACACACACACACACACACACACACACACAGACAGAGGTGGTTGTTCATTAGGAATGAAAACAGCAGCACAAAGACACTTTAATGTTGTGTAATGACTGACAGTGTGACTCTGACAGATGCAGCAGGAGTTCACGTGGTCGTCGTCGTCTGCAGCATCAACAGTGGATCCAACATGCTAACTGTGTTTAGCTGCTAGCCCCCCCCCACCCCCCCCGGCCTGCCTGCCCTCACTTGGCAGTAAACTACGTGCTGGATCATTATTCTGCTGTATATTTCATGTCCAGTCCGTGCTAATTGTGCGTGGGCGTTGTTACAGCCAACGCACACTGTTTTTATTTTTGGCAGCGCGCACACACACACACACACACACACACACACACACACACACACACACACACACACACACACACACACACACACACACACACACACACACACACACACACACACACACACACCGGCTGTTTCTTCTTCTCTGTCAGATTCTTGGACACATTTTTATCTCATTCTTTTTTATGACAAATAAAAACAAAACAATATTTTTCCTGCTAAAATCAGGAAACGCCGCAGCTCGAGCAGCACAGGATGTTTCTGTTGTTTCTGAAACCCGACGCTGTCGCTGCTTCTTCAACTGATCGGTCTGAAGACGTTGACGTTACAGAGCTCAGACTGGCCTCAGTCTGACTGGACAGGGTCTGTTACAGTGTTCAAGCTGGGAGCAGGAACCCCCCCCCCCCCCCCATACCTCACTGAGATGCTGCCACCCCAGAAATATCCGGGGGCCTCAGCTCAGAGCTCAGAGCGTTTCACTCTGACTCATGTTTACGCTCCAGATGAATCACGGTCTCCCACAGAGATCACCTGCTGGTTTCTACCTGCACAGAGGTGAGCTCCCAGCTGACCACTCATCAGTTTCCTGGAGAACGTGTTTCCTTTCTGACCCTAAACCCAGGGCTCTGTATCACCTGACCTCTGACCCTTCAGAGGCCAAATGTCTTACTCAGTCTGACCAGCAGAGGACACCAACGTGTTCACTGTTCACTCACTACAAACCTTGTTTGAATGAAGTTACCAACTTTATCTGGATGTTTCTTATACACACACACACACACACACACACACACACACACACAACCTGCAGATCCTTTTGTTGAGTGCTTTGCTTCAGGAAGCTGTGACAGAAACCATCATAACCACAGAAGAAGAACGACAGCAGGAAGCAGGAACAGGCCCGAGGAGCGACACGAGTCGCAGCTCCACTCAGGTCCTGCTGCAAAACCTCAGTTAAACGACGGATAGATCACGGCGGCTCGGCGGCAGCGTCTGTGCCGGCGGGCTGGAAGGAAGCCAGGTGATCAAACCCTGCACACGCATCAGCAAGTTGTCGAGACGGACGACGACACACAAACAGGTGAAGCCGTCACCAGACTGACAGACGGTCTGCCGTCGATGTCGACAATAAAACATCCTGAGTGAAGCTGAACGTGTCCAAAACTTACACTCATGAGGAAAGAGACGTAAAGTGTCCATTAGACAGGACGGTGCATGTAAACGTCTCTCTGTCTCTCTGGTGCACTGATCCCAGGTCAGTCCTGGTCATTTCCTGCTGAGTGTGAACAAACTGAAACAGAAGAAGAAGGAGGAGGCTCTGATTCAATGAGAATCACATTTTTAGTTAATTAAATGGGAACTGGATTTCTGCCACCGAGGCTGCGCTCGCTCGCTCGCTCTCTCTCTCTCTCTCTCTCTCGCTCGGCCACGTCCACAACCGTCTGGAAACAAACATGCTTTCTTCTGCCCGCTCTGCAGCAGCAGCAGCAGCAGCAGCGAGAGGACGGGTGAGGAAACAATGTCTCAGATGTGGAGACAGGTCAGGGAGGACGCCGGACAGCCCGTCTCTTATCTTATCAGCCAGCTGCAAAAAAAAAAAAAAACCCTCGTTGAAACTCACTGATCTCATGAGGTGGAAGTTATTTGGCCTCGAGGCCACGGATGCCTTCGCCAGCCAAGACATCGCTGACACGGAGCCACGTCTTCACTTAACTGTTTCACTCTGCCGTCGCACAAACCTGCAGCTCTCACTCTGACTGATCGTCTCTTTTCATCCCAGTCGTTTGTCCTCAACATGCGTTTGTATTGTTTTGCTTGTATCTCTGTGGACACACGTGCCGAGTGGTGGGAACAACGGCAAAACCCAGAGCAGGACCGGTTCTGGTGCTGGTTCTGGTTCTGGTTCTGGTTTACAGCAACAGCAGTGACGTGGTTATAATCTGGTTATACAACATCCTCTGCTGTGACAGGAGACCAGGACCAGGTCACAGCCCTGCTGATCCACAGTCAGTGACGTGTGTGTGAAGCCCTGACTAATGGCTAAAAGCTGTTTTGACCTTTGACACTTGGATATAATCTGTTTGTCCAGGTGAGAGGTTTTAACCAGATACAGAGACGTTGCTTTCATAAGGTGAGAGGGGAGTAAACCTTTGTTTCCTGACACTGGAGGAATCGTGTAACGATCACGGCACGGTGCCCTGCTGCACGCTGCACCCAGGGTGAGAACCGTCTTCAGCGAGCTGTAAGTTTCACTTCCTTTGTGAAACTGCTGATGCGGGGGAACGGGCTGCGTCTTCAGGATAAATGAGATGTAGAAAAGTTCTTGGGGGGAGGACTGAGCCCCGTCAGACACCAGAGGACCAGAGGACAGGGGAGGAAGCTGTCCAGGAATAGAGCGTCTCGTTCAGGAGCCCCTGGAACGAGCGGAAACTGAATCTGGTCGGCGTCAGCTGACTCGCAGCGAGGGCAGAGGCAGGTGAACCAGAGAGGGGGGGGGGGGGAGGTCTGTGACGGTGCAGCTCAGCAGGCACTTTCATGAGACCATGAGGCAGCCCCCGACCCGACCAGCAACAGCTGGCTGGTGGATACCTACTCTGAGCCTGGCACTGATGGAGGCATCGTTGTTGTTGCAGGTTAAGTTGCAAGAAGGTCAGAGCCGTCTCGTCGCCCCACGTCCACACTTCCTCTGAACACATCTGGCATCAACGGTGACTGACATGTGCCACGTCTTCATCGAGCTGCACTCTGAGCTGCAGGACGGTCGCAGGTCGCTGCAGGTGCTGCTGCAGAAAACACAAACAGGTTTTGGAGAGAAGTACCTCCTCACAACGTGTGTGTGTGTGTGTGTGGATTCATCTCCACCAATGAGGTCGTAGGGCACTGAGACTAAATTACCTTCTGCTGCTCATGGAAACAGACTCATGTGACACGAGGGTGTCGGTGGCTCAGTGAGTTTTAAATACCTGGGACCCCCCAGCAGTCAGCAGGACCACAGAGGCCTCCTCCTCCTTCACCACGTGCACCGCTCCTCCTGCTTTGACCAGCTGTTTCTGTTACTTCACTTTTAATTCAGTCAGTTTTAACTTTTATGCATTATCCACCACTGTGACTGCAGCTGTAAAGTTCATCTGATCCAACACTGAGGTCGGTTATTGGCCCAGATGTTGACGAGGTAACTAGATCGGGACTGATCCATGAAGCCGATCGATTCATTTCAATTCTATGTTGCGACTCGTGCCACATCACATGTCAGCAGGTCACTCAGGCCCAGGTGTGGGCTGGTGTGTGGGCACTGGGACGGAAAGGGCCGGCGCCTCCCTCCTCCTCCTCTGACCTGCAGCTGAAGTCGTGGGCTCGGTCACAGAAAACGCGTCTACATGCAGATGTGCAACGTTCAGAACGGACTTGAACAAAAACATCTCCTGCGACTTTCCTGCAGGGAGGAACAAAAGCCCAGCTCTCTGCCTCCCGACGTTTAGACACGCAACCACCGCCGCAGAATACCAGCAGTGTTTCCTGATCACAATTACTGTCGCATGTTGTTTCGATTTGAACGCAACCCGCCCCCGCGGCCATCGGCAGAGCTGAAGGAGAGAGAGAGGGAGAGAGAGAGGCGCCCGCTGTCGCGCCACGACTCCTCTGATGGATACGCGCTCTGACGTGACTCACTGAGGCCTCGCCGCCGTTCATTCAGCTCACATCTGTAATATTTACTCAGCAGATTAAACACCATGGAAACTTTCGGATCGACGAAGACGGACGACACGCCAGGTTTCCACACGCACAGGAACATTATGTGCATGTGAGCTCATGTAATAATCACATAGCTGCACTTTCCCCGCGTCTTGCCACACACACACACACACACACACACGCTGTCAGAGAGTGAAGGAGGTTACAGCACAGAGCTGTGTGTGTGTGTGTGTGTGTGTGTGTGTGTGACAAACCATGAGTTACTGTTTGATATGAAAACCACCTGTGGGGAACGGTGGCGGCTGTGAACGCTGCCAGACAGGACGGCCTTGACAGTTTCCTCCCCTCGTTCAAACACACACCCATGCTAACACACACACACACACACACACACACACACGCCTCTCGCCCTCTTGTTGTTTTTCACTCACAGAATAAAAGATGACTGGAGCTCAAACCAAACACTGAGCTCAGGTCGGGTTCATCAGCACCTTCAGGATCACTGAGCCTGAGCACTTCCTGTGGCTGTTTCAGAATAAGGGTCTTCCAGGAAAGTGGTGTTCGGCTGCTTGAAAGGCTGAAGAGTTTTAATGTGAAACAACAACGAGGAAGTGACTCAACCAAGGTGAGAACACACCCATGACTGACTGTGTTAACTAACAGGCTGTGTATACATTTACATATTAAACCCAGTGGAAGTACCTCAACGTGGGGTCAACGTGGGGTCAACGTGGGGTCAACGTGGGGTCAACGTGGGGTCACATATGTCAGACACAGACCTGGTCTCACTTCAGTTCAGATGAGTAAAGCCTCAGGTCACTGGCTGATCAGAAAACGCTCATGTGCGTCCGCAGGGTCGCGTTTCAGCCTCTGCGACGTCATTCGAAGCTGATTTCGCCGCGGCCGCGCTCACGTCCGTAACGAGCCTTGTGACAGAGCAGCTCCCGTCCTCTCGCCGTGACTCGGGTGCATCCACCTGTGAGTCCACGTGGTCAGTATGTGCCGACACCCTCCGACAACAGGAGCCAGAAATAACCACAGTAATGAAATGACTGTCAGTTAAACTACAACAACAGCATCAACATCCACCACAGCGGCCTCCCTCTCTCCCTCTCTCCCTCCCTCTCTCTCTCTCTCTCTCTCTCTCTCTGTCTCATTAGCCAAATCACTGAAAGGAAAAGGAAGCTGGAGGCTAATGAGTGTCCGTGGTGAATCTGCCCCTCCTTCAGCCTCTGCATCTACAGATCACACACACACACACACACACACACACACACACACACACACACACACACACAGAGACACCCAAGACATGGAAACAAACGAAAACAAAGCCAATAACACAGATGAAAGTGTTTAAATCTCACTCAAGCTCCTCTTACTGTGTTTTTCCTGAGCTTTTGGCCCCCCCCCCCCCCCCCCCCCCAGGCTCAGGTCACTCCTCTGGTGAGCAGCATCCTGCATTAGCTCTACTTAAGGTTTTCATACCTCCACAGCTCTGCTGCTAAGCTGGTGAGCAGGCCTTGAGTCACAGTCATGCTCTCGTGTGGCGTCACGATGAAAACGAGACACAGGATTCAGCTGAAACCTGCCCACACAGAAACGCCACGAAGCCCCGCGATGAGTCGCGGTGTTTAGCAACACAAGCTTCATCGCTGTTGTACCCGTGTGACACGGTGATGAGGACCATGACATGTGGCGCAGAAAGCTGCTGAGGAGACTGGTCCAAAGACATGATATGACAGAAGACATGTCCTTCACGATGGTCTCCATGTCAAATTCTCGTCACGTCTCGGTCGGAGGACTGGTATGACCCTGACCACTCGTCGACCACGCCCCTACACGTGGATCAGGGGAGGCGTGACAGGACACCTGAAACATGGTGTGTGATGCTTGGACATGGAAAAGAAAAGGAAGGAGGAACGACTGTGGACCCGTGTCTCTGTCCGAAGAGGACGGTGTGGACTGTCTGTCCTTCAGAGAGAACTTGAGGAACTGTGGCGTACACGAAGCTAACGTCAGAGCGCTCTGTTATCCTGTTATTGTGGGACTCTGTGTTCGTGATCCATTCAGGTGTGCTGTGTTTTCATGCCTGACCCACACCTGCAGGGAAACACCTGAGGGTCGTCTCTGAAACCTGTCCCCTGACCCTTGGTGTAACATTCAGCCTGATGGGCACCAACAGTTGCACAGCAGACCTGGACGTCATGTAAACTGTGTGCTCAGTTGACATATCAAACAGCCTTTGGATTGACCGGCGCTGACACCGTCGGTGCGACTGCGGTCGAACCTGTTCCTGTGCATTCTTACAGCGTTACTGCGCGGCTCACACACACGTGTGTGTGTCAGTCAGATGACGCGTCACCAGATGGATCTTTATAGCTTCATAATCAATAACAAACTCACACTCAGAGAAAACACACAGAGGAACAAAAGTGAAACTGTGCTGCAGCATTGACGGCTACAGTATAAACCAGATAATGATTAATTGCAGTGTGTGTGTGTGTGTGTGAGTGAGAAAGGCAGATCTCTCTCTCTCTTTCACACACACACGCCCTCCTTGATTTTGGATGACTGAACCTAAAAAGCGTCCAGTGAAAGGAGAGGACAGTTGCCAGTTGCCTCTCAATAACTACAGGCTCTTTACTCACGTCTGTTTCCACTTAACGTGATCAACAAGTCCATGTTTGGCGTTTGGGCTGGAGTTTGGTGAATGTTAGTGTCACTACCAGGCATCACAGAGATGACTGGTGTTTGGGTAAAACTAAGTTTAAGGTAAGCATGGAAACAAGATGGCTGCTGATGCCACTCACACATCACAAGGGATGGAAAACTAACAGTGTGTAAATGTGCAAACAATCACTGTATGTAACGACTTTAAGTCAGTTTTTATGAACTTTATCACTATAAAGTGTGTTGACAGGCCAGTGCAGCTCAAACACCAGGTCCTATAGTGCTGCTGAGGTTAATATGAATGTTGCTTCAATGCCAATAACAGACATAATAAAACTATGAATTACAGACCAACTCTCTGTGATTTAAACAGAAACACACACACTTTATAAACGCTAAAAACACGGAGAGGTTTCTGTCTCTATCTTCAAAATAAAGCTCCACTGACACAGAAAAACAAACAACAACAACAAACGTTAACAATGAAAAACGTTAAAAGTTCGTTCAAAACTGAACAGTCACCAAAGACAGGTCAGTTAGCTACCTGTGTTACTTTACCTGTTAGCAAACCACAGGTTAGTGTCCACAAGGCTCAAGATTTAAATCTAAATCAAATGACGGTGCCATTTTTAAATACTTTCCCAACCAGCTAGCTAGTGTTGAATTAACAACATTGGTTTGTTGTCGCTAACGTATAAAGCGGGAAACAGCGGGTTTGATAAATAAATAAAAATCACAAGTTCACAAAAACTTATCTGAGTGAAGAACCAACAGTTGTTAACGGCCGGCTCGCGCGCTCACTCACCGCCTCCTAAGCCCAGCAGCCGGCAGATATCTCTGGTGAACTTCATCAGGTTGCGCCGCCCGGCATTATCAAGCACACACTCTCGGGAAAAACTTCAACTGTTACGCCGGACAGGGCGGCACGTTTTCGGGTCTTCAGTTAGCGCTGACACTTCGCCGGTGAAGCTACCGGTTCAATGTGAAACATCGGTGGTGGTGGTGGTGGTGGTGATCCTCCTCCTCCTCTGCTGCTCCTCCACTCCGCCTGTCCAGTCATAGCTCTGTGTGTGTGTGTGTGTGTGTGTGTGGAGCTAACCGTCACCGCGGCGAACTACTACTGCTACTTCCGGTTTTAGCTTGCAACAATAAAACAATGACGGGCAGAATTCGAAGCCGACTTCCGGTCGCGACCATAAAAAATAAAAGCTCAACAGAATTGAATCTTTTGTAAGAAAGGAGATGTTTTTTTTTTTTTGTTTGTTTTGTTTTGTTTTTTTGTTTTTTGATCGGCAAGTTTCTTTCATCGAAATGTCCGGTTTACCCAGATGTAACCGGGCAGTTACCGTTACTATAGCAACCAGTGACTGCAGCGAAGCAATTGATTTTCAGGCTCTCAGCTAATTGGACTGGCACAACTTTTCTGCAGCTTTCTCCCACATTCATATAATTTTATTTGATCTCAAACCCAGGCCATTCATAAATGCATGAGGTCATGCAGCTCAAGCTTTCTGTGTGTGTGTGCTTCAACTCACTTTATGACACACCTTCAAACATGCTTCACTACTCACACTGAAGTTTACATTCTTCACCTCTTTTCCCTTCCACTCCATCTCTCATTGTCGCTTAATACAACAAATGTGTCTTCGTCCAAATTCAAGCCAGCAGTGCTGCAGTTTAGCTTAAGGTTGTGCAGAAAGCAGCAAGGCAGCAGTTTGTTAGTCAGTGCAGAAAAATGCTGAATATGCCCACATGGAAGCACAAAAAGTATTAACTGTCCAGTCGTTTTACTTCAAGGAAATTCTTTTGTAAATCCAAAATGCTTATAAAGTCAGTACGGACGTTTCAGAACTTTGTGTCTATTTTCCCATGAGAAGAAGAAGAAAAAAAAACTGACCACTTCTGCCAAGAAATGAGAAATATCCTGAGAATAACACACTGTAAGCCATCTGGCATTTCCTGGCATGTTAACCCACTTAGAACTGAAAGCATTTGTCTGGTATGGATAGAATGAACATTTGTAGGAAGCAGGAGGAAAAACTGTCATGAAATGCAACAACTGTACAGACTGACACCTCTGTCCACTGACTGCTCATATTGTGTCACACAGTGTAGTCAATGGGTTAACAGTGCATGAGGTTGAGTGAGTAATAGTTGTTTTTTTGTGGCTGGTCCTGGTCCTGTTTGCTTCCAGAGAAAAAAAAAAATGATGATGATGCTAAATTAAAACCAAACTTAGTCTGTTTTTCCAATCTGGTACTCAAGTCTTCGTGTTGCTATAACTGGGATGATTTTTATGTCCTATTGATGCAACTTAAAATGTCTTTACAGGAATGCAACTGAGCTCAAACCTATGATGCTGCCACATGTTTTATATATTGCATAGGTAAAGTAGTTTGCATGAATTAAAATGCCTGTAACAATAAAGCTAATGCAATCTGAGCATATTGATCTGACTGAAAACAAAGTGATGGTAAACGTTTAAAGTGGTGTTTTTGTTTTTATTTTTTAAACGCAATTCTTGATCGTGTTTGAATTTTTTCACTCTCTTTGTTGTTAATTCCATTTCTCCATTAAAGAATCAAACCTGATCAGAAAATAAATACTGGATCGATATGTTGTAAAATGTTGTAAATGAAAAGACATCTTCCACGTACTGTGTACCATTTTCCTGCAGTCTGCTGGCAGGGGCAACCGTCCAATCCCTCCCCGCTGTAATACTGACCGGCAGCTGGTTCCACCAATCACAAGCCGCAATCTCACAGCGCCGGACCAATCGCAAAGCACGTCGGCTTAGAGTGGGCGGGGACGTAGCGGAACTCCCAGGGCTAGCTCAGCGGCCATTGATGCTCTGTATCACCGAGAGGACAAACCGAGATTAATTCCTTCAAACGTGCGGTTTCGTGCGGACCGGAGCCATGGTGTCTCACTCCCTCGCCCTGCCGATGATCTGCTTCACCACGCTGTGGGGGCTGGTGGGGGTCGTGGCCCCGTTTTTAGTGCCCAAAGGACCCAACCGGGGGTAGGTGGACTAGCTGCCGTTAAATGGCTGCAATCAGCGGTTAACGGTTATTTAGTGTTTTCTGTCATGTAACACACGCGCATCGGCGTTTAGGCTTTTTTTTTTTTTTTTTTTTTTTTTACTTTATTTTATTTTTATCATTTAAAAATCAGCGTTAGCTTCATGATCAGCCGTGCACCGTGTCGATATACATATACGAGCGTGCTCCTGCTCATGTGATGGAGGCCCAGTGCGTCACCCTGCGTCCATCCCAGCATCTCCATCCCTCCATCCATCCCTCCATCCATCTACTCTGTATCGTTAAGGTGAAAACAACAGGAGGAAACATGATAATAACTTGTAAAATGTCACAGTGAGGCTGTGACTCACAGTTTCAGACCTGCAGGTAGCTCTCACCTGTTTGATCCTACCTGTAGTGGACAGGTGTACCTGTGAATGATAGATAACTGTCCTGAGTCACAGCTGTCAGTCACTGTGGTTCATCACAACAGTGATTAAGTGATTAGCTAATAATCATTATTGTACAAGGTCAATGATTTGATCCTCTCACGTTACCAAACTCTGCTTTAGATTAGCTTTGGGACATTTATGCTAAAGTAATAGCTATAAACAATAATGATACACTATGAATCACTCCCAATCACTCCATCTCACTCTGTTTTACCACGGCAACATCAATAATCCATCATAAACCGTGTGTCATCAGGTATTTGTACGGTGGCCCGGAGATTTCAACACACTGCAGCTTAGGAAAACACGTGCAAAGATAAACTCACATCACAGCAGACGTGGCTAAATGCTAATGCTAAGCTGACAGTACATATTGGCAGTGATGTCATCACTTCCTGGGCAGCCATGTTGAGCGGTACAGAAACATGAAGCTCTTTACTTCAGAGTGAAAACCTTTGTCAGGTGACTGAGTGAGTGACTGACTGACTCTTCTCTCTGACAGGGTGATCGTCACCAGTCTCATCCTCACAGCCGTCTGCTGCTACCTGTTGTAAGTACACACCTCCTCCTCCTCCTCCTCCTCCTCCTCCTCCTCCTCCTCCTGTGTGTGATGCTGCTGTCATTTCCCATATTAAAAACGTCTCCTCTAACTTGACTGGATGATCAGTGGGTGTAGTTTTATGCTAAAACGTCCTCTGGTGAGGCTGTTGTGTTTCCAAAGTGTCCCACACCTGATCGTCTTTATCCCTGTAGCTCTGTGTGGTCGACAGAAGAGAAGTGAAGATCAATAACAAGTCACAAGGGTTTTACATGAGCTGATAACAGCTGAGAGTCATGATGGGAGGCAGCCGGTGGCAGAGCCATCAGAGCTTGAAAAGCACTGATCTGAACAAGTCGATATCACAATCAAAAAGCCAGTGAGAGAATAATGTGACACATCTGGACAGTAGATGCTCTTTTTTTGATGAGATAATCTCTTAAATCCAGCAGGCTCAGTGGAAAACCAGGTCATAAGGCAGGCAGCTCAGTGTGACCACCAGCAGGGGGCGCTCCAGCTCAGGAGGTGGGCTAATACCAGAGCAGCAGTGAAACGTCCTCTGCTTCAGAGGAGCTTTAATGCATTTGAATACGTTATAACTATGACTTCCTGCTCTAATGTTTGTTTTTTTTTTTTAACTTTATACCGTTTTTATTTTCTAGTTCTTCTTCTGTGGTCCTTGTGCTGCAGTGAGTTTCCCAGTGTGGGATCAACTCAGGTTTATCTTATACTAACAAACCTTTGACTGGAGCACAGATCATCAGCGGTGTTAGTGTTGGTGCGCGTTCAAGGCCTTTTAAAGAGAGAGTCTGGAGGTTTGTGCTCAAAAATAAACCCTAGACAAATGAAATCCGGCTTTAATCATCACCTATGGGCTTCTAGTCCTGTGTGGTGGTGCCTGTTTCTGCAGAGCCCCCCCTCCCCCTGCGAAAAGACCTGTCTCTCTGAGTTAGAAAAGAAAAAGTACATTTCCAATGATGCACAAAAACATGAACTAAACAAACCAGATGTGGTTAATTTAGTTTAAAAATCCAGTGTCGCAACATTTCCTATGAAAAACGAGCATGTTAGCCTGTTAGCTTCCATAAAGTAGCTTCTCATCAGGTTTACGTGTCATTGGCTGTAGCATGAATGAGAGGACGCAGTCGTTCTGGTAAACCTCCCTCCGCTGTCGTCTCTGCTAATTAAAACACATACAGATCATCCGAGCCTTGTATTTACTGGAGTCCACAGAGAGCCACAGTCATTAAAACTGATCCATTCAGACCAACCTCCACGATGTCTCATTGTGTGTGTGAGCTCACTGAGACGGGTGCCAGGTCATTAAGAAAACATGGCTGCGTCCAGGCCGGCCTGCAGGTTGAGCTCATTAGCTTTACAAGGCGATAGGATAATGATTAAAAAAGAAGAAGAAGAAGAAGACACAGATAAAAGAGACACACTGCTCTCATTCATTCAGACTGACAAACACCAGCTCTGAGACCTGGACCTGTTTTAAAAGTTGACTGAGGCTCTTGTGGGATTTGCCGCGACGCTGTTTCCCTTGTGTCGCTCTGCTGGTGTGTGTGTTCTCCGCTGTACAGAACGATGTGTTGGTGTGTCGCCCAAATCTACAGCAACACCCCCCCCCAAAAAAAGCAGCTTTGATAAGAAGCTGAACATTACAGACTGTGATTGTGCTCTGACCTGAGATCAGCCTGCTGACGCCTCCTCTCCCTCTCCCTTCCCTCAGCTGGTTGATAGCCATCCTGGCCCAGGCCAACCCTCTGTTTGGGCCTCAGCTCAAGAATGAAACTATATGGTACCTGCTCTACTTCTGGGAGTAAACGAGGTAAGATTCACACAGCTGCCAGGTTCAAAGCTCCACACGGCGTAAAGGTAGACGCTCGCCTTAAAGCTCCGTACGGCCTCGGAGCCTCCTCCTCTCTTCTGATTGGCTGACACTGACCTGTTGGTACTAGAGCTCCAGGGAGGAGAAGCAGAACTACACTGAGATGGTTTTAGATCTTCTCATTCTAGCCCTTCAAAATAAAACGCAGAAGAACAGGGAGCTTAAAGTCTGTATAAAAGAAGGAAGTAGCATTTTATTTTGAAATTAGATGTGATTAATTAAAACTGTATATGAATTAAATATTTCAGTTATGTATCTTTGGAGACCTCCTGGCTCATTTCACTCATTCAAATTAATGCTTATTGCTGTTTTACTGTTGTTTTGTGTTAATAAAGTTTCCGTTTAAATCGGCGAAACAACAGGAGTCAGGTTTAAACAGCGAGACAGAGACTTGAAATGAAGACCGCTGCGCCTTTGTGTGCAGCTCGGCTCCTTCGCCGTTCGCCTGTTGGCAAATTAAAAAACGCTCCTCCATTTTTCTTCCTCTCCCTCTGAAAGCACCGAGGAGAGAAAGAGAAACTCTCCTCCAGCTCCACCACCACGAGCAGCCTGCGGTGGCAGGAGTGGCATTCAGGCGTGAATATTTATCGACTCCACAACAGAACTGAAAAAAAAAACAGAAAATGAAAAAGACGGGGAGGAGTTTCAGCACTTTAATGTGTCTTCAGATCCATGTTTGTTCGTCTGAACTCCGGCTGTGTGTCGGCTCTCTGTCAAACATCACTGATTGTAACTAATGTTCACACTGCTGGGGTGACTCACTCTCACACTCACACTCTCTCTCTCTCTCCCCCCAGGACTCGGTCATGTGACTCCTCCTCCTCTTCCCATCATCCCTCTCCCCTTGGTTTGCTGGACTCAATTTCAACGTTACTCGTAACCATACAACACACACACACACACACACACACACACACACACATCTCTGTTGCAGCCTTTTGTAACCTGAAAGTCCAGCTCTTGTTTTTTTAATGTAATTTAATTTCAGCCTGGAGGAACCTGAATAATAATAATGTACAGTGTGTGTAATTTAAGATGTAGAGTTTATGAGGACACGTCGTGTGTGTGTTTAATGTGACTGTTTAGTTTTGTTGGTGAAACCACGACATCATGTGTTTGGTGTAGATACGACTCGACTAATCTGAAATGTACAATGCTGAATACTTTAGTTGACCCTGTGTTTGTTTACATTGTTGTTATTGTTTTGTTGTTTTTCAGGGAACATGAATATTCTGAGTGTTTGTATTTATTTTGGCCGGTGGACACTGATGTAAGCCCCTGTAATTACCTCCGTGTCCGCACAGCCTTCTTATATAACTGTTATTATCTGTGATGTAATGCTGTGTGCATGTGTGTGTGCGTGTGTGTGTGTGCTAAAGAGAGAGAGTGTGTGTGTGTGTGTGTGAAGAGTTCATTACTGTGAGTGTTTGGACCGCGGCCATGAGAATCTCCCAAAACTGTCCGAGTGAAGAGCGATTCCCTCCACTTCAGACCACTTCAGCCTCCAGCTCCCTCCCACATTCCCCTCGTGCTCCACACCGCGGAGGTCCTCGTTGCCATGGTGATCTCATCGCCCAATTCAGTCCCGCTCCACTTTACCCCTCTTGATTTAAAAAAAAAAAAAACGGACCCTGTCCGTTCTGTCTAACGTGTGCTCAGGCTGCACTGCAGCGACGCTGTGTCGTTGCTGCTGCTCAGAGATTTAATGTTAATGTCCCCAGATATATATATATATATATATGTACTTACCCCCCCCCCCCCCCCATCACCACCACCCACCACCACCACCCCTCCTTCCTGTTAATGTTGGCCATTCACTTACTCCAAATTCCTCATTTAAACTTCTGCTAATGAATTCTTTTGGGGTTTTTGCAGCTCTTCAGGCTCACAGTGACCCCCCCCAACTACCCCCCCTCCTCCTCCTCCTCCTCCTCCTCCTCCTCCCCACATCTTTTCAGCAGCAGAGAAAAAGAAGCTTTTAAATGCATTCATTTATCAAAAGACAAAGCAAAGAAAGAAAAACACATTTAACATTTAAAATACAAAAAAAAAAAGAAATGCACATTTTTCAAAGGGATTTTCTCGGCCCTGGTATCAGTGGTGGAGGAGGTGGAGGGGGCGGAGGCCGCTGAGTGTTTGGTGATGGATGTTTAAATCAAAGGCCAACATGGTGACGGTGCAGTGAAGCTAGTTTTGTCCTGTAGAGATGGAGCTGCAGGAAACAATGGAGCTGATGGTTCAGGCTGCAGCTGGCGCAGCGTGTGCTCCCTGTGCAGCATGGTGCATATGTAGCACGTTACTGCATACGTGTGTGTGTGTGTGTGTGTGTGTGTGTTTACACCACCACCACCACCACCAGCTGGAGCAGTCCAGGGGTCAGGGTGACGCCTGTCGAGCGGGTCCTGATTCGCTCTCAGAGATCACGTTAGCGTCGTTAGCAGCAGCAGTGTGGGTCAGTATGTCACGGCTGAACACACAGTTACCTGATGGTGGTGACGATGATGATGATGATGATGATGATGATCCACTCTGCTGGTCTACAGAAGGGTTTTCAGTTTTTATTTTTTTAATCGGTTGCCTTTAATAAGACGTGCACGCGCGTGCGTGTGTGTGAGTGTGTGTGATACGTCGGCTTCCTCCTGATGCTTTAAGAAGAGTCTGAGCTGCTGCTGCCACCACAACTACACCTCCCACCTTCTTCTCCACCCTCTATCTCCAACCATGACGCCCCCCTGTACTCCTCCCTCCTCACTGTCCCTCCTCTTCTCTTAAACCACTTTGCTTCAGCCAAAAAGAAAAGAATCTAAATCAATATACAGCTACTTTTTAGAAAGACCAAATTGCGTTGTATCTCCTCCTCCAGCCCTCCTCTGTAGCTGTGGTGGCAGCACCGTCCAGATGAAACACCGTCGTGTTCAGTCCAGTTACATAAGTGGAGACCCGCGTCAGACAGGGTGGGATCACATCGGATCACGGAGTCTGATCCTGTTGCATGCTGGGATGTTGTTTCCCATGGACGCCGTGAGAAGCTCGGTCATTGGACGGAGGTTTCTGCGAGGCGCTGCGGCAGCAGCAGCTCCAGACTGTGGTTCATCTCCTCCCGTCAGGCTTTTCCAACCATTAACTCCTGGCCATCGCTCCTACCCACAATCCCTCATGTTTCTGGGTTTGTTTCCTGTCGCTGGTTTTAATCACATTCCCAAACCCCACTCTCTTAAAAAAGGACGGAGTCAGGTTTTTATTTTCTGTCTCTTTTTTTTCTCCTGATGAATCTGTTGAGTCTCTTTTGATAAACTGGCTGCTGATTGTTCAACAATCGTGGCAACACACTTTTTTCTTTTTTAACTGATAAGAGTCACCATGGTAACGAAAATCTGCTAAATCACAGATCAAATTGTTGGTGGAGATGAGTTCCTGTATGTGACCTTGTAACAGTGTGAAGTAAACGCTTCTGTGTGAGTGGCACCGTATGTGAAACACCCAATAAAAGTGAAGCTGTGTCTCAGACTTTGTGTTGATGCTGTTCATGTTACACACACACACACACACATACACACACACACACCTTTAAATCACTGTGTGGAAAACCTTTATACTGACATTTAAACCTGACTCTGTCTCACAGCAGAGTTTGTGTTTGTGCAAAAAGAGAAAACGACTATTTGATGCATGTCGTGACGACACCTCTGTTGTGTTTCTTTGTGAAGGACTGTGGCAGTTTTAAACAAGTTACCTTGGCGATCAAGGACAAGGTTGCCTCCCCTCACACAAGACCGTCAGTCGTGCACGTCTCGCACGTCCTCACATCATCTGTGTGAGGAGGAGCAGGAGATTTTACTGAGAGGAAGAAGAAGAAGCCAGAAGAAGCCTGGATCGTCCTCAACAAGCTGGAGAAGATGTGGATGGGAAAAGCTGCAGCAGCAGCAGCAGCAGCAGCAGAGTGAGAGACCTGAGGTAGGTCAGGTGTATTTACCTGCTCAGATATAAGATGATTTTACTCTTAGAGGCTCAAACTCAAACATCTTTTACACCTCAACAAGAAGCTCTGAGAGTTGTCACTGGGTTTTAAAAGGGAACTCATGAGCAGGGCCGTTGCATAGGGGAGGAAGGTGATGACAACTCTAGGGGCCCACAGCCCATAGGGCCCACAACAACCGGACTAATGCTGCATCAGCATCAAAACAAAGCCACAAAACATGCAATATTTATCAAAACCATTTTATTTTCCAAGCAATAACCCCCTGCCTTCTCTTAAAAATGGTTTAGTCCATGCTGGAGCAAACTCTTATTAGCTAACGTAGACCAGACAGGCTACTAGCTGAAGCTAACGGAGAACGCCAAAACATAAATGTGGTTACCAGCAAAGAGTGGAGAGAGAGGCCACGAGCACAGCCAGCAGACAAGGAGGCAGGATATAAGAGCTGTGTGTGGGAACAACATTAAGATAGCTAGCTAGCTGTCCAGGCTGGGTTAGCCACCATGATGGTTTCTGAGAGGCCTTCCAACCAGACAAAGCCTGTCCTGCAAAACCAGAAGAAGAACAAGCTGCTTTTCTTTATTGCAGCCACCCAGTTTCCCCAGAGAGCGGTGAGGACAATGTGGCCCGGGGCTCGGCCCATGCACGCTTGTTATTACACAGACGTAACACAGTAATTACCTTAAACATGATTTAACATGATGAATAAAGTGATGATAATACAAGATCGTCCTGTATCGAAAATTAAAGTGACTACGAGGAGTTTCGGAAAGCGGAAGTGTTTTCACACTACATTTCCCATGATCCTCCATGTGCACGGTCACAAACTAGCCAGAGCGAGCCGTGGCAGTTTTGAAGACCGAACCAGAGAGCTTTGACTGAACGATGGCCATGGATGAGGTCATTACACAGACAGGTTTCACTATTAGTAACGTTTTGACGATCTATAATGCGCGTAGTCGGTTGCAATAAATCGCTCTGTCTGTCCGAGGAAACGCTGGGCGAGTCGACCACTAAATAATATTGAAATAACTACAAAGATAAAACGATATACTTATAGAAAATGGACGCAAACACGTGTGGGTGATGTAGATTCATCCACATAAATATGAGGCTCTTTTATAACCGAAAGCAAACTCCTCGGGGGGAACCTTTAAAATGCTCTGTCCCTCACTGAATCACGCACACCGTACTGATGCTACGCTACGTTTTCACAGACCTGGTCAATGACATCAGAAACAACAAATGTTTCATGAGACATAGTGGAGAAGTGTTACTGTCACCGCCATTGTCACATTTGAGAAAAATCAAAAATGATAATACATGGGGGGCCCACTTCAGTATTTTGTCAGGGGGCCCAGAATTGCTAGCGACGGCCCTGCTCATCGGCTGCTGCACTTTCTCCACCTGCAGATGATTCGTTTATATTGTCATTCATCTATTTCAGCCTCAGAGCTGAGATCATCATCGTGGGTGTGTTGGTGACGACGCCATGTGCACAGGAACTAAAGGCAGATTTTCAGAATAAAATCATCAAGACAGAGCCAGATGTTTCACAGTCTGGTGAACATGTCTCACATGGTCAAAGAGCTTCAGATAAAAAAGCAATTATCCAACACACACACACACACACACACACACACACACACACACAGCAATCGGCCAGCTGTGTGTGGGAGAGGAGGTCTGAACTTCTCTTTGTGACTCTCATTTTTCATTTTGTCATTCTGTTATGTGAACGACCTCATGCAAAGATGTCTGCAGATGTGGACGGTTGTAAATGTACTGACAGGTTATTGTTGGATTTATACTGTATGGAGCTTTAAGGCAAACGTCTGCCTTCATACTGCTGGTGTCAGGTCGTGTGTTCAACGTGACTGTGATTTTAATTTGGTCTAAATCATCACTGTTTCATTATGAAACACATCCACCGACCCCTGAGTGATGTACCAGTGTAGTGTAGTGCTGCTGGATCCTGATTGTGTTACTGCCATGTGTCCCCTCCACTGTCCTCTCAGATTTCCATATAGGAGGACAAACACTCATCTATAATTCACAGCTGCACATGAAGGAGTGGCGGTGCAGCGCTGCAGTCTGTCTGTCTGATTAATGAGTGAACGGCCCATTAGGTCCGGGTGACATTTGGGAACCAAAAAAAAAAAAAAAAGCTGCAGTGCTCCTGTGACTGATTGACCAGCCGTGATTTACACGATCGTCTGGTGACGACTGGGCGTGAAAGACAAAGTGGTGATGAGTCAGTGAGCTGCTCCTCCACAGCTGCACCACAACACAGTGGCATCGTCCTTTAACATCATCATCGTGTGCACGAGCACTGGCCTATATTTCTCTTTGAACAGATGAATGCCAAATTAATACACATTATTAAAGGCCACACACACACACACACACACACAGAGCCTACAGGCCTACACATACGGGCTGTGACTGACAGACACAGATAAACAGCACAAACACCCCACGGCTTATCCTCTGTAATATTCATAAAAAATGTGGCTCATGCGCCGCCGTGACGACCTGCTTTCATCTGAGAGTACATTAAGATTTAACAATCTTTATGCAAACAGCTATAGGAGCTGGCCTAAATAACACCGGCTGTGTGTGTGTGTGTGTGTGTGTGTTCATCACAGGGGAGCAGCTGTGAGCCTGCTGATGCATAATTTAATCTGTCTTTATACTGACAGAAACTATTTAGAGAGCAGGGGTTTATACTTTAATACCTGATGACATCACTATTTTTTATTATTTCCTGTATCCTGTATCACTGTCGTCAAAGCGTTGCACATCACATGCAGAAAAATAACAAGTATTTCACACAGAAAATGGTGTTTAAATCTGAAATAATCTAAAATTATGATGAAAAACCAACTCTTTTGTGCTTTAAACTCTGAGTTGTCATGGTCTTTACTGTTGTACCATCCCTCACTGATAAGTACGGTGGCCCTCAGGGCTCAATTCACACTTTTTTTTTTCTTTGTTGTCCAAGTTGTTTACTGAATCAAGAGTTTTTGTTGTTGTTGTTTGCAAATGTGTAGTGATTTGAGCCCTCGGGGCCACCGTACTGTGGAACAAGCCCGCAACAAGTCTCAACTGTCCTGAACTGTAAGAGACATTAAACGGATCCTCCTGATGGAGCTATTGATTAAAAACACATTATGATAAACATGTTTGTTGTTAGTTCACTTTAACACAGCAGCCCTGCACTGACACTAAGAAGTTGTAAGTTACGATGTTTGGTCGTTTGTTTAACTTTCAGGTCACTTTGTACGGAGACCTGGTTCTTGTGTTTGCTTCACGTCACTTTTACTAAAAGCTAAAAACCGCTAACCACCGGGTTGGGTACGAGCTCCAGAGCTGCAGTGAGCCCGCTGTGGAGGCCTTTCCCCGGGGTCTAGCTATAGCTCCTCCGCTCGACGTGCTGGTCTGGAGGTCTGGAAGGGGGCTCGGCTCCGGCGGGGCTCTGTTTTGAATCGAGCCCGGAGCTCAGCGCGGGTCAGCGGGTTCACGGACTCAGTCCTCCCGATGTCCTTAAAGACGGGTCGCGTGACCCCGCCCCTCTGACGACCGCCGTGTCGTAGAAACAAACCATATCCGTTTTCACTGGCTTCGACACCGGTCAATTTACCCACCGTGCGCCACCAACCAACCGGAAATGTGCTACTTTGATTTTCACAATAAAAGCTAGCTAATCTCTTGGAGGAAATAACATGTTGAATCTTATTTTTTTTTTTTTTATTTCAGTCTTTGCACTAAGACCCAGTCATAGTAAGACTGCTCGGTGTGAGAAGCATTAATGGTCAAGTTTATCAAAGGTTATTGACATGTTCATGCTCCAAATCTGTTGATTAGGAAATATTTGATATAAAACGTCTATAATGACAGTCTGCCTAAAATTGACCTCATTGTCTGTGATTATTTCATGTTCATTTTGGTTTTATTCGTCTAGTTTTGTTTTATTTGATCAATAATGTTCTGTAGTTTATTATTTTTAGGTGATTTTTTTTTTAATTGTGGCCTGTATTATTTTTATTTATAAATTATTTTATAATATTCTATATAAAAAAATAACCCTTTCATGTCTAAAACCTTAAAGCTACAATCAAATTAAATTAGTTGATTAACCAAATAAAAATGACTCTGGGATAAAGAGTCAAGTTAATTTATGTGTTATTCCTGTTAATTTACTATCTGATCTAATTTCATATCTTTAGTTTATAGTTTTACATTTTTTCCATATTCTCTTGATTTTCTTTAATCCAAATCCGGTCAAGGAGGTCGACGTCTCCTCCCACCTCCCACTTTTATTTTGAAACCTTTGGAGCGGAAATTCGCCGTGCTAATCTCGCGGGTATTGACTCTCGCTCCACGGGATTATTCGTGAACTTGTGATCCCCCCAGTCGGCCGATGAGAGCAGCAACTGTTGTTACAGCTGACACACTTCACTTCCCAGTTGGACCAGGTCAGTCCTCACCGCTCCTTTCTCTCCACCTTCACCCTCACACATGTAGCTCACCACTGCGTACACAACAACAACAACAACACTGGTCCACAACAAACAACAACAACAACAACAAACAACAACAAAGAGGAGCCGTTAGCCAGCGCCTCCAGCCGCGAGGATCCATACCCTCCACACTCAGACCGCTCAAAGTGCTCCGAGCCCGGGGAGCCGCCGGAGAAAGTGCCCGGTGTTGTTTCGGAAGCCGTACGGGGCGGCAGCACGTCTAACGCGGGGAGGGAGAGAGGGAGAGGAGGGGAGGGGAGGGCTCTTCACGCCGGTTAAACTTTATTAATAAAAGAATTAGCTTCAGATGGAGAGGGGGGAGGAGGTGGTGGTGGTGGAGGAGGGGGGGGGGGGTGCTTTTATTCTCCCACCCTCTCATCTCCAAAACGGTAGGCTTCTTCTGCACCAATGGAGGAGGTGGTGTGGTGGAGGAGGCGAGAGGAGGAGGAGGAGGAGGAGGAGGAGCGGGGTGTCTAACAGTCCTACAACCATCTTTTCTGTCCCGGTTGTCCGCCATAGAGGCCAGCGGCTCTGCTACTCCTGTCAACTAACTTCCTGCATGTGGCTGTAGCTTTTAAACGGGATTTCTGGGGCTCCATGCGGGCTGCTCCTCTCCTCCTCCCCCTCCTCCTCCTCCTCCTCCTCCTCCTCTCCGTGGATGGTGGAGCGTAATAATAAAATCATCTGGAGAGAGAGACACACACACACAGAGAGAGAGAGAGAGAGAGAGAGAGGGCCGAGGCCGACATTTTACCCCCGGTCCGGAGGAGCCTTAACTCCGAGGGGACATCATCCGTGGACGCGCGGATATAGAGGTAACAAAAACAAACCCACACCAGCGGCGGCGGCTCCGTGTGTCCGGGAATAAATGCGCAGCTCGGCTTCAAGTTTGAGCGGCAGAGAAGTTGCGGGCTGATCCGTGAACATGTCGTGGAGCCTTTTAATCGGTCTTCTGTGATTTAAAAAAAAAAAATGGCTACTTTCACCTGGATTTACATACAGTAGCATGGCACGGCTCGGAACCAGTACTAGTCCTACACTTGACCCGGACTCATCGAGACCAAACGCACCACGTCCAGTGGTTAATCAGGAATAACACGAGCTTCTCCTTTTCCTCCGTGACGTGTTTGCGTGTTTATGATAACGGTGTCCACGCCGCGTGCGACGGGCTCGTGTTGGTCTTTACGCACTGTTTATTGTAGCTACAGTGTGGCTCGGTGCTCCTAAACCTCCCCGCTCCTCCTGCTCCTCCTGCTCCTCCTCGGGTCTCACGCCGAGGACAACTTGCCCGGGCCAGAGGACGGTCACAGCAGCACCTGCAGGTGGACAAACAGCAGCCCAACTTGGACCCACCCGGCGGTTTCTCCTTCGCCTTGAACTTTAACATTTAACAGAAGAAGAAGAAGAAGAAGAAGTGTGAGGAGGAGGAGGAGGAGGAGGAGGAGGAGGAGGAGGAGCAGGAGACTTTTACGCAGCTGGAGCCGTTGAACGCTGAAGCCGATCCACATGCTCACAAATCGGCCGTATTAACAATTAATATCGGACATCCGGTGGCACTGCCAGCTGCGCCCCATTTTTTATTGTTGTCTGCGCGCGCGGAGCGGATCCCTGTTGTCTGGGCTGGAGGCTGCGCGGCGCGTGCAGCTGCTGCTGGTAGGACATTTCTCTTTTAACCCTCACTGATAAGATGTGGATGTTTCGGGCTGTGGGCTGGGGGTGTGCGGTGTGGAGGCAGAGCAGCCTCGCCGTGCCATGCGGGACACACTCACACACTCACACACACACACACACGCACACTGCTGGCTGCCACCATGGCACCTTCCTCTCCTCCTCCTCCTCCTCCTCCTCTTCCTCCTGCTGCTGCCGCCTGCCCTGGCTCCGTGCTGCCGCCGCCGCCGCTGTATCCAGCTGTGCGGGCACGCAGCACCGTCATGCCCCGTTAGTTGTGCAGCACCGGTCGGGGGGTCGGTTCACCGGCGGACGGGCAGAGTTGTGTAGGGTAGGCTAGCTGTACGCGCACCGGATGGACGAGGGGCGGCGGACGGGGCCACTCTCTGGCTCTCCATCGTTAACGGGAAGCGGAGCTCCAAGGACACGAGGAGGAGAGACGGTGCGGTGGGGGGCGCGCGCTTCCAGGTCGTTTGTGCTCTGTTGTTTTTTTTTTTATTATTATTCCATCAAAGGGGGGAAGCCGCACGGGGCTTTGTCTGGGGGGGGGGGGGGGGCTTTAATTTGGTAAATTGGCTTCTCAGACACCGTCTCTCTCCCCCTGGTCTCCCCCTCGCTGATGTCGGCCTCACTCTCAGCCATCACCCCCCCTCTCTCTTTCTCATCCTTTACTCTTTCCTTAATTCACTTTTTCCCCCCTCGTGCCTCCGTGCGTAACCTCCATCCATCCATCCATCCATCCATCCATCCACCCATCTGTCCTTCTGTCTGTCTGTTTTGTCCTTCTCTCTGAAGAGGCCTCCAGCTGCTCCAGGTTCATTGTCTGGTCAGGCTGCTCCTGCTCTACATTTGCCTCATCATGGTTCACTGTGTGGCACATGTTCGGATGAGAGGAAATGTGCGTTATAGTCCGATGGGCTGCTACTACAGCGGCTTTTATTTTGAAATGTACTGTATATTTCACTATAGTAAAGTGTGGGATAGTCAGTCAGCACGTGGGCCTGAAGCAGAGCCGTTCACTTCAGAGTCCTGTTCCTCCTGTTCTGAGGCCTGCTGGCAATGTGAGAGACCAGAGCCGGTTAGTCCAGGACTCATGGTGATAATAAAACTCCACATGTCCTCGCCTCGGTGTCTCAGCAGTGAGCGTCACCTGCCTGATGGTAAACAGACGTCACTTTGCACCTGAGGGAGTTCAGATTTACAGCTCAGTGTGTGTGTGTGTGTGTGTGTGGTTGGAGATCATTTGAATATTATAGTCAGCTGCCCCTGTTTTAGATAACACACACACACACACACACACACACACACACACACAGAGAGAGAGGTCACATTCACTTTGCATCCTCAGTGTTTGGTGTTTAGTATCATCACTCAGTTGTAAGCAGCGACACATGGCTGCAAATGTTGGACTGTTGCACGTCTGCAAAGATGTTTACACCTCCTCTGTGTGTGTGTGTGTGTGTGTGTGTGTGTGTGTGTGAATGCACAGGCTGCTGCTACATGAACCATAATCTCAGCACACTGTGAGTGTTAGTGTACATGTTTGCTTTGCTGCCTGTGTATCTGGTGGAGTTGTTACATAAGCAGCAGCAGCAGCAGCAGCAGCAGCAGCAGTTGTGTTGTGTTGCAGCTCAACGTAAAGCCGCTGGTTATTGGCTGTTATTGACCCTCAGACAGTTTGAGATGAAGCAATTTCCTCTTTGTTTTCCTGGTCCGTCGCCTTATACTGAACCCTGGCTGTGTGTGTGTGTGTGTGTGTGTGTTTATGAGCACAGAGACCTTTGGACCGCAGCCTTATGTTGAACCAACACACAGAATAAATGACTGCAGGGCTGCTATCTCACCACGGCACGTCTGTGGGCTCCTATAGGGACACACATAAACAGGAACTCACTGGTGTCTCTGTGTAAATAGTTTGTTTTGTCTTGTGTTGATATAGAACAAAGACACAATGGACATCGCTGTGGTTTCATATATGTTTTAAACCAGTGAAGAAGTGACACGTGAGCAGGTTTACCTCCTGTGTAAACTCATGATAAAGAAGGCGAATCCTTTTCTGTGTGTGTGTGAGTTGGTTATCTGCTGTACGGGGCTGATAAGTGTTTGTATACACAGTTAGATGTCGGTAGCTGCCTCGCTCCCTGTTGCCAAATACCAGTTTTCCATGTGGCGTGCCAAGGCAGTGTCATAACCGCTCAGCAAATCCTCATTTCCTGGTTCTCGTGTGGCCGAGGTCAGTCCACAGAGAGCGCATTGTGACAGGGTCAGTGTGAGCTGGTTCCTCCTGCTTTTTCCACAGGTACTAAAACAGTAGGTCTGCATTGTTCCTGCAGCGTGTGTGTTATGTGTGTGTGTGTGTGTGTGTGTGTGTGTGTGTGTGTGTGTGGTGTTGCTCGGTGTTTCATCATGCCTCGGTCTGATCAGCAGTTTGCACTGTGGCCTCCTCTCCTCCTCTTCGTCTTTGTCTTCCTCTCTAATGGCAAAATTAGATTTTTTCGAGCTTCTCCGCAGGCAAAAAGTCACTCCCATTGGTCGGGTTTCACCGTAGTGGGCGGAGTCAGACAGGAGCAGTCATGTAGCTAGAGGACGAGTTAGCTAGGTTGAAGGAAAAGGTCGGCCATGTTCTGCTGCGTTCCTTATTGTCAACAAATCCAAAACACGGAGTTGTGAGAGCAGCTGAAGTGTGACACAGCTCTGCTGTTCAGAGACAATTAAAACCACATCAGTGAGTCACACTGTCGCACGCACACACACGCTCATGTTGTAGTTTCACTTTGACTCACACACAAACACACACACCACCCTCACTGGAGCAGTCGAATATGTTTTAACCCACGACTGAAAGTATTCCTGAACGAACCCTCAGTTTACTTTCACTTTGAGTTACATTCGCTGAAAAACCACAGTGACCAACTGTTGCACAGAATATCACCGAGCTGCTGAGAGTGATGTCACTGTTTCCTGTTTTCAAAAGCACAGCCCTTCGACTGTTCACAGTCATAACCCTAAATCAGGTCACTGGTTTCATTGTTGTGGCTGGTGGGTGGACGCACCAACCATCAGTGGTCGTCTCGTCTCGTTTGAATCTTCACTTGATTTCTGATTATTTTCCACAGTTCAAATGAAAAACAGTCACCTGTTTTAATGTTGGGGCTGCTCCGTGTAAACAATGACGGATGTCGTCGTCCGCAGCCGTCGCCATCTTGGCAGCGGCTGACTCTGCCTAACTTCTGGCTAATCCAAAAATGGGCGGGGCAATCTCTGTCTTTCAACGCAGCCATTTTAAGCCTGAATATAATGTAAACAGTGTTGTATGAAAACAGACCAACAGGATAGAACCATGTTTATTTCACAGGAGTCTACGTGGACTCACTCTAGTGGCCGTTGGAGGAACTGCAGCTTCTGGTGTTTTTAGTGTTAGCTTCATATTTTTAGCCGCGGAGCTTGGTTTGTTGTAAGGATCCGACAGTGTTGTAGAGAGATGGATTAACATGGGTTTTATTGATAATAATCAATGGATAAATGATCTTTAAGAGCTTCGTTGGCTGTAAGGATGAACTTCTTCCTGCTGCTTTACTAAACTAGACAAATGTTTTCACTCTCCTCGTGATGAGTTTCAGCTGAAGCTCTGAGAAATGTTTAACTTGCGCTCTAATCTGTTTTTATCTCCTGACTACACTCTTCTCCTCTTCAGCTCCACCGCCGCTCTGTTTTCATTTCCTCTGCGGCTGGTTGAGCAATTTTTTTAAACAAATGAGCATCTTTAGATGAAGCTTTGTGAAGGTAAACAACAACACACGTCGAGCCAGCTGCTAAACACCCACATCTGAATTTTTACAAACACTGCAGGAACGTGTAGTAAAAAGAAAGCAAGAAAGAAAAAACGTCGCTGGCAGGTTTTTCTCTTCAGGAAGTGATGTGTCCTACATTTCTGTCAGGACTGTTTTCATGTTGCGTGAATGGATGTGGACGTATTAACAGAAAAATTGGCCAGTGAATGTGTTCAACCAACAAACAAACAAACAGAAAGAGCTCCGGCTTTATTAATGTTTCTCTTCACAGACGTGGCATGTGACAAAAACACGTCTCACATCACAGTAAACAAACAAAACATAATTTCACTAATTACGGTGGTGAGATGTTTAAGTGCCGTTGTGAGCGCACCTCCATCTCTGCTCCGCTGTAATGATGTGTTTACTGTCACTGTTTTATTGCTGTGTCATTTGCACCGTGACCTCGACTGAACTCGTGTCTCACTTCCTCTTCTTCTTCTTCTTCTTCTTCTTCCTGTTTCCTGCAGGCTGGGAGGCTGAGAGCTGCAGGGCTGCGACATGTGAAAAGAGCTCCACCCCTTGACCCTCACAACTCTCAACCTTAGGTAAGAAACCTCCTCCCCATCTTCTTCTTCTTCTTGTTCTTCATGTCGATTTTCAGATCTGAGCTTGATTTTGTTTTCGCAGCAGAACTCACTTGAACTGACGCTGTGACTGCGACCTGACACCCCCCTGCCTCGGGCATGCCTCAGGTAAAGAAGGAACATTGGTAAAGGAGCTGCAGCAGCTGCATGAGAACAGCTGGATTTATGTCTAACTGTGTGTGTGTTTCTCAGCCGGGTATGAACGGGATGGAGCCTGCATTTGGCGAGGCCTACGGGGGACACAGGGGGCTGCTGAGCCCCTACCCTCTGGCCATGTCGCCACAAGGGGGCAGGACTGACTACGACCAGGTGAGAGTCACATGATCTGCACATCTTCAAAGGATTCACACAGTCACTGTAACATGTGAAGGTGAAGTGATGATCTTTCGTAAAACGACGTGTCATAAATCACGACGTACGTGAAGCGTGAGGCTGTAGAAGCTTCTGCTTCCCTGAAGAGACTGAAAACCTAACTGATGTTTGATGACGTTCAGTTTCCGGTGTCTAAAGTCGTTTATCAGGTCGAATCATTAAGTTCAATACGACCACTGTGTTAAAGCTGAACATCTGGAGCAATGTGTTTATCTTTAGCTCGTAGCTTTCAGATCAGTGTGAGATGATATTCATAAAATGTTTTAATCCAGCCTGTGTGTGTGTGTGTGTGTGTGTGTGTGTGTGTGTGACCCTGAAACTGAAGCAGACTAATAGAAATCATTCAGTTTTGCTCCAGCACCACCTGACCTCACCCTTCCTTTACAGAAAAGTTTTCGTTTACACTAACCCGTGTATATATGGCGTCCAGAGCACGCCAGACCTGTAGGTGGCAGTGTAACGAGAAGCTCAAGCCCACGTTAGCCAATCAGAATCCTGAAAATAGCATCAACAACAACAACGAGCAGCTGTGTTTGCAAATGCAAACAGACGAAGGTGTGCACCAACATAGATGCGACTGCTGCTCTGAACGCCTCCATGAAAGTCTAAACATATGTCACACTTTTGATGCAGTGCAGCTTCCGGTGACGTCAGCTTCTTAGTTTACATGCAAGTTTTCCAAAATCTCCGCTCTGGCCGTGTAAACGAAGGGAAATGTCTCCGTTGATCCAAATAACCACGTACGTGTAAAGAGTTTCAGTCTTGATGAACGTTTCCTCTCTGTGAGCTGGTTCGTCAGGTCACAGCAGGCGTGTGAGGTCGTTAACGAGCTGCCTCATTGAACTCACCTGGTTTGGAGCAGTACATGACCTGCTGCAGCAGTGACTCCACCTGCTCCACCACCTGTAATGAGCAGGCTGGACTGGGTGGAGCTGATGCCGTCGGCTCGTTCCAGGCTGGACGTGGGTGGAGTTAATCAGATTAAAGTCTGGCGCTTGAGAACTCAGCCATGTTGAAGTTTTTTTCTGTTTTTAATCTGTGCCCCCTTTAGAGCGTGCTCCTCATGCTGGGATCCCCAGCATCACCACGGAAACGGCCCTTTGAGTTGCTAAGCGACCTGGTGGACGATGGCGGCTTCGGCGAGGACCTGCACCCCGAGCGCTGGGACGTGTCGGCGCTGGACGAGATGGCTCGCTACACCAAGCTGGGCCTCGGGGTGGGGGGGGAGCTGCTGGCCTGCTCCGAGGAGGCGGTGCTGATGGGCCGCTGGGGGCGAAGCCGGGAGGAGCAGGAGGAGGAGGAGGAGGGGGAGGAGAGGAGGAGGAGGGGCAGCAGCAGACACGTGGCGCCTCCTCCCATCATCCAGGAAGTCCAGGCCACCGCCGCTGCCGCTGCTGCTGCCGTGGGGAGGGAGGAGGGGCGCGCATCTGTTGCCACGACAACGCAGAGGGAGTTATGTGTCGCAGGAAGAGCAGCAGGAGGAGGACAGAATGGGGGGTGTCGAGGGAGCACATGGTGGAGGTATACCAGGTGGCACAGCAGGAGGAGGAGGAGGTGGCGGCGGCGGCAGGTTTGGCTCTGGAGCACTGCAGCGAGGAGCACAACTACTCCCTGAGCCAGGGGGGGGAGCTGGGGGCGGGGCCTCAGGGAGAGGAGGCACGAGGGGGAGGGGAGACGCAGCAGGAGGCGCGGGGCCGGGAGGAGAGCCAGGTAAAGGCTGAGCTATACCTGGTGGAGGAGGAGCAGCAACAGGAAGAGGAAGAAGAGGAGGAAGAGGAAGAAGAGGAGGACGAGGAGGAGGAGGAGGAGGAGGAGGAGGAGGAAGGAGAGGAGGGGACGGAGGAGACGGCGGTGGAGGCCGAACTGTCGAGCTCCTCTGAAACCGAATGTGGTGAGTGCGTCTTTAACTCTGTGTGTGTGTGTGTGTGTGTGTGTGTGTGTGTGTGCGTCAGCGATGCCTCGTCACGGCGGCCATTTTGATCCAAGACAATTTAATGCTCTTTGGCTTTATATACCAAAGTTACGGGTTTGATTCCCAGACAACAACAAACCACAGCAGTGGCTTTGAGGGTTGGTTGGGTGTGTGTGTGTGTGTGTGTGCGTGTGTGTGTGTTGCTGCAGACTGTTAAAGAACCGTTTCACTGGATTCAAACAGCAGCCTCCTGATCAAAAACTCTTCTTCTTCTTCTTCTTCTTCTCTCCTCATTATTTCTTCTTCTCTCACTTTGTCGGGTTTTCCTCCCCCTCCCTCCCACCCTCCCTCCCTCCATCAGCAGCTCTTTAGATAAACCATGACTCAGCTGTTTCAATGATCTGAATGTTTCTTTGTTTCTGGACAAAACTGCAGCTTCAAACTCTGAGAAACAGTTTGTTTACATATTTGTGGATAAATAACTAATCAATGAGGCAGATGGATCAATAAATAAAAAAGAGCGGCTCTGACACACGAGCTGTCGTCCTGCTGCTGAAGCTTTGACCTTTGACCTCCATGTTTATTTTGCATGGAAGGTGATTGAAGACGATTTCTGTTTGTTTCCTTTACGTCTGGAGAGCGTGAGTCCGTGGGCCGAGGTACGGTGGCCCTGAGTGTCCAACTCACTGCGGCTCAGAGAGACACATGTAAAGACACAGTTTCTCTTTAGCTTCAGATCTCAGTGTTTCTCCTCCTCGTGTCTGAACATCAACAGACGCAAAGCCACCGCAGAGATTCATGAGGTTTAGTTTTTCTCCAGATGTTGGACCTGGATCAAAACAAAACAACAGGAACAGCTGGATGACGACTTGTAGTTCAGGTTTATTTAGTGTTTATAATGACGGTTTTAACATCGTGTTCGTCATGTAACATGATGTGATGCTCGGTCTTTTGATGCAGCCCTGGCTCCACCTCAGCAGCTGCTCCTGGTCTGTATGAACCATCTCAACATCTGTATTGACCTGGAGGTTTCGACCGCAGCAGCTTTGATTTTGACCGTTGTGCTTTTGTAAACGTCCAAAGACTGAGAATAGGAAACGACCTCAGAGTCTGAAGCGTTGAAAACAGACGGGACACAGTGAACTGTCGCTTCTTCTGCTCCGACCTTCACAGATGTTCTTTCTTGGAGCAGATATTGAGTTACTGTTGCTTTTCTATCAGCTCTGACCACGCTGTACCCTCTGACCTCTGACTTCTGACCGTCCTCTGTGTGTTTAGATCCCAGCTGGTCATTAGTTTCAGAATCGGTCAGACCAACGACCGGGCTGCGTTCACAGTCTCTTTAATCACTGATGCGCTCCGAGCCGCTGCCGTCTGATTGGCCCAGTAGATACCTGTTGAGGTGAAGACGAAGAGCGGAGCAGGAACAGAGCAGAAAAGGAACGAGAGCGTTTTAATTCTGATGAACTGACGGGAACAAACTGTTTCCTCTGATCAAACATCAGCACGTTGAATAGATGAGCTCAGAGTCAGAGGATGTGACCTAACGTCCAGACATAAACACACACACACACACACACACACACACACACACACACACACGTTAAGATTAGCATCTTTTCCCAGGCTCCCTCGGTGTCTGATCGTTTGCCCGCTGGATAAACACGTCTCAGGCGTCTTGGTCGTTGGCTCAGAGACACAGAGTCAGGTTTAACTGTCGCAAGACGCCATTGTTGTGGGGTGTGTGTGTGTGTGTGTTTGGCCAGTCGAGCTTTTCTTACCAGTCGCCCCTGGTGACGGCTGAGAGGCTGTGATGGATATAAAAGTTCATGTGTGTGTGTGTGTGTGTGTGTGTGTGTGTGTGTGTGTGTGGCATGGAGCAAAGGATGGGGCTGAGGGGAGTGTGGATGGTCCAGACAATGGTGCTATCTGCAGACTGGGCCAGGCGACATGATGTTACATAAGCTTTGTGTGTGTGTGTGTGTGTGTTTTGTGTGTGTTTTTGTGTGTGTGTGTGTGTGTGTGTGTGTCCAGGATAGGTCATGATGGTTATTAACTTAGAGTCTGATTTAATCCTGCCAGCTGATGTTTTCGAGGCGTTTTTGAATGCAGCTCTGTGACGACGAGTCTCCTCCTCCTCTTCCTCCTCCTCCTCCTCTTCCTCCTCTTCCTCCTCTTCCTCCTCTCTTCCTCCTGGCCTTGTATTATTTATGATGTCATTACTCAGGTCTGCCTGAGGCTGATCTGCTCTGTGTGTGTGTGTGTGTGTGTGTAGGTGTGTGTGTGTGTGTGTGTGTGTGTGTGTGTGTGTGTGTGTGTGTGTGTGTGTGTGTGTTTATGGATTAAGGCTCACACTGTGATTTCACAGCAGGCAGACGTGAACATAAAAACCTGTCAGTCATGATTAAGGTTCATCTGTCACATTAAGACTCAGGATGTTTCCTGCTCTTCAACGTCTTGTACACAGCTGTTAGTGTGCCCACGTCACTCTCTGATCAATCTATTGATCCTGTGAACAGATATGATGATTGATCAGCTGAATGTTTCATTATCATTAAAACTAGTTACAAAAACCAAAACGTCAGGAGTTCAGTTAAAGTCCGACTGAACGTTTCCTCAGGTCTTTTAATCTTAAAACTTCATGTAGGTCGGATGCAAACAAACCGTCTCCACGGAAACTGTAGGAACCCGTTTACATCCTTCTGAGCGACAACCTGAAGTTTCTCCCTCAGTCAAAGAGAAACGATGAATCAGAGGAAGATAAAATTACCCACAGTGCAACTTTGGCTCTACAGATGTTAGGAGATGTTTTTATCACGACTCAGCAGTTCTGTCAGCGAACGGTAAACACAGCAGATCAAAGAAACAGAACAGTAACATCTGTAAACATCTGTCCAAACTGGACAGATGTTGACAGATGTTTGTTTTATTTATTCAGCACTCTCTCTCTCTCTCTCTCTCTCTCTCTCTGTTCGTGTCATCATCATAATTTAATCGACTGATTCAGAGCAAATTTCCAGTTTGGAGTGACGCTGCAAAAAATCAAAAGCATCTGCTGCATTTGCATCAGTGCACATGTTCTCAGTGCTGTGTGTGTGTGTGTGTGTGTGTGTGCAGAGGTGGAGGCGGAGCCGGCCAAGCAGCCAGGTGAGCGCCCGTCCAAGCGTCGCTGTTTCTGGGAGTACAGACGAGCCCGAGAGTCGGCCAGTAAGAAGAAACTGGGAGGAGACGTCCACTGGTCTCTGTCCTGGAGCTCCAGCACTCTGCCCAGTACACTGTACCGCAGAGAGGGTGAGCACACACACACACACACTGACACCATTCCTGAGTGATAATGAATCAGCTGTGTCGAGTGAGAGTCAGATAATCAATACAATGATTGAAAAGTGAAATGTGAAGATCTCTGGCTGACAGCCCGCTCGCCGGCGTTAAACCGACGTTCACGCTACAGCTGAAATCGTCCCATTTCCTCTCTCTGCTGCGACACAGATTTGCTCGGGACCCTCAGGCGTCTGCCCTACATTCAGCTTTTAAGTCCCAATCAGAAAGATTTCTCAGCGTTTGCACGACGATGAGTGAGCGTTGGTGTTCGGCTCAGTGAAACCCGCAGAAATGAGCTTTAAACAACAGCAGCGTTCACAGCAGCCATACGCTCTGAAGCCTGAGCGGCCATGTTTGTTTCTGTCAGAGGAGGACGTCAAGAGGCAAAGACTTGATACCAGTGAAATGATCTGCGTTCACCTGACAGTGTCTCTGAGCTCTGACCAGTTTCAAAGGTTTAACATAGATAGAAAACACTGGTCTTAGAGAATAAACAGAGACCTGGGCAGGACGCCACCTGCAGGTCACTCAGAGCCCCCAGTCAACTGTGGGTCTCTCTGACACGACCAGGGATCCAACCCAGATGAGTCAAGTATAAAGATGCTTCTCTCTTTAATCTAACAGAACTGGTCCTGGTAGAAACCAACCTGTTTAAATCAGGCTCCTTTTATTTCCTGGTGAATAAACGGGTCCAGCCGGTCAATAGAAATGTATTTTGTCTCAATCTAACGCAGCTTGTTTTAAGTTTTCCTCTTTCCTTCATGATCGATTAAGAGCAAACACTGAATTTAAAGATGGAAACGAGTAAATAACTTGAATTAATGTCATATTTTCTCAGACGGATCAGGATCATCTGCCGTGTGGAAATGAATCAGTGTATTTGCTTCATTTTATTCACATTTCATGGAGACTGACTGTTTAGATTCTCGACTTTAATCAGAAGAAAGAAGACAGAGTTTGGCTGAATGGCTCTGATCTGGATCTGAAGGCTTCGGGTGTTTGAGTTTCTCCTTGTTTTCTGTGTTTAGGTAAAAAAGGGCGACGTAAAGCCCGCAAGACGGACGCCAGCGACCTGACGCCGAACCCACAGAAGCTCCACAACATCGGGGAGCAGCTGCAGAAGCTCAACGCCGCCATCGACGGCATGGGTCCGGTCAACGACCTCCCGGCCGTGGCCCGGGCCCGGTCCCGCAAGGAGAAGAACAAACTCGCCTCCAGGTACGATGTGACTCCTACGTCCTCTGAGTCAGAGCTCCAGAGCTCCAGAGAGTCGGCATCGATTCCTGAGGCGTGAGTGGGCATCTCAGAGAGTCTGATAATCAATTAAAGTGAGAGAGAGAGAGGCAGACATGTCAGCAGTTGTGTGGTCAGAGATCAGCCTTGAACCGTGTGGTGAGTTTAAATGGTCGACCTTCTGATATTATTTCTGGAGGATGTGCGGAGGGAAGGAGACGCTGAGAAAAAGATCTCTGAGGAAACGGCTTGTTTGCAGCATCTTGCATTTTTACTATGACATGTCAGGAAGCATTAGATTTCAGCCGGCAGGAACACGGTGTTCCAGCGACGACCTCTACGAAGCAAACCTCAGAGGAAACGACCGCAGTCAGACTTTCTACATGGAAGATTTACATTTAAGGACTTTCAAACGACGCCCCCGAGGTTTATGTATACGGCTCCCAGCAGCACAAATTATCTGGAAATGTGGGTCAGGAGGGTGTTTTAGAGTTGACTGGATCCTTTTGATTTTTTTTAATGGGTTCAACTTGGACGTTACTGTCATGATGGGCGGGGGGGGGGGGGGGGGGGGGGGGGGGAGAGACGGAGGGAAGAGGATGAAAGGATGAATAGGAGGAAATCAGGGCAGGAGAGAGGAGGCAGACGAGGAGTTAGATGAGGAGGGTCATGTGAAGTTCATCTGTGGAGGGAGGGAGGGAGGATTCAGAGGGAAGGACGTTGTTTCAGGCGCTTTAAACAGGAGCGGGACTCTGGGAATATTATTATTCCAAACAGATATTAAACAAGACACAAACACGCCGGCATCAGATGGAAAGTTAGTGCGGAGATCAACAAAATGCTGAAAGGAAATAAAAAGACGCTGCAAAGGGAGAGTTTTCTGCAGAGTTCATGTTTGAATTGAACATGCAGGAATTTCCTCTCCTCCTCCTCCTCCTCCTCCTCCTCCTCCTTCTCCTCCTCCTCCTCCTCCTCCTCTCCTTCTCCTTCTTCTTATTCTTCGTGCTGTTGTTCTTGTGGCCGACCGAGACCGGGTCAGAGTGATCTGTGCGATTATCCCAACCGCCTGCAAATATTCCCTCTCATTCATTTCCCAACCGCGTCGAAAACAAGAACCAGCCTGAGGCGTTCGGGTGGCGTTTGGTTCGGATGTGGGGGGGGGGGACTGCAAAATCCCAGATCCTCACACTGGCGCCTCTAAACACAGCTCTCAGTGGAGGGTTCAGGTCACGTTCACTGACCCAGAGATAAGTCAGTAACAGTAACACGAGTAGAAATGTTGACGTTGTTTTGACGAGATCGATGTCAGTTTAACTTGTGTGTTTGGTCAAGACGTGTTTATCTTTAAGTGTGAAAGTTGATTTGTTGATGTTGGAAAATGTTTTACTTCTGTTATCACTAGCGTTTTAAGCATTAGCTTAGGTTAGCTTAAAGGCAGGAGGCCGGTGGAAACAGTTAGCCTAGCTACACCAAAGGTAGTAAATAAACACAAGACATTATAGTCAATGAGCTGCCAGCTTGTGTTAGCTTGCTGGAGCTGCTAACTCAGCAACAGCATGCTGCAAGGCCAAGCAGATTGTAGTGATAGTGTTAGCGGTTAGCAGCTTAACCTCACCACACCAATCTCTGTGCTAAGCTAGGCTAACACAATGACAATTAAACTTTTTGATGAACAGTTTAAAGGTTGAATGTAGCCTGTACTTTCAGCTACAGGCTACATTCAACCTTTGAACTGTTCATAAAACCTTTGCTCTTGTCGTTGATATTTTCAACACTAGTTGATTCATGACAGTTTAAACTTGATTCACTTTTGTATAATCGTTGTGATTGGATGAAACATTCCGTTTTAGAGTGGTGACATCATGCAAGTTTTTACAGCTGTAGACAAACAAACTCATGAAAAAAGGCAGAGAGATTAGGAATTTGAACTGTTCAGGAGGGTCTCCAGCTGCCCATCGACTCCTTTCTCCCATTCATTTCTATGAATCTTTGTGTCATGTGGTAAAAACGTGCCGTAAATATAAAGTTGTTAATGTTGTTGTATTTGTTATTATGTTAGCCTACACTGGAAAGTACCACCTGCAAAAAGGTGACATGAGCAGTGTGTTCTGCTACACCATGAAGGGTGGGGCTGGTGTGGGAAATGTTGCTGATGATCATTTTTTATCATAAGCTTGACACTGAAACAACATACGTTATCTATAGGAATCTATGCCGTGGTCTACTGAACGAACTGTACCTGAGTGTAGGTGTGTCTGGTATGTGACCTGAGCAGATCTGTTATCTACCTTTACACTCTAAGCTTCAACTTTGAGTTTGCAAATATTCTCTAGTGTAAATCATCATAAAACAATAGATATTAATATATTCTGTAAACATGTTTCCTTTAACACTGATGGATAAAAACAGGTGTGTTTTCTCATTTCCTGCTGCAGCGTCGTTCGCCACAGAGATCCTTCTCTGCACTTTCTGAATCAATCAACACTTTCCCTTTGTTGTCAGGTTTGATCTTAAAACGGGCAAAGCCTCAGCATCTTAAAGACGACCCACTGTGGCACCGTGTACCAGGGGCTTTTAATTTGGTGAATGTTTTTTTTTCTTTCTTCCCTTTTGAGCCGCCACTGTTTTTCTCTTGTTGGGCAATTAAATCAATTTGCAGCTGCAGGCGATCGACGTTTCCTCAGGGGATGGTTTTTATTTTGGATAATTCTACATCGATGTTGCATTCAGGGGCCTGGGTGTATCAAGGGAAACATTTGGTTCAGTTTTGAGCATCTGGATCATCTGCGTTTTGTCATTGCCCCCCCCCACACACAGCCAATGATTATTAACAGCAGCTAAATGGTTGTGTGGTCGTCTGCGTCCTCTCGGCAGCAGAGAGAACAAACCTCTGGCCGAGGCATCGACTAACGTTTCAACAAGAATCTGTTTTCTGTCCAACATGTTGTGCTGCCTTCACTTTCACTTGGCTGACTCACGTCTGCAGGAAAAGTGAAAATCTGTGCGCGCTGCAGAGAATAGTCCCCGTGAGGAGCATTAATATTTAACGTGCATTGATTGATTTATTCTCTCTGTTGCTGCTTTTTGCCCTTTTTCCTCAAACCGGCCGTTTCCTCAGAGTCGCTGTGTTAAATGGGACTCGGAGGAGATCAGGGGAGAGGGAGGTGTTTGGAAATACATCCTCTTCCCATTGCTCTCCAGCTGCTCGCGGCGTGAGCCAGTCGACTTGGTAACAGGATCATGTGGAGAACAGGAATATTAGGACGGAGTTTCCTGTTCCAGAGGATGACGCTGATCTCTCTCTCTCTCTCTCTCTGTGTTTGCAGGGCCTGTCGGCTGAAGAAGAAGGCCCAGCACGAAGCCAACAAGATCAAGCTGTGGGGGCTCAACCAGGAGTACGGTCAGTACCTTAGACACATGCTCTTATTTTGAAGGGTTGTGTTTTCCTTTTATTGAATGAAGCAAATTGCAAATTCCTGAGAAGCTGCAGAGTGTCTGTTTATGATATGAAAATCAGGTTGGAAGTGTTTTATGGTCATTTGAAATCCTCACTGTGGCACCTGATCTGAAGCCACGCCCCCCCCACAGTAGATGAAATGACATCACACCTTTATGAAATGTCACCTGATTTGATTTGAATCAGCTCAGGGTAAAGTTTCTACACTGATGTTGCATTCAGGGGCCTGTGGGCAGGTAGGAAAACATTTTCAGTATGTATATTGCACTGTATTACCTCACCTGATCTTAGGCCACGCCTCCTCTGACGTGGGTGAGGTGAACATGATGTTGATTTGAATGTATTGCAAACTCCTACATCAGTGTTGCATTCAGGGGTCTGCGGGAAGGTGGGAAAACATGTTCAAGTTTATTACCTCACCTGTGCTGAAGCCACACCCCCTCTAACAGCAAATGACAGGAAAATCACAGATCAATAATAAATGGATCCGTGACGTCCAATCATGTCGCTGGGTTTGATCCCTTTGAAGTACCAGAGGCTTTTAATTTGGTAAAACCTGTTTCCCCCTCCTGCAGTGAAGATCAGATCTTTATATTGCAAACTCCTGCATCAGTGTTGCATTCAGGGGCTTGAGGGTGGGAGGGGAAACAGCTTCACTGTATATATATATATATTGCATATTTCCTGCGGTGTATTACATCACTTGAGCTGAAGCCACGCCTCCTCTGACACAGGAAGAAGTGCGACATAGTGTTTGTTGTGTGGATCATACAGGAGCCGCGTGTTGTTGGAACGAATCCAAACCTCACACAGACGTCTCGATGAAACGCGTAGAAGCCGCATACGACTAACATGTCGTCTGCGGCAGCACGGTGCGTTCAGGGACAGTGTTGAGTGTAGGTCGGAACACATGTGAATCTGGATGAGTCCTCCTCCAGATCCAGGAACCTTCCTTTTATTTCTAAAACATCAAACACAGCCTGAAGATGAGTTCATGGTCTCTGCTGAAGAATTTCTTTCATCTTCCTCTAACGAAGCTTCGTCAGGACTCAGTCGGACGGTGAAGGAGCTGCTGGTTTTTAAAGAGTAATGCTCGAGTTACGTTCAGATACTTGAAGGTGTTTGAGCTCAGAGCAGAGCTGCTGCACCTCCTCCCCTCTGGAGGTTCTCCAGCCTTGTCCACCAGATCCCTCCACACCTGGGAACATCCCAGGATCCTTTAGGCGGAGCTGGACAGTGGTTCCTGGGAGGAAACATCTGGATCCCTCTGTTCAACCTGCTTCAACCTCCTTCGTGCGTCTCCTCCAGTCAGGAGCGTGTCCACTTCACTGACCTCCTGCTGAGCTCGTAAACTCAGAAGAGAAGAGAAACCTGAGGCTGGTGACTTCACCTCGAGGGTCTGATGAACAACATCTCGTCTGTTCCGACACCATCCAGGCCCCGCCCCCTCCTCCCCATCCTGCCCCCCCCCCCCCCGCCCGTCCTCTCTGAGTTCACACTGAGCTCCAGTTTCCTTTGTCCTGCTTCTTTTAACATTCCACTCGTTCCTGATCCGGCGTTTCACCGCTTCACTTGTGGCTCCTGCAAAATTTTTTTGTCGTGCTGCCAGGAAGCCAAAACACACACACACACACACACACACACACACACAGCCTAACCTCACACATGCATTCGCTTCCTCTCTCCCTGCTGTGACTCTCTCTCTTCTTCTTCTTTCTAATTCTGGCCCATTCACTTGCACGCTCTCTCTCTCCCCCCAAACATGTGCAGGGAAACATCCTGACCTCTGTGTGTGCGTGCGTGCATGCGTGCATGCGTGCGTGCGTGCGTGCGTGTGTGCTCATGTTCATCCTGTTGCACAGTCAGTATGTGAGAGTTGTTCCTGTGAAGTGAGGAGACATCAGAAACATCAGAGGAGTGTGGACTGAGCTCAGACCTTCATACTTTATTATACACTTCAGTATCAGCCAAAGTAGAACAAACCTGTTTCTGTCTCTGAGCTGTGAGCCTCTCATTCTCTCTGTTCATCTTTTAGTTTACAACAATGTCCAACTCCATCTATTCATTGATCTCAGTGATACAAAGACGTCTCCATGTTCCTTCATGTCTTCATCGCCATCTGACACATGTTGAGTGTCTTCGTGACTTGTGTCTCAATAAGGACGTTGTGTAAACGATCCGTCAACCCGGACTGTCTCAGCTCGGGGGGGGGTGGGGCTGATGTAACCCCGGTTGCCATGGTTACCGCGGATGGGATTGAAGCAGCTGCACACTTGCTTGGCCGGAGATAAACGATGAAACAATGGTGACCTGTGACTGGAGACGGAGCGATGAAGAAAAGATTTAAAAAAACTCATGATCCATTAATTTATGTTCATTTAAGTCTGTAAAATGTCATAAAAGGAAAGAAATGGTACCTTTGTACATATGGAACGACTTTGACCTGCATTATATAAAAAAAAAACACTCATGAGGCTCCATACAGTATAAAGGCAGACGTGCGTCTTAAAGCTCCATACGGTATAAAGGTAGACGTGCGTCTTAAAGCTCCATACGGTATAAAGGTAGACGTGCGTCTTAAAGCTCCATACGGTATAAAGGCAGACGTGCGTCTTAAAGCTCCATACAGTATAAAGGTAGACGTCCATGTGTAGTGTGATTATAAAGCAGCTCTAGGTTCTATATTAATATTGTGAAAGTATCAAAGCCTCAGTCCACAGAGAAATGCACACAGCCTGTATTCAGACACTGAGCCTTAAAACCAGCCGTCAGGACTTCCTGTCACCTTGTGATGTCACAACAAAGCAGTCACCCAAAGCCCCGCCCACCACCTGGACCCACCATCCAACAGCTTGCAGGATCTGGTTTCTCTGATCATTTTTGAGAAATAAAACTCCTCGTGCAGTTTGAGCTGAAACCTGAAAACACTTTTAAAAAAAAAAAAAAATTAATCTCTATATGAAACGTGTTTCAGAATCAAAGCATCAAAAATGTCCAAATAACAAAAGTTGGCATTGAATCCTTTGTCAGATTCGTCCTTTGTGTCGACAGCGTGAGCAGCAGCAGCAGCTTTACTCCTCCATCTGTGGTGAATGGATACAGGAGGCGTTCAGGGACGCTCCAGAGTGTAGGGCGATCTGAAGAAACTAGAACTTGAGGTGTAAAAATACCCGAGGTCTGGGAGGACGGCTGGACTGATTAAAGCAGGAGCCGCCGTCCTGTGTACGAATGTGAAATTAAACACAGGCTGATCACGTCTCAGCTGTTGATTCACAAAGACTCATTGTTGTTACTCTGTGTGTGTCTGTGTGTGTGTGTGTGTGTGTGTGTTGGCGGCTCAGAGAACCTGCTGGGGGCGCTGCTACGCATCAAGGAGGTGATCCGACGACGAGTGGAGAGCAGTGAGGAGGAGGACACAGATGAGCGAGGGATGACCCAACGTCTGGAAGACATCCTCCGAGAATCCAGTGGTCAGCAGCACACACACACACACACACACCACCACACACACACACACTGTTAAAACTTATTTCAGGTTTGTTAAACTCCTGTTCAGTCTAAGGCTGCGTTCACATCACATTTGAAAACGATCTCCGTCCACACTAACGCAGCAGAAAGTGTATCGTCACACTGAGCGTGAAACAGGAAGTGCGTCGTGTCCTGACCGGTTTTAGAAAATAAGAGACGGAGGAACAGACAGGTGAGAACAGAGGTGGTGCTGAAACTGGTGGAAAAAAAACATCTGTAAACTCAGGTCTGAACACGTTTTGTTGTCATGGCGATAGATGGCAGGTGACGAAGGACACAAACATCCGTCTCCTTTTGTCGTTTCTGAAACTGTTTCTGCCGAACGACACTCAAACACAGCGTGGAGTTTTTGCATTCAGACGTGTCAGCAGAGCTTCAGACTGCGGAGGTGCTGATGTCTGAGCCACACCTCGTGTTCTAACCTGCCTCTGAGCTTTCAAACCAAACTTTATTGACAACTGTCGACAGCCTGCGGGAGCTCATCAATCAGGAGTGTGACTTCACAGTGTGGATGATGTGAGTGAGAGTGAAGTCGTCTTTAGCTACGATGACGTAGGCGTCTAACGTCATGTCCTGATTGGCTCATTTCAGCCTCGACCACCAGTGATTTCATCACCAAGGAAACTGAGTCTCCTGTCACCACGTACAAACACGTGTGTGTCTCCACGTGTGTTCAGTCTGGACAGAGATCGTTTTCATCGATTTTCAAAACTGAAAACTGTCAGAGGTGAATCCCACTGTTCCCTTTTTTCCCTCTCCTCCTAATTGGTTTCCATGACGACCGCAGGTCCTCTGGTCGCCGGGCGGACCAAAGACTTTGTGCAGAGGATCCTGGCGGCGAGCGCCGGCTCTCAGAGCCAATGCAAAGAGCCGCCGCAGGAAGCAGACGAGACCGCGGGGTAAAAGTCACCCTCACGCCCTCTTCCTCCCTCCCCACCCTCACCCAGCAACACCAACCAACCAACCAACCAACAACCTGTGACCAGACCTTCACCTCCTCCAAAAAAAGTAAGAGTGACAAAGTGAAGCAGAGGAGGAGGAGGAAGAGGAGGAGGAGTGTAGACGCAGTGGGAGTGAAGCACCACCCTGCTCCCTGTGCCTCCTGCTGGTCCTCCCTCCAAACAGCAGCCGACTCCACCACAGAGCAGAGCTGCTGCTGCTGCTGTGTGTGTGAGCCTGTGTGTGTGTGTGAGTGTGTGTGTGTGTGTGTTGGACATGTAAAATACTGTATGAGTGTGTGTGTATAGTTGTCCTCTCTCCCTCTGTGTGCTGTATTTGTATCCCATTGTGCCTATGAATAGACATTGCACTGTTTTGTAGATGGTTGTAGTTGTCGTCAGGGGCTCGGTAGTGAGCCGAGGGCGAGGGGCATCTGAGGACAGAGGAAGTGCAAGAATAAGGAACTGGGAGGAGCCCAGGCCCTGGATAACAAAGAATCGTGTGTGTGTGTGTGTGTGTGTGTGTGTGTGTGTGTGTGTGCTTCTATAGAAACACTGCATACCATTCGGGTTGTGTCAGCGTCTAAAATGGCACTAAGTGTTGTGATACACAACAAAGTGAAGCCAGACCTGTGTGTGTGTGTGTGTGTGTGTGTGAGTGTTGTGGAAAAAAAAAAAATCCTTGGAGCTTTAATACCCCCCCCCTCCCCTCTCCCCCTCCCACCTCTCACCATTAAACGTAAAGCAAAGTTGAAACCGACAGAGGAAACTGCACCTTAATCCAAACTGACCAAAGAGAACTGAAACTGCTGAACCACTGCGATGCTGCCGACGTCACGTCATCGACACACACACACACACACACACACACACACACACACACTAACACACACTGTTGTCATGTTCACCTGCATGTGTCACTGAGCAGACTTTAACCCCCCCCCCCCCTCCTCCCTTCACTTTGATTGATGCACTCTGTCGGGCCTGGTGCTCCCTCTTCAGCTGATCTGCAGTGAGTGACTTTATTTTGAAAGGGGGGACGTGTGTCCTCGGAGCTTCCTGCGCCCTCTGCTCAACCCCCTGACCTGATTATGTAGCGCACCTTCCTGAATTGCAATGACAACTAGAGAAAAACACTTGTAGATCTAGAAAAAGCAAATAAGTTGAATTTGTTTGTTTGTTTGTTTGTTTTTTTTTTAATGATGATGATTATTATTGTTATGATTTTGTTGTCGTTGGCGACGGCGCCTCGGCTCACAGAGCGTTTGTGGGGCGTCGTCGGTCCAGAGAGTTGAAATCTGCCTTTTCTCTCCTGTGGTCTTTGCTGAAGCTGTAGACCAACCTGTCCACGGTCTCTAAACGTTGTTGGACATTAAAAGTGTCAAGGACCCTTTGAATTGCACTGTGGTTAAGAGCAACTAAGCACCTTTTGAAGAGGACGTCACATCCTCCAAAAGAGACAAAACAAAAAAAAAAACAGACTCTTGGCACCTTTTTATTTTATTTTATTTTTTAAACACAGACAGTGACTGAGCAGTGGGCGGCGCCCAGCGCGGCCCCGAGCGTCCCGGGGGTCGAGGTCTTTCTGTTCCAGTCTGGTGCTACTGTATGACGACGAAGAGAAGTAACACACACAAAAAGCAATGCAAACCTGAGCGGAGGCTTCAGGCAGGTGAACTGCTGATGGTGATGATGATGAGGATGAGGATGAGGATGATGATGATGACACCTGTGAGCTCATCTTGTTTGTTTGCATCACGACGCCTTTTCTGAAGTGCCTGGAGCTCCGAGCCACAGGGACCAGTGTTGTTATGGCTGAACTTTAACCCTGCTACAAGGGTGACTACTGCTCCGAGCTCGGCCTCGCTTTACTTCACCTAGAAGAGAGAGAGAGACAAGAGAGAGAGAGAGAGAGAGAGAGAGAGAGAGAGAGAGAGGGAGAGAGAAGCTGGAGTGAGACGATCCTCCACTCAGAAACAGGAGCTGTCTGTTTGCTCAGCGACCCTTCACTTTTGTTTTCCAAGCTCCTGTTTGAAAACTGCAGCTCTGTAACACTGCCCCCCCCACACCACACACACACACACACACACACACACACACACACACACACACACACACCTCCTCCTCCTATGGAAACTCCATTTCCTGTCTGTGAGACGAGGAGCAGCCGAGCTGTGGACACCAAAAGTTCAGGGCCATTTAGTTTCTGTTTCCTCCTCCTCCTCCTCCTCCTCCTCTCTCTTTCTTCTTCTGTTGTCAGTTCTGGGAAGCCGTTGGCGGCGCTGGTGGTTTGAATGAAGAACTGTACTGTAAACAGAGGATTCCTGTTGTCGAGCTGGAAACGTTCTGCTGCTGCCGAACAAAGCTCTTTAAGCTCTGATGCCAAAGACTGATACTAGTCTGTGGCTTTTGCAGCAGGAGGCTCTGATGTCAACATGAGGAGGGGGGGGGTGTGTGGGGGGGTCTTATTTTATTTTTTATTATTTTACAGTGAGAATCTAAAGACAGAACAGAGACAGATGAAGTTCAGTCCTCCCTCCTCCTCCTCCTCCTCCTCCTCTCCCTGGGCCTGGGAAGCCGGCGACGCTGCCAGCACAGTCACAGGATCTGAGGCTGGCAGCAGCTTCCTTCACATGCCCTCGTGCAACAACAAACAGAAAGGAGAGGAGACAAGTGTGCACATGGCAGCACTGAGGTTTAAAATATCGTACAGCCCCATCAGGAGGAGGCGGAGGAGGAGGAGGAGGAGGTGGAGGTCACTGGGTTTAAGACAGATTCCACTTTGAATGCATAAGTGCGTCCTGATGTTTTCCTCCCTCTCTGCTCCTGCTGCTGCTGTTGTTACGTAACAGCACGACACCATCTGCTGCGTGCGCTCATCTGACAGAACACTGAGCTGTAACACTGAGAATTCCCACCGCAGATCCCAAACAGCAAACGCAACACGAACAAGCTCAGGTTAATGTATTTACATTAAGTCCTGACATCACAGTAGATCCTTTTATCTGAGAGGGTTTGACAGAGGAGGGGGCGGGGGCAGGGGGGGGTCGACTTGGCTTGGCCTCTTGGCTCCACTCACATTCCTGAAGGCCGCGGTGTGTTTACCTGGAGGCTGTTTGGTCCACAGCTGCTGACGTCTGGTCCGGTCACAGACTCACAGAGGTGACGCTCGCTCGCTCGCTCGCTCGCTCTGGGCTCGGCTTGTTCGTCCTAATATGGACGGTGACTCTGCAGAAAAGCTGCATGAGTCTTTATCTGGGTCAGTTCCTCAGTGGCGTCGCGCACAGATACAGAGACGTAAACAGTCGTTTGTCTGGATCCACCGCAGCTGTCGAGGAGGTCTGAAGGTGTCTGATGTTTCCACTGGAGGCTTCGATCACAGCGTCTCAGTCTCAGCTTCCACTTTACTGACACTTGACATTAATCAAAAGCTCTATGTTTTACACTTCCTGTCTTTTATTTGAAGGGTTGATCTAGGAGAAGGTCTGAAGACCATCTCAGTGAGAGGAGGCTCTGAGCCTCTCTTCTGATTGGCTGACTGTTTTCTGACTGATCCAATAAAAACAGAGCAGATTTCAGAATAAAACACTCAGAGAAACCAAATCAGTTGTTGGATGGTGGGTCCAGGTGGTGGGCGGGGCTTAGTGTGACTGCTTTGTTGTGACATCACAAAGTGACAGGAAGTCCTGACGGCTGGTTTTAAGGCTCAGTGTCTGAATACAGGCTGTGTGCATTTCTCTGTGGACTGAGGCTTTGATACTTTCACAGTATTGATATAGAACCTGGAGCTGATCAATAATCAAAGAAGACGGTGAAATTGATTTAAATACTTGATGATGCGTTGGCGGCTGACCGATGATTCTGCTGTGGAGACGCCTCCAGTGGATATCTGAAGTGCAGCTCAGACTGGACTGTGATGAGCTGATGGACGACACTTTTCACAAGTGAATCAGTCCTTTAACTAGAAAATGTATCAATGATATTATACATTATATTGATTATTGATAATAATCAATAATAATAAATAGTATTAATCTGTTTCTGGCCTCCTTGCCGGTGTCGCTGTAAATTTACCATCTTTAGTTTTTCAGCTGAAATTCACCTTAAACTTGAGCTCTGACGTTTTATAGACTCAGATTGATTGATTGATCGATCGATAGACTGATTGATCTTTAGATAAATCTATTGGTAGAATGAACCCTGACGACCTGATGAGGTCTCGGGTTCAGCTGCTTCCTCTGACGACGACGTCAGGAATCTGAAAAGCTTGAAACTCTGACGTCCATGTGGACGGACGTAGAGGTGATGTCAGACAGGTGTGTCCTCTGTCACTTCCTGTCATGTGACCGTGCTGAGGCGTCCCGGCCCGGCAGCAGCCGTGGTGCTGGTGTTGTCAGCTGAATAGACCCATCAGTAAACTGACACTGGTGGGATGGTGCTGACCTGTTGGTGCCCGTCCTCGCTCTGCTCCACTGCTCACATTGTTGCAGACACTCAGTGTCTCTGGTTTCAAAGGCGATGGGCCCCCGGGCAGAGGGTGGGCCGGGGGGGTGAGGAGGGGGGGGCTGCACTTAGCTGAGAAGTTTATCTGAAACCTTTTTAATCCACCTCCGCTTCTCTGTCACAGTCTGACAGCTGCAGAGGAGAGCCTGTTAGCCGCCGTCCTCCTTTGTCACCGACCTGGAAACCTCCATCTGATTTTCGATGGAGGGGGGGTCGGGGGGGGGGGTCGGCTCAGACCTGTGGGTCCTTCAGAGATGAGGTGGAGGAGGTGCTGCTGCAGCTCCAGTCTGTTTCTGATCTCTGGTCATCTTCAAAACTTAAAACAAACAAAAGTGTATTTTCTTTTTCCTCACTGGATTAAAGTGGGCGGGGCTTAGGCAGAGAACAAGGAAGTGAGTTTCTGTCTACCAATCAGGATCCAGCAGCATTTAAATGAACTTCTTCTTTTCTTTTCTTTTTTTTTATATGAAATCCAATTAGGCCACGCCCCCAGAGCCTTAGACTTCAACTTTTTTTTTACATAAACTTTTGATAATTCACAGAAATCTTTCAGATTTGATCATTGATGAAGCTTGAAGAAGGTTTTTATGATAAAATATTCAGTCAGCTGCAAAACACAGAGTTTAATCAAAAAACAAACAAACCAGGATAGTTTAGTACATTACAGAGAAAACTCCGTGTGAAATAAAACTCATCAAAATGAGAAAATACAAAATAGAAAAACTCAACAACATTAAATTGTTAAAACAACTGTCACCGTTAAAGTTTCTAAAGTGTTTATGATATTATTGAACTGACAGGCAGCTGTCGATTCAAACGACGCTATATGGCTCTCTGAAGCTAGTTAGCTTAGCCGCTTAGCCCTCCATTAAAACCAGTTTATCTCCAGAGTGCAAAGAACAGAAAGGCTTTAAAACGGAGAACTGTTTCTCATTGGTTGAGGAGGAGGAGGGGGAGGAGTCACAGCTTCAGACTACTTCCTGTTTTCATTCATTTATATCTTTTGAAACATGACCAGAGATTAGAAACACAGGAGCTCGTCCCTCTGTAGTGATGAAGAAGATGATGATGATGACGATGATGATGATGATAAACACGTCTCGTGGCTTTAACCAAAACCAAGTCAGTCGTTTGGGAGATGGATGATGAAGATGATGATGATGATGATGACGAAAGGAGCAGGATGAAAACACAGCGATCCACAGATGAAACTGAATCACTCTTTCTTCCTCCTCCTCCTCCTCCTCCTCCTCCTCCTCTTCCTCCTGCTGCTGCTCAATGTGTCTGAAAACAAACGCTCCGAGCGACGGAGGAAAGAAAAAGACAAAACCAAGAGACAAGAAACATTCCACAGTGTCATGTCATATACTGTACAGCAACCTTTACCCCCCCCCTTCTGTTCTCCCCCGACACCCCCTCCCCCTCCCCTCCCCTCCCTCCCTGTCTTTCAGTAGCTCAGTAATCACAGTACTACAGTAATCCTTTGGACCTGTTTAACACATTAACACATCTTTATGTACAACTCCTTCGTCAGTACGTAACCTTTAAAAAAATAGTTCAAAACAAACAAAAACAAACAAAAAACAAAAAACAATAAAAATACGAGAAGTGCCGTACAAATAGAAGCCTAATATTTTTGTTTTGGTTTTGTGTGAGTGTACTGTACACCTGTATAATGTATATTTTAATATTTATATGCAGCTGTTGTATTAAAGTATATTTTAAAATAAAAGGCCACTGTGTGTTTATGAGGATGAGGAGGAGGATGAAGATGATGGTGAGGATGATGATGATGATGATGGTGAGGATGGTGAGGATGATGATGATGATGATGAGGATGAGGATGAGGAAGATGATGATGATGATGATGATGATGGTGAGGATGATGATGATGGTGATGATGATGAGGGCGACTCTCTGTAATATGTTTTAACTGTGTCTGAGGTCTGTGTCTGTATCTGTGTCTGTATCTGAGGTCTGCATCTGTGTCTGTGTCTGAGGTCTGTGTCTGTATCTGAGGTCTGTGTTTGTGTCTGTGTCTGTATCTGAGGTCTGCGTCTGTGTCTGAGGTCTGTGGTCTGTATCTGAGGTCTGTGTCTGTGTCTCTATCTGAGGTCTGTGGTCTGTATCTGAGGTCTGCGTCTGTGTCTGAGGTCTGTGTCTGTATCTGAGGTCTGCGTCTGTGTCTGAGGTCTGTGTCTGTGTCTGAGGTCTGTATCTGTGTCTGTATCTGAGGTCTGTGTCTGTGTCTGTATCTGAGGTCTGCGTCTGTGTCTGTGTCTGAGGTCTGTATCTGAGGTCTGTGTCTGTATCTGAGGTCTGTGTCTGTATCTGAGGTCTGTGTCTGTGTCTGTGTCTGAGGTCTGTGTCTGTATCTGAGGTCTGTGTCTGTGTCTGTGTCTGAGGTCTGTGTCTGTATCTGAGTCTGAGCTCTGTATCTGAGGTCTGTGTCTGTATCTGAGGTCTGTGCCTGAGGTCTGTGTCTGTGTCTGAGGTCTGTGTCTGTATCTGAGTCTGAGCTCCGTGTCTGTGTCTGTGTCTGTATCTGAGGTCTGTGCCTGAGGTCTGTGTCTGTATCTGAGGTCTGTGTCTGTATCTGAGTCTGAGCTCCATGTCTGTGTCTGTGTCTGTATCTGTGGTCTGTATCTGAGGTCTGTGTCTGTGTCTGTATCTGAGGTCTGTGTCTGTATCTGAGGTCTGTGCCTGAGGTCTGTGTCTGTGCTGCTCTGAACCAAAGGTCAAACTACTCATTGAACCTGATCAGAACTGATCCTGATGACTGTATTTCCAGCTGTGGACCCAGCTGCAGGTTTACAAAAACACTCCACAGCACCACCAGCAGGTCACACAGCGTCGCTGCAGCAAAGTGCCATGTTATCATATGGCCTTTTTTACATAACTTCATCCTGGACAAGGAAGGCAGCAGCAGCAGAGACTGAACCTCTGTGAGGTTTGGCGTTACGCCTGGTGACGGCTCTCGCTGCAGGAGCCGAGTCACATCAGCTCCGTGTTGACAAGAGCTGACTGTCGGCCATGTTCCTCCCTCTGAACCCTCAGTGCTGTCTGACAGAGCAGCAGCTTTAACGCTCACACAGGCTCAAAACACAAACACATGTTTCTGTCAGTCCACAGACCTCAGTGTTGTTTTCATTCTGCCTCCAAACTAGAACCACCACTTCCTTTTGAGGCAACACAGGAGGTTTCACTTACTCTGTTCTACGTTGATTTAAAGCTCACGTATTCACCTCTGCTGTGTTTTATTTTGAAGGGTTCATCCATAAGGGGATAAAACCAAAAACCATCTCAGTGTAGTTTTCCATCTCCTCTCTCAGGTCGGTGTCAGCCAATCAGAAGAGAGGAGGCTCTGAGCCTCTCTTCTGATTGGCTGACTGTTTTTTTTTTTTTCTAATAAAAAACAGAGCAGATTTCAGGATAAAATTCTGAGAGACTGCTCTGTAGTGACATCACAAAGTGACAGGAAGTCCTGACGCTGGTTTTAAGGCTCAGTGTCTGAATACAGGCTGTGTGCATTTCTCTGTGGACTGAGGCTTTGATACTTTCACAGTTTAATATAGAACCTAGAGCTGCTTTATAATCACACTACACATGGACGTCTACCTTTATACTGTATGGAGCTTTAAGACGCACGTCTACCTTTATACCGTATGGAGCTTTAAGACACACGTCTACCTTTATACTGTATGGAGCTTTAAGATGAACGTCTCTCACACACACACACACTTTATTTATTACAAAAAGATCCTTTTATTGGACTGGAATTGTTTCTGTTCACATTGATGTACCTTTAATTACAAACATCAAAGTCAAAAGTTCCCTTCAGTGAATCACTGTTTTCATCATTGCACGACGCCCAACGTTGGACCGAAAACACTCAACGATTGTTCCCTTGTCAGGAGTAAGAAGAGCGGAGCAGCACGTCCTCCAGTCCACATCAGACTGGATCAGGACCAGGTCTTAAGTTTCTGATTCTGTTTGACAATGGCGAGGTAAAAAAGATACAGAGACGACGACGACGACGACTCGGCTTTGAGACTGTTTGGCTGCTTTGTCGGAGGTTTACTGGTGAGCGGGAGAAAAATGTACGACTGAAGCACAGATGAAGACGGAGGCGACAAACTCGCAGTGACAGTTTGACAAGGTCGTGTCAGAGCTCATCTGTGTCAGAGAGAGAGGAAGAGAGAGGAAGTGTGTGTGTGTACGCAACATATTCAGTTCGAGTGGAATCATGTGAAACAGTGTTTTCTTTTCACAACAACAGTGGAGTCGTCATGGTTTCATGTGATGCGTGTCCCACACCTTCGACTGGAAGCAGTTCAATTAAACACCAATCATCATCATCATAAACATCATAAACACGAGCTCCCACTGTGGCAGCGACATGTTGTTTCTCAGGAAGCTGCAGCAGGTGCCGCTCAGACTCAGATTTGCATCGTCACAGTTGTTGCACAGCTGTTTGAGTCAGTCCAACACAACAGAGGCTTCATTCACAGCTCTGACCTACAGCAGAATAAAACACACTCTTCTGTTCTTCAACCGTGGCTTCAGATCAGTTCATCATATTAAACTCTGAGAGCTGTGTGTGTGTGTGTGTGTGTGTGTGTGTGTGAGATCTCAGGCGGTGGCGTCTCTTTAAGTCTCCTCGTCTGTTTTCAGATCTCTGAGCTTATTAAAACGTCTCCTGGCTCCGTCTCTGCTCTGATACAGATCTGGACTGGACCAGGTCCTGGCAGGACAACAGTGGTGTTCAGGTATCAAAGCTCAGTCTGAGGCATCGGCACCATCATCATCATCATCATCATCATCATCATCATCTATGGAACTGAGATCAAGGTCAGGGTCACAGCTTCTTCTCTGTGTGTTTGATCTGAGATCTTCCTCGTCACCAGGACCAGACACTAGGATCACGAGTGGTTGTTGCTGAAGTTAAATCTGGACGCATGATGATGTCGTGTGGAAAACAGAAAAACTACAAACAGACATACAGTTATTGATCTGTTGTAAAAACCGTTGAGTTCATCTTCATCATGGTGCCAGAGGGACATGCTAACAGGCTACATGCTAACACGAGCGTGCTCACACTTCACGTGTTACGTAACGCCGCGTTCACGTGTCTGGTCTGTAAACAGTATCTAACTCGGCTCCTACAGAGAAGCCTGGGAGCTGCTGACATCACGTGACCTCTGACCTCACTGCTGCTGCTGAGCAGCTACGTCAGCCTGAACTTTGAACTTTTCCTTCAGTTCATCTGGAACCAGGATCTGTTTTCTCTTCAGTTACTGTAAAACTCTGAATCAGAACAGGGTCTCATGTGACTGGTGATGATGATGATGATGAGGTAGCTTCATTTCCTCCGTCCTCGCCGCCTCCTCCCTCGGCAGTTGGCAACACGACACCACGTCCAGGTTGAGGCCGACATGAAACCAGAGCTCTTTGAAAGAAGCCGGAGACATTTGATCCTGCGACGGCGACGTGATTCTTTTCATCTGAAAATGTGTCTTGAAGAGAAGAAAGTGAAGGACGATGTTTCCAGTCTGAGACGAGCTCCGGGTTTAAAGCTGCACCATCAAAAGGACAAACAGAGGCGTCTGATTTCCAGCCTCATTAAACCGTCTCTAACATCTTTTCATGCTGTAAGATCTTTGCCTGAACCTGCGGCGGCTGAGGTTCTCTGAGGGTCCTCCGCTCGCTCTGCAGCTTTTAGTTTTTGGATTTGTTGTGAGATAAAGATAAGAGAGCTTCAGGGGAGCAGAGCCTCCCCCTCCTCGGCCCACAGGAGGTTCAGGGCCTCGGCCTGTCGCTGCTCCCGCTGGTGGATCCTCCGCAGACGCAGGATGTAGAGCAGGATGGCCAACACCACCACCAGGATGCAGAGCGAGAACAGGTGGTGGTTGTAGACGAAGGAGGAGCGCAGCCAGCTGGGGTGGCTCTGCCGCAGCGTCTCCTGCTGGAGGTCCCTGGAGGAGGTGCACAGACAAACACAGACCTGAGTGTACCTGCTCTGTTTTACATCCCCCAGACACTGAAGCCGTGTGTGTGTGTGTGTGTGTGTGTGTGTGTGTTACCTGAGAGGCAGGAAGCGTGTTTTGAAGAGGATGGCTCCCAGCGTCCACTGCACCTCCTTGTCGTAGACCAGCTGGGCCGTCTTCAGACTCGGGTAGTTGGTGGGGAAGCGGAAGCCGGAGTGCAGCACCTCGTACATCCAGGCTGATTTGAAGCACTGGTACCTGATGAATGAGCAGATGTTTCCAGATGTTTAGTGTCAGAGCTGCACATCTGCTCCCTCCTGCACCACCTACAGCTGCTGGTGGGGAGGCGCTGCCGTGAGCCCGGACCAGTGACAGCTCGACAGCTGCTTCTCTGACTTTCTGAAACATGTCACTGGGTTTTCAACTTGAGTTGTACAATATCCTCCAATAAAGAGGAGGTGGTTACCGTGGAGACAAGGGTGTGGTAAAAATAATTTTATTTTGTCACCTACAAACCTGAATGTTTAAGACTCAAGCGTTTCTCTTCTGGCAGATTAACCAACATTAACAAAAATGTCCAGTGTGTGTGTGTGTGTGAGCGTCACGTGACCCTCGGTGTCAGATCAAGTCTCTACCAATGTGATATGACACACACACACACACACACCTGGATCACATCTGCTCGTCTACACTGCTGCTACCTCCCACTCCTGTCAGCTCAGTGCCTGAACAGCGCCTCCCTGTGGCGACTCTGCTGCTCTCAGCTCCCAGCAGCTGTGAGGAGCCATTCAAAACTCCTGGTTATTAAAGACACAGTCAAACAGCAGCAGGTTTCCCCATAAAGACTCTGCTGTGTTTGTGCATCGCGGCCTGTGACTCAGTCATAAGTTAAGACGTGTGGGGAAACGTCTCAGCACTGATCTGTTGATAACAGGAACGATTAACCAACAGAGGAGCCAGGAAGTGAACCGTCAGTGGCTCCGGCTCACGACGAGGAGGCCTGAACCTACTTGAGTCTGTTGATGTCGGCCTGCTGAGCAAACAGCTGGTCGTCCAGACGCTGCTTCAGTGTCGACCACTTGGTGGAGCAGTACTCCTGGTAAACAAATAAACAAACAAACCTGAATACAATCATACAGGTGTTTTCAGCCCAGCTCTAATCCACATGGCAGTGGTGCGTTTGAGGTCACCTTGGCAGCGCGGGAGTACTTGTCACTGTTGTACTGTCCTCCGATGCGCAGCACGTCCTCCATACAGTAATAAAACTCAGAGAAGCCGTAGAACTCGCTGTTGCTGAAGTTGATGGGAGCCTGAAGAACGAGAGGAGGTTTAGTTAGTAAATACACAGTGAACACGCCGTTTTTAAAGAGCGGATGTGGATGTGTTTTATTGTTTAAAGGTAAAACGTGTGGTTCTTTCTGTGAGAAATAAACGATTCACAACAACATTATAAACTATTACAACGTGACGTGAACTGGGTCGAAGGCTGGAGGCGAGCGCTACCTGATAAACTCCACCCGGGGACATGGTGCCGTTGTGGAGGCCGAGGAACGGCTGCACGGCTTCCTGACAACGAGCCCAGTCGCCCTGACCCCGCAGGTACAAGGTGTGGTTGCCCCTGACGACCGCGTCGGACAGACCGACCGGCAGACACGGGTCCAGGTAAGGTTTGTCCTCGCTCAGGCCCGTCTGAGTGGTCAGAAACCTGGACACAGGAGGGAGGAGCAGCGTGTGGCTGAGCGTCTTCATAATGTAAATACAACAGGATGGACAGAAAAAGAAACACTGACTGAGGCTTGTGGGAAATGTAGTTCTTATTTTGAATAAGAGCAGCAACCACACATCAGTGTGTGTGTGTGTGTGTACCTGTTCTTGGCGAGCGTCTTGTTGACCAGCTGGTCCTCGTAGCGCTGCCTGGCCATGTTTCCTCCGAAGCCGAGGAAGGTGGTGACGTAGACTCTGTAGACGTGCTGTGTGTGCTCCACGTCGCAGCCCAGGTTGAACTCTGCCAGGACGCTCTTCCCGCCTCCTCCTGCACACGCGCCGTGATGATGATGATAAAACCACATCAGCCAATCAATCAGCAGTCAACATCAGCTGCGGCGTTGATCAATCAACAGTCCCTGTAACTCACCTGCTCTGGAGAGCTGAAGGTGATGGCGCTGGGCACCTCGTAGGCGATCTGCAGTGAAGCTCCGCCCATATCCATGATTCCCACCGTACGCCGCCTGCTGATTGGCCGCTGGTTCTGAGAGCTGGTCGTCACCTCGACCGTGGCGTCCTCTGAGACAGTCAAAACGAAACAGGAGGATTTTTTAACTTTCACTTTCAGACTCTGACTCGTGTCGTTGACTCTTCACACTCACCTTCGTCAGCGTGGTCGAAGCGGCCCAACACAAAGTTAATGCCAATCCATGCATACACTCCTTCAGGGGTGAGCGGCCATGATGGAAACACACACACACACACACACACACAACAGCAGGCGGTTAATCAATGAACCACTAACACCAGCTGCAGTCAGTAACAACAACACCAGAGCAGAAATAAAAACGCTTCCTCTCACCCTCCTGTTTCCCTGAGATGACCTCAGCATGTGAACTGGAGAACAGGAAGTCGAACTCCAGGGGAACATCAGTCACCAGGTCCTCCAAGATGGCCGCCTGTTGGCTACACATGGGGAAAGTGGTGAATTAATGGTTGTAAAACACACACACTCACACACAGACACTTGGTCTTAGAAACCAGACCTTAAAGACTGAAGTGTGTAGTTTGTCACTTCTTCAGTGAACCATAAAAAACTAGGATGTCGGAGGTTCCTTGAATGCAGCAGTGCAGACTGTTGTTTTAATGTGAATGAAAACATGATGTGGATTCAGGTCTAAAGAAGCTGATGGCCTCCGTCTACCTCTCTGGCAGCAGCCTCATGCCGGCCGTACACAGGATGTAGAGCGGCGTCTCCTTGTGTTTGTTCTTGGGGACGTGAGCAGCGGCGAAGCTGAGCAGAGGGTGGAGGTAGTCACTGGCCTGGGTGGGTGTCGTCGCCAGGGTGGAGATACCTGAGAGCAACGACAACATGACACACTTTGAACACAGAGAACCACAGATAGAGATGGTGGATCAGAGCTCCCACACAGACACTGAGCTTCTCTTCAGCGCTTTCAAAATAAGAGTCCATCCTGAGTCATTTAGACTTTTGGAAAATATGAAATTCACCACAGATTTTCATCTTCATTAAATCCTGACTGGTCCAGGATGTTTGATCTCAGATCATTGTCTGCTGCTGCTGGAGATGATGTTTGTAACTCAGCTCAGACAGGAAGTGTTTCCTGTTACACACGCTGAGATAAATGAACATTTGTCAATATTTTCACAATAATTCACTGATTGTTCTGCAGCTGACAAACAAACTAAATCCAGTAATGATCCTCATGTGGCCTCTACCATGTTGAACAACACTCACTGAACTCGCACTAACTCTCAATGGCTCCATTGTAAAGTTGCACAGAACAACAACGAGAGCAGCTCAAGACAAAATGTGACGACCTTTGAACTTTGCAGAGTTTTTTTGTTTTCTACATCATTTATATAGAGAGCAGGTCAGAGTCATGAAGATTCCTTGAATTCACTGGAAACAACGAGTGAGTTGTGTGACAGCCTTCTGAGCGACAGTAGAAACATTCATACACGGACAAAGTGGTTCAGACCAGGAGCCAGCGGCTGCGGCCCGGCCACTGGTTTCCACATGAGGTTATTATGGGATGATCCAGCACTGACTGAGCGTCGCTTCCTCACCAGGTTTGATCTTCTTGACGACAGGTTTGTGGTCGCGGTCCCTCATCTGCCGGATGTCCAGCAGGGTGTGGGGGTTCCCGTTGTGGGGGGGCCAGTAGTAAACGAAGACCCGCGAGCCGCTGCTGCCGCAGTCCACCACGATGCCGTAGTTCAGGGCCGGGTTGAGGACGTCAGTGGCCTCCATGGACTCGGCGATGGAGAGGTACCTGCAGGAGAGGATTTATTAGATACTCTCTTCATTTCTACCTCAGACACTTTCTGTACTCCCTCCATCTCACTCCTGAAGGCTCTGGTCACGTGCAGCGACTTCACAGTCTCTGGTTCGGGTTTAATTCACACCAACACCTGATGCTGTGACCTGTAACCGTCAAACCAGCAGCAGGTCCATCAGCAGCCTCCTCCCTCCTCCTCACCTTTACTTCAAGTTAAAAGCATCAAGCTGTTGAGAGTGTGTGTGAATGATGTGTGTGTCCTCGGCCGCTGAGCGGAGCAGCTGCAGTCGCTCTCAGTCGCTTTGAGCGCAAAAACAAACCTGATAAGAAACCTGACAAACATGATTATCAGCTGCTTGTTTTCTCCAGTGGTGCAGCTGTGACGGAGACGTGAACCCGCAGCACGGAGGGAACGATAACACAGGACATTTCAGAACGTGTGGTTTCTCTCGTGTCCCTCACTTGTTGAATCGGGAGCCGGGCTGTCGCTGGGGGCCCCACAGCTGCCTCTGGTAGGTCCCCAGGAACAGGAGGGTGGAGGTGACGAGGAGCAGCAGCAGCAGCAGCAGCCACCTCTGTCTGGGAGCACAGCCCAGAGACAGCAGGGACACGCTGCAGTACCAGGAGGCTGGCAGGCAGGACAGAGTGATCCTGTGGAGACACCGTGGAGACACCGTGAAGACACCGTGTGACTGACACTGAGCAGATTACAAAGGGTCAAACACCAGCGCTGCTGCTGTTATCAGTTTATTACCTTGCCATGAGTCCAGCGCGGCAGAAAGACAAGACGTCACAGTCGTCACCTCATGGTGTCTGAAGTCTGAGGACGAGGATCCTTGTCTTCTGGCTGAGGGGGAGACAACGGACAGAGAGAGAGAGAGCTTTTACACTGCTGCTCAGCTTCAGGAGGTGGAACAGCTCCTCCAGCGATCAGGAGGACACCAGTGGTTCACTCCCACTTCCTCCAGTCCACGTGTCAAAGTGTAGATAGATAGTGAACCACAGGCTTGTGTGAGCGTGTGTGTTTGAACTGGTAAATGTGGCGTGTGTGTGTTGTACAGCAATAAAGCTATAAAACAGGAAAATAACTATTATCCACCCGAACCATCTTGTTTTATCTCAGTGAAACCAAACACAACAGAACATGACAGAAGACTTTGGACATGTAACATAACACGTGCTTTAACACTGGACTTTAAGTTAAACTGTCTCTCTTTAGTCCGTCTGTTTTTAACTCACCTACTTCGCCTCAGGTTTATGTAACTGTGCTGTTATAACATCCTGTGGACATTAATAACATCAACCTACTGTCTTATAAACACATCTAAGATGATACAGAGATGTTTCCGTATTATCCTGTGTGACGTGACGTGACGTGACGTGACGTATCTCTCTGTAGGTTTCAGTGTTATAGACATAATGGCCGTTATAAAGAAGGAGCGGACTTACCTCACAGTTATGTAAGATAAAAAGCTGTTGTATAAAACAACACACCAGTCGGAGGAAACAAACACAACACAACATGGCGATAAATGTTCACACCGTCAACGTTAGCTTAAACCACCGACCGCCGCAGCGTCTTCCAGTGTAGCAACGGTTGCCGGCTAATGAGACGTTAACGAACCACCGTTTATGACCGTTATCCGAGCATCGGGCTGGGTGACAGAAAGTTACCTGACGGAGGCTCCTCTCCGCCGTGACGCTGGGCTCCGTGCTGTAGCGTCGACGGGACGGATGGTCGGTGTTTGAATCCTTCGCTCTGGACTCCGGATGATTTTAAAAAGACGACGACGAACCGAAGAACAGGAAATGACCGAAGAGATCTGACAGCTTTCCGGTGTCGGCCCGATTCCGACACCATGTCACACAGAGTACGTAGGTTACGTCTGCTGCGTTCGAGTGCTGTAGGAAAAACGAGGCGTGATTTGGCCTACCCGTCAAAGTGGCGGTTTAATACACTTGTTTATGACTTTTCTTGTTTTGTCCTCAGAATAAAATGAAATTTGTATTTTCTCTTGAATCACTTACCATTCAACATAAGAGCAGCCCAAATCCTGGAGCATTTTAAGTCACGTTTAAAGACCTGGCTCCTCTCACTGGCTTTCAGATCAAGTTGAGACAGACACCTTGACTTTTATCTTAGTATGGCTTTATTTGTAATTTACTTTATTGAACTGATGATGTTTTTATTGTCTTAACGATTATTGTTGGTTTACAAGGTTGTTTTCATATTGTTATTAATGTTGCTGCCACTTGATTATATTTATGTTGTGCAGCACTGAGGTTGTTTTAAATGTTCTATATAAATAAAATCTGAGTTGAATTGAGTTTTTCTATTTAAAAAAAAAAAAAGAACATTTCCACAGAAGTAGTGAAGACAAACACATGTTTTGATCTGTTGTCGACTGGCTGATGAGCAGCATCAAGTGCAGTGTGCACTGCTGGTAAACACTAATAAACCAGATATTACTGGACAGAAGGAAACGCTTGATCATTTCAAAGCTGGAAGGAAATAAAAATCAATTCCTCCCAAGAAAGATACAGTAAAGAAGAGGAAATTGATGTGACAGGGACTCATGTAAAACATGTTAGGAATGTATTATATCTCTGAGTGACACATCCTCATGCGAACTGTCTATCTAACTCTGTATAAATCTGTTTTTGAACAGTCAGTTTATGTTTTTAATTCATATGCCAGGCCCCGTGTTGTGTATTACAAAAGTATTTTATGGCGCAGTATTGCACAGTATGGGACATCCTGGTTAAAACTTCCCGTACAGATATGTAATGAGACCGCCTACTGTTACAACACCCCCAACACCCTCTGGCGACAATCCCCGCCCACTTTATTTGCCCGCCTCATTTTAAGACCAAACCAGCCAATTGAAAAGTCCTTCTGTGATTGACAGTCGCCTCCCCAATCAGTGACCGCTTTGAGCGTGACTCACGGACATACCCACCGCTTACTCTCCCGGTGTTCACTACAGCCTGCTGCCGTCCTGCCGCGCTGCAGTTGCGACCCGCCAAGACTTTGTCTGTCTGGCCGGGAGACTCGTCAAACTCCCTGGAAGAAAACACCGACAGGCAGGTCGCGGAAGTCGTCGACTTGAACGCCCTTCACGGACTAAACTCTTCGTCATTTGAATGGAAGCGGACGGTTTCGTGTCCCGGCGAACGTCCGTGGAAACACCGGGCGTCGATAGCCGGGTCGCAAGCGCCGCAGCCGCGGCAGAGTTTCGATGGCTGGACGGCAGGCTGCTGAGCGCCACTGGGGGATTTGTTGGGTCTCTTTCACCAAGAATGGCAGGGGAACAGGACTTTGCCCCGGTGCTGCATCGAGCAACCCCGGAGACCTCGACCTCTGTGGAGCCAGAAATAGACTATGAAGGGCTGCCTCAGGGAGTAGCCACCAGCACACACATGCTGGCAGGAGCCGTGGCTGGAATCATGGAGCACTGCCTCATGTACCCCATCGACTGTGTCAAGGTATCCGCGCAAACACACACAGACACTACACACTGTTAATTTTAAATGGCGTCAGTCAAATGCGCAGTGAAAGTCACACTGAACGCCAGAGCCATGGTTTCATAAACCTGGAGTAGACGTAGGCCTGAACTCAAGCCCGAGCCCGAGTAGGCTACATGCTAACCGGGGTAACCTTGCTAACAGAGGTCAGTTAACTAATAAACGTTACCTAAACAGGAATTAACGGAACAGAAACTAGCCACAGTGAAAAGCTAAACACGAGTGGCCATGTTTAGCTCAGCCCAGCTTTCATGTTGGCAGACATTTGTGTAATACCAGACTAATGTGTTTGACAGTTATGTCTCCTCTCATTGGAGGCTAGCACGCGCTGCACTCAAACTAGCTCACTAGCTAAAGCGGCAGTTGCCATCTTTAGCTAACATGCGTCCATTATCGGACACGTCTGTAACTGTATTGCCCTGATGTCGCGTGATGAATCAAACGCCCTCACCCTGACACTGTCTTTAAATAGACCCGGGGAAGGCGTGTGAAACCCAACACGACTTAATCATGGTTTATCTTCAGTTGGATTTAGCCATAAATCATTCTAGTCCAACGAGGACTTCTGCAACAGGCTGCTAAAGACAGTAGCACAGATTATACTATACAAACACAGCCCTGTGTTTCATTTGAATCGTATTGACATTGTTAATCAGAGGTGTGTTTGACTGTAGAGACGCCATTGAAGCTGTCAGAGGAGGCCATGGCATCAGGTTAGTGTGGAGAAACGAGGAGAGTGATGATTAACTCAGGTGGGGCAGCAGTAACTAGATTGAACAGTCGACCGTCCAGATAAAGGGATCGATTCTTGGCAGTGAAACACCTCTGGTACCTGGCAGGAGGAGGAGCGTGGTCGTTCATCCCACCAATCGGCCACCTGCACCTGGATGAGTTCACTGTGTGCCAGACATAGACATGAGTTGTATAATGATTACTCAACTGCATTTATTCAGTGTCTCACTTAAACTTTGACTCACCTGGGTTTAATTACTGTACCTGCTCCACCAGTGGTGGAGTTACCCCTCAGGTGTTCTGCTGCATAACCACAGTTTGTTTGGGTTTTTTTTTTTTTGGGGGGGGGGGGGGGGGGGGGGGGGGGGGGGGGTTATTATGCAACATGTCAGCTGGATCTGCAAGGTTCCTCTGAAACTTGACCTGAGCGTCTCTGTGCTCTTGACCTTCTCACCGTGTAAGCTGCACATGACGGTACAGACACTAATCAGCACATCAGCACACTCAGAGCCATGAGGTTGTGCCGTTTCCAGTTAAATCTAAGTGAAAGAAGTTCAAAACAAACTGTGGACGTCGGTTCAGAACAGGAACATCCTTTGCTGGGAAAACACAATGTCTCTGGGAGGAACGTTGCTTACGTCTGTTGGTCTGTTTATCATGGTCTGTTATACACAACTGACAAGCGAGCACACACTCCCAGCACACTCTCTGGGTGGTTTACAGCACTGAATGGTATCAACCTGGAAGTTGGTAACTGCGACACAGCCTCTCTGAACCAGACGAGCTGACCGCTGCTGATCCCAGCGGGTAAAAATCGAAACAAAGCTCTTATTCAGTACAAATTCCTCCATGATTAGCTCTTCCGGTTCATAGCATTTTTTGGCCAAACCGCCTCGAAGCCGATCTCCCCCTTGTTTACAGGAACAGCGGCTCCTGTTGCAAAGTTTTGCATCAGTCAGACCATGCGCACCCTGCTGTCTGAAAACGTCATTGTGATTCACGGGGTGGAATCAGAGTTAAATCTACTTCGACTACATCGACTGTGGATTTGCAACAATAGCTGCACATCATCCTGTTTTTATAATGTGATAATAACTTGTTGAAGGCAGCAGTAAAGTCCAATTTTACATGTTGAACAAAGATGCAGTTATCCCCCCCCCCCCCCCCCCCCCCCCCCTGCAGCCCACAGCCAGTGTACAGTCACCTGTTGCTGCTGTTTTTAAAAGCTCGATCTGTTCAAGTCGAAGCCAGATGAGGAAGTCGTGCACTGAGACGTTTTTGTGGGTGAGAATGTGTTTGCTGGAGGAAGTCAGCTAGATTTGTTTTTCACAATAATGTGCACAAACGACTTCCTCCACCCTGGACTTTCTCTGTGCCCTCAATCTTTTAGGTTCCTGTTGCTTTCGGCTCTTTTTTTTCCTGCTCAGTGTGAGTGTGAGATGCCGGAGGTCGATATTTCCTCCACAGTTTCCTCCTGAACCTGTCAGTTCAGGTCAAAAGCTTTACAGTGAGTTAAACACAACATGGACGTCTGGATGCACAGGTTTGACTCGACTGGAAGAAATTTCTTTTTTCAGCTGAGGATTGTGAAAAATATCCATAAATATCTTTTATTTGTCTGAGATACTAAAGCAGGTGTCGTGCAGTGCACAGATATTGTAATTCAGTTTATCTGCCAACAGAGATGCATGATAACGTTTCTTTCCACTGATACCTCTGACATTTTAACAGTTTAATTAACTTTATATCTCTGCTCCTGACTTTACAAAACAGCACAATCACAACAAAAATCAACATTTATTATTGTTTCAGATCAACTCAGGGGGCAAACGGACTGACAGCGAGCGAAATCAAGACAATGTTGTGGTGTCTGTGGCTGATAACTGATCAGGCTGATCGATATCGTACGTCTCTGTCTATAAGTGGCTGAATCGTTGTTGTTTTTTTTCCACAGTTGGAGCAGCGTTGAACAACAATAAACCACCTGTTGTTCCTCGTCTTTCCAGCTGATTCACACACTTGTCTGCGATGAAAAGACCGCGGTGAAAGAACACCGGCTTCGTTTAGGGTCGTAGCGCTTCATTTGTTTCTATGTAATTGTACTGGGACCCAGTTTATAGCCTGCGCCGCCGCTCCAGAGAGCTGCTGCTTTTCACGGCTGTGTTTTCATCTGATGCTGATTTGTCTTATTACCTCAGGTGCTGCTATTAATAACACTAATCAACCAGGTGTTATGGATACAAGGAAACAGTCGGCACCTGGCAGGAAGTTATAATCAGTTCATGTCAACAAAGGTACGGTGAATAGGAGGAAATGAATGTGACAGTGATGCAGCGGTTTGGGAGGAATGTACTTCCTGGAGCGTTTGTGAGGTTCATTCCTCTACAGATCAGTGAGGCCCGTTACGTTCGCTGCTGATGAGTCGAGTCCCTGTTTTTATCCTGTACAGAAAGAGACAGCACGTTGTTTCTTCTTGTCCTGCAGAGACCTGGCTCCTCGGCCTGAGGTAACAGAAGATACTGACATTATCACTTCTCCTCTGGTCTCCAGTCAGGTTAGAAGCTGCCAGGCTGAAGATCGTCCGCTTTGTCTCATCAACCAGAAGCAAATCCAACGAGAGAGAGAGAGAGAGAGACAGACGTGTGAAACTAAAGCTCACAATAAAAACAAAGGGAGCAAGTGTTGCAGCTGTACATTCAACATGTCCTCCTCCTGCTCCTGCTCCTCCTCCTGCTCCTGCTCCTGGTCTTAGTAATTAGTAATATACACAAAGCTGTGTGTCACATGAGGGAGTGACTGTTGTTGTACAGCTCAGAGTTTGATTTCCCAGACCAGCAGCGGACACCGCGTTTAGATTCATGCCGGACTTTCCCCCAAAAGTCCACATTAGGGACAAGTCAGGAATCTGTCCACGGACCAGCGACCTGCTCTGTCGGCCCAGACTCGTGGGCTGGTGTGAGATTCAGAGGTTTTATCAGTTTGCTGACTGAGCCCTGATCGCTGCTGTTGAACAGTCGCTGTGTTTGTTAAAGACGTAGAAGGCAAAAGGACAAACCCTCCACCAGATGACTGAGCACATTCCTCATCAGTTTCCATTTCCCAGAAGAGGCAGGAGATGGGAATGTCCACACGCGCCTGCAGGAGGCAGCCAAGCACCCTCCCCCCGCCACCCCTGCTCTGATTATTTGCCCCTGAGGGGAGGGCGGGCCGGGGCAGTTCACTTATTGCATGTAAAGGAAAGTTTCAGGATTACACAACCTGAGGCCGGAGCTCGGTGCTCTGGACGCTGCCGTCAGCTCTTACTGGTGCTCTGTGGTTTACGACAGTTGTTTCTGTCTGACAGTGAAGCAGAGTGACTGGTTCATGACGGAGAGACAGTCCTCAGTGTTTGTTTGTCCTCAGTCATTGTTATTTATTTTTTGGCTCTTGGCTCTGGATTCACTGTCGATTTGCTGGTTTTATCCCACATGTTGAGACCGTGTCCAAAACATCCACACTTTGCCAAACATTTATACAAAATATGATTTAAGTTCCTAATTTATTCAATAATAATAATCTTGAAACTTTGCTTTAATTAATGAACTATAGATCTAATCAATCAATGCATCTGTTTGCCCCCCCCCCTCCAGACTCGTATGCAGAGCCTCCACCCGGAGCCGGGAGCCCGCTACAGGAACGTGATGGACGCCCTGCGGCAGATCGTGCGGACCGAAGGCGTGTGGCGGCCGATCAGAGGCGTCAACGTGCTGGCGGTCGGCGCAGGCCCCGCCCACGCTCTCTACTTCGCCTGCTACGAGAAGATCAAGTTCTCCCTCAGCGACGCCATCCACCCCGGCACCAACAGCCACTTCGCCAACGGTGAGACGCCCCAACACCAGCACTGTTAGAACGACTGGTGAACAGCCAGCGTGGGGGGGTTAATGGTGGAAAGATAGAGCAGATTGTCATGTGGGGGGTGGGGGTGGGGGGGGATGTTTCAACACCACCTCCATCTATATTTGTGAAGGAGGAAGGAAACTTGAGGTCATCTGTGTCAGCAGACTTTAACTTCCTCCTCTCTGCCCTGCAGGAGTGGCTGGCTGCATGGCCACGGTGCTGCACGACGCCATCATGAACCCAGCTGAAGGTAAAGTCACCTGACTCACACACACACACACACACACACACACACGCAGACACTGCACAGTTAAAGACAGGCTGTTCGTCTATTTATAGAAGTTCTCAGCCTCCTTCAGGAGGCTTTTACAGAAAACCCATCAGCCGGTGCACCTCTGTCATCAGGACACAAGGGGGAGCTGCAGAGACACTGAGGAAGCTCACGTTACTGATCATGTTCTTATTGACCCTTCTGTTTTCTCATCTACTGCCATCAATGACTGATCAGGTTTAACTGTGTGTGAGTGGATTCATCTGATCATTTGTGTGTAGCTGGTTCTGGCTGATGATCCGACCTCCTCTGGCGTCACTCTCCTCCCACTTCCTGTTTTCAGTTCCTGGTGTGATCGCAGAAAAAAATATTCAAAAATAAAAAAGGAAAAGATACTGGGGATTGAGTAACATGGTTTTTTTTCGGGGCTAATACAGATTATCAGTCGTCAAGGAAACCAATAACAGAGGAGTGCGTTTTAAAAGACATTTACTTCATCGGTTAAAAACAGAAACAGCTGATGCTGATTATTGGTTGATGTTATTGGCCATGGCAACGATCTGATCTCCCGTCTTCTTCTTCTTCTTTTCCTTCCAGTTGTGAAACAGCGAATGCAGATGTTCAACTCTCCGTACCGCAGCGTGTTGGACTGCGTGGGCTCGTTGCTGCGGCGCGAGGGCCCGGCGGCGTTCTACCGCAGCTACACCACCCAGCTGACCATGAACGTGCCCTTCCAGGCGCTGCACTTCATGACCTACGAGTACCTGCAGGAGCTGCTCAACCCACACAGACAGTACAACCCTTCCTCCCACGTCGTGTCCGGCGCGCTGGCCGGAGCTCTGGCCGCCGCCGCCACCACCCCCCTCGACGTCTGCAAGACGCTGCTCAACACGCAGGAGGCTCAGGCCATACACGTGATCCAGGCCGAGGCGGCGACCGGAGCGGCGGTGGGGGCGGCCGCCGGCAGCCGGCACATCTCCGGCCTGGGCGAGGCCTTTCGGACGGTGTACAGGATGGGCGGCATGCCGGCGTTCTTCAAGGGCGTCCAGGCCCGGGTCATCTACCAGATGCCCTCCACGGCCATCAGCTGGTCCGTCTACGAGTTCTTCAAATACATCATCACCAAGCGGCAGCACGAGCGGCGGCTCCGTGGAGACCGGGACGGAGACAAATAAACACCCGGCATCGGCAACACGAAGGTTTCTGTTACGGCAGCGATCCGGTCGCTGGTGTCGGCATCAAGTTAACAGCAGAGTTTAAAAACAGAGTTTAGGTTCTTAAAGCAGAAAAAGGCGACTTTTAATCTTGTCTACTGAGATGAAGTGAAGCAGCGGGATCAGGCTCAGAGCAGGTGAAGAGACGACGCGTCTGTCAGAGCGAGGCAGAGACAGGTAGTCCACGAGTCCACCTTCAGGAAGCAGATCCTCTACAGTACTGTGCAAAGGTTTGAGGCTCTGTAAGGAAAGTGAAGTCGTTCTCATGAATAGCTTTTATTTATTGATCACCTTCATCCGATAGAAGAAACCCACATCAGATCATAATCTAGTGCGCCCAGGCTTTGTGATGTAGCATCTGTTGGAGGACACACTGTTGTTTTTGACCCTGCCTGTAAACCTGGGGTCATTGTCTGAGGACGGGGTTATATAATGGACAAGGATGTAAACATCTGAGGAGGTGCCTCAGACATTTGCACAGTACTGTATGTGGAGAGCGGGGCTGAATCTGGACCACCTACAGAGCTGCAGACGGACCTCCACCCACCTGCTGCAGCTCTGCTGACTCTGAGGTCAAAGTGCTGACGGAGCTTCAACTCCACCGTGTGTTTACTCTCACTTCCACTCCACTGTGTTGAAATCATAGCATTTTTATACAGGATTGACCCCCCCCCCCCCCCCCGACACTGACACGCTCACAGATCAAAGTCGGCACTTTGACCTCACAGTCGTGATCCACCGCCTTGAAACAAACAAGCAAACAAGTATGTAAATACTGAAGAACGACCCGGGTTCACTCCCTCAGTCTGCACATGTTGCACTTCTGATGATAGTATTAAAACCATGTTACCTTCTCACCACAGGGGGGCGCCACGCTCCGCCAGCAGCACTGGGTCGGCCTCAGTGTTTAACAAGAAGGAACAAACACACAGATAAACACAGCAGTTTTTACTTTACTGGATTTACACACAGCCTCTGAGTCCGTCTTTGGTTTTAGAGTGAGAATCAGCTGAAAACAAAAAAACACACGAGTGTGTTTGACGTGTGAGTGAGTGTGTGTGTGTGAGATGAAGTTCAGTTTCTGGGCCATGTTTGATCTGGACTCAGTGAAGTGAGAAATAAATTCAGATTATTTTCTTAATCTCAGATGAAACAGAAAGATCACATGTTATCTGAGTGTAAACTGAAGCTGGTGATTCATCAGAGAAGCGTCTGAGCTGAGGAGCCTCTTATGTTCCTGTTTTATCACGGACAGAAACAAAAGAGGCGACCAGAGAGTGTGTGTGTATGTGTGTGTGTGTGTGTTTTCACTTTAGACAATCACTTTTTTGTGTTTAGTTTCTATTTAGTTTTCATTGTACGACGCACAGCATCACAGCACTTACATAGCAACTTCCTTAAAGGTGACAGAGGAACGACTCGACCTGTCCACATGCCTTCAGTCAGCCGCCGGACATCCAACGCACAACTCCCACAGAGGGATCCTCAGATATTCAGATTATATTGTTGGGTTTTTTTTTTTTTTTGAAGCCATGAAACAGATGTAAAACTTGTACCTAAATAAATAAATAAATAATTATATATCAATATGGGCAGATGTAGGTAAACCCCAAAAAAAAAAAAAGAAACTCTCTAAGTTTTGGAGCGAACGTGTTTGTTGAGTTGTACAAAATTATGGAACAAGCAAACATGCAGGTTTCTGTAGGAAGCGCACAAACTCCTCATGTGGACGGAAATGAAAAGGAAAAACCTGGAGTAATTTAAATGAGACAGTGTGTGAGTGTGAGTGTGTGTGAGAGAGAGAAAGAGTGTGTGTGTGTGTGTGTGTGTTGGATATAATGGAGTATTTAACAATGATTGTAGGAGAGAGAGTTCCTCGTGTCAAAGCCAAGAGGGTGGGGTCAGGTTGGGTGGGGGTTGGGGTGGGGGGGTTGGGTTTGGGAACCAAAGACCTGAGAGCAGCAGTGCAGAGGAACCGGTGGGTTTTGTCTCAGCAGACGACACTAATGTGAAAAAAGCTGGATCCCTGTTGGAAAAGCGACTCCTGTATATTTTGTGAAATTGTAAATAAAGGCAGCTCCTCGCAGAAGCAGGGTCTTCTCTTGGTGCTGGCTCTCCAAGCGCTGAGAGAACTGAACCTCCGCCTGCTCGTCTTCATTCACCCCCCCCCCCCCCCCCCCCCCCCCCCCCCCCCCCCCCCCCCCTCCTCCTCACCCTCACACTCTCCCTTTATTCTTTTTTTTTTCTTCCCAGTTGTCCCACTGTCCCTGAATGCCTCGTGTGCGTGCGAGTGTGTGACCCCTGATGATGGCTGCTGCTGCTGCTGCTGCTCTGTGTGCTGTGTGAGTGTGGTATGTAACACTCCTGGTTAGCATTAGCATCTGGCTAAAGACCCCCCCCCCCCCCCGCCCAAACTTTTAAACAACAAACTACAGTAAATACGAAGTAAAAACAACTTATTATTCTTTTTTGATAGAATTACATTGAAATGTACTCGTGTATTTTCACAGGGACCGTTCACACTAACTGATGTTACTGTATCTGTGCTAGTATTAGCTAAGTGGCTAGTTTTCAGCTGCGGTCCCTGGGCAACACGTGACAAAATAACGTCACATACTGTTAACAGACCACATGCTACATGACTACAACTTTACCTAGAAGCACGTTTGTCACCAAAATGTCACAAGCAGCCGTTTGACAACATTAAATCAGTCAGATCCAGTTTTAACACCTGGTTAAAACTCACACCAGTTTTTTTGCACTTTGGTGAAGGTTATAATGGTGTTGTGGTTGATGCTGACGTCACTGGGGGCACGTGGGGCAGCTCAGTGAGTGTACGTAACGTCGGTGTCACAAGCGTCCACAGGTGCAGTGTAATTATCAGAACCAACCAGCAGGTGGCGCTGACGCAGTGACCAGGAGGAGGCGTTCACGGACAGGTTGGTACGAACAGGTCCCGGTAAAGTGTAAACAACCAGCAGATATAACTTCATTCATAAATCAAAGTGGATCAGTCGAGGTTCCTGATGATTATAATTCAATAATGATAAAAACAAATAACAACTTTATTTATACAGCAGCTTATTTGTAACATAGTCACGTGGTGCTTGTTCAGATAAACATAATTAAAGATGCTTTTAAAACAAAAGAGAAAACAGTGACAAACAAATCAGATTAACTGCAGCTGTGCCTCGTGCAGCCTGTACGGAAGACCAGAGGTGACACGAGTCAGGCTGCTTAGATTTAGTCATCTATTTATTCACTTTGTGAGACTGAAATATATAATTTAAAAAAATATACGATCTTTATGTATTTTTTAAATATATATTATATATTTTTAATTAATATATATATATATTATATTATATATATATATATATATATATATATAACTTTTATTGTTGATTTGAATGATTAATACATTTAAGTAATTGATGACGCAAACAAACAAAAATCCTTTTTATTTTTCTGTTTCAGTTTCTATTTTATATTATTGTAAATTATATAATTGTGATGATGCGTATAAAACAAGCAGGGTCAACACAGCCATGGTCTCTGACTTTATGATGACCAGTTTTATTTTAAATTAATGGACAAAAGTAATTATTGATCATGATAAAATTAGAAAAAGTAGGCACTTGTTTTGTTACCAACTCTGAATTAGTGAATACACTCAGGTCTTATGTAAAAAATAAAAATAAAGTTTAATAAATATAGTTTGTTGTTGTTGGAGGCATTTTAAATAACTGGACAGGGACATGATTTCGACCAGTGTTAAACTTCTTAAGTTAAAACTTTAAAACTGCGAGGATTCACGTGTTGTTTTATATATATATATATATATATATATACTACTTTTTCACTCCTCTGTTTATTATTAATTGTAAACAGGAAACAGAGAAGTAAAATGAAAATAAAAATATATATATATGTGTGTGTGTGTGTGTGTATATATATATATATATATGTACATATATATATATATATATATATATATATATATATATATATATATATGTACATATATATATAGATATAGATATATAGATATATATATAAAGCTTTAGTGCATCTGAACCGTCAGTGACGTTAGACAAAGTTTATATTTAAACAGGTGGAGGTCAGGTGACGTCAGGACGTCCTGATCCGTCCGACACTTTCTGTAAAACTCCTTCCTCCATGTTTCGTGGTCTCGAGGCCGCGACAGACTCGACTCCTCTTCACGCGCCTCACCGCCTCCATCTTCCCCCTGCGCTCCGGATCCGGTTTCACTCCAGGCCCCATGTTTGTTGTCATTCCCCGCGGCCTACAAGCTAAAATGTTGTCTTTCATGTCTCCATGTCTCACTTTACGCCCGTCTCTCCTCTTTCCTGCCTCTGTTGTTCCTCTGAAACGTAAGGTGATCCATTGAGTCGGACAGGAAGGTCTTGAAAAGTGAGGTCAGGCCTCGTCGTCTGGAGGTCGCGCGGCAACAGGTCTGGTCAGAGCCACGGTCAACACCAGGCGTGTGTGTGTGTGTGTGGATGAAATACAAAGACAGATGAGGTGACGGACGCCCGACTCACATTCTCCTAATCCTTCAAACGCTTCTTCTCCCAGAGATAAATGTGTGTGTGTTCAGCAGGAAAAGGACAGAAGAAGAAGAAGCAGCAGCAGCAGAGCAGCATGGCGGCCCCCTGCTGCCGGGGTTTGATAAATGGTGTGTTTAAATGTGGGATGCGTTTCTAATCTCTCCATCGGTGACGCTCTGTCTGCAAGCCACACAAATATAGGCGATCCCATACACACATCACCGTAAAGATTAGTATAAACAGCATTAATCATAATTCAGTGTGGTGATGTGGCATGTCGCGGCGGCAGTGCCCCCACGTGCTCGCCCACTTTACCAGATGCCATGTTTTACAGTTGGGCCACTCCAGAGGAACACACCCTGAAACCCACCGGGGTGATGAATGTGTTTCACACGGTGATGATGAATCACCCTCCGTGTGTCCAGACCAGATCCAGATCCAGATCCTGATCCACGTGACTTACAGCTTCCTTTATATTTGTGAGGTGACATTTAAAATCCTTCAGTTTCATGACGATGTTTCCTCAGTTTCTGCTTCTAGCTTCCAGCGGCAGCACGTCAGTGTTTGGTTTGTTTGTCCAACACTTTTCTCCACAGTAAAACATGTCAGTGCCACTTTTTGTTTTGTTTTGATAAATCCTAACAACAGTGTCACAGTGGCCGGTGACTCCATGACCTTTCCTCAGGTTACAGCAGTTTGGTTCAGCTACGGTGGCCCAGAGGACTCAACTCACTGCATAAAGACACAAACGTGCTACAACTTCAGTAAACAACTTTATAAACTTGACAGTAAATATGCTTATAAAACAGTGTTTCTGGGGACACAATAAAGTGAAGGACCAGGCTAAAGGGCTAATGCTAAGCTAATAGTCCATGTGAATCATGTGATATTGACGTTCTAACAAACCAAACAAACTCAGCTTGTTGTCAAACCCCACTAACAGGAAGCTGTCTGCACGACTGCACTTGACTAAAGTCAAGAAGAACAACTGAAGGCCCCAGACTGGTCCCTCACTTTATCGTGTCCCCAGAAACACTTCCTGTTGTGTTGGCAGTTTCTGCAGCTCATGTGAAGTTGTTTTCTTAATGTTTGTGTCCTTGCAGGTGTTTTCTTCAGCTGCTGTACATCGAGCCTTCAGAAACAGATCTGTGGTCCATGTGAGTGAGTTTATAGACTTTGTAAAAATCCACCTTCTCCTCTCCTGCACATGTAGGAACATGTAACGTCACCCCCTGTAGCCTGTAATGTTAATATCCCTGTGATCGAAGCGATCACCTTGATCTCCTCTCTCCTCCGTCCTGGAACACTTCACCACAGGATGATGTTTTTCTTAGCCTGTGTAGCCTGAACCGATCCCTCCTCTGGCACCGAACACTCTGCTGCTCGAACACCTCAATGACAGATGAGCCATTAACACGCTCTATTTTTTTTTTTTCCCAGATGCTGCAGACTTTTGTGAATGAAAGCGGAGCAGGTAATTTAATAATTCATGTATTTTCCAAGTTGCATGTTGTTGGTCTCCTGCAGGTGATATTTTAACACTAATTAGCAGAGTTAGCTCATTAGCATCCACCAATCTGTACTCCAAAATAATATGTGTGATTTCTGCAGGCGGCCATGTTTGACGTCTAAGTCTAAGTTGCAGCAGTCGCCTTCGTCCTCCGCGGATCACGACTGATTGAACCACAGTCCCACTGAGGGTAGATTTCCTGTCGACCTCTTGGTGCTTTTGGGGGAAAAATGAGGGAGCGTTCACCAAAGTCAGAGAGGATCATCCTGTCGGGACCACGAACATCTCTGCAAAATCTCATTGTGATCCGTCGGAACCGGACCATGAAGTCTGAGGCTGCAGGAAGTGGTTTTTTTAAAGGGTCATGGTTCAGATTAGAGGTCACTCTGATCCTGAAGGCTAAATCAAAATAACAGTATATAACATAAGTTGATATCTTTAAGCTAAAAGCGATCAAAACCATACTGCCTCACAGAGACAGGGTGTGTTAGGCTGTTTAAAACCCAGGCTCTCAGATGCTATTAGCCGATTAGCGTATATGAGCTAATACATATTAAAAAAAAAAAAAACACCAACACAAAACGCGAGCACATTCTTTCCTTACGGTGTCACAGTGTACAGCGTGTGGTATTTACCAAAGGCTTTTTGTTCTTAATCACCCACTTGAAGGCCTCCAGTTGTTGAAGTCGAGAGCCACGCCCTGCCAGCGGCTAACAGGCCCGCTTCTTTGTTGTCTAAAATCCATGCTAGTGGAGCTAAACGTCTGGACCAGAGTCAGCTTTTAAGTTTCCCCGGAGAAGCCGCGATCTCGTAACTGTTGGTCAGTCGGCTTTGATGTAAGTGCCTTGCTCAAGAGCACCTGGATATCAGCTGCTGACGGAGGCCAAAGTGTTGCTCATTCATTTTCTCCTGCTGCCCAGATTTTCCCAGCTGGAGCCCGACTTCCAAATTAATGAGCCTAATGATTTTTAAGTGAGACACACACACCACAATTTATGTGTGTTATTGTAAACCCTGACAGTTCAGGATAAATCTCTGTGGGTAGCATCGGATAAACACCAGTATACTCGTGTATCTTCCCAGAAACATAATGTTTTTGACCCAGAAAGCTGCACCAGTGAACGGATAAATGTGGATCACAGGATAAATATTTAGATATCTCCGACTGATGGACGAGCCTGAGTCGTCCTCTTGGCTGCTCTTTCTCCAGCCCCGCCACCCCCTACCCCCCCAACACATCCCCGGGACACGGGAAACCAGTTAAAAAGACATTTCCAAACATCCATGTCCATTGCAAAATCTATTAGGCTGACGTCAGTGAGCATTACATGTGAGCTGACGGAGGAGACACTGTGCAGCCTCTGCAGAGCACTTCACGCTAAAGCTCGTAGGTGTCACATTTTCAATTGGTGGATTTCTCATTGAAGAGCTGAGACTCCCACAGGGCTGCAAGGCCCAGCACAGTCTCACTGTACGCTACGACTTATCAGCTCCAAACTCTCACAGCTGATGTTTTCGCTAGTCCACAGTTTCTGCACAGTTTCGCCTCCTGCCCTTTAGCCTTGTTTGCTTGTATAAACAATAATCATCCATCCAGCAGTCTGTAATCCAAGATTATTTATGTGCGGAGGCGGCCATGTTTAAGGTCTAGTCAGACACAATGTTCATTGCTGTAAAGTGTTGAGATGACTTTGCACATGAGGTATATTTATTACCTTTTATTTATTTTGCAGTCAGAAATGTGTTGCATGCTAACAAGCTAATGTTAGCAGAGCAGCTCCTTCAGGGCCTCTGAACTGAAACCTCAAGATTGACGCTAATAATGTAATGTAATGTAATAAACCTGGGAATCCCCAAGATCCATCCCATAATTCACTGCATGCTAGCAATAAAAACAAAATGGCTGCAAACAATGTGGTCAGAGAGCCTGAAGGTTTCTCTTTCAGATCTGAGTATTGAGTTTCAGCTCAGCTCAGGTTTAACTCTTGAAAAACAAGAAAGTTTTAAAACGTAAAGTTAGCCAACTCATTATGAGAGTTGCTAGGCAACAGGAACGGCACTTTGTGATGCAGTAGGCTACGTAGGATACAGCTATCGTGACTATAGTTAGCTAGCTCATGTACTAACCTCAGCTAGCACACGATCTAGTGACAGTTTGTCCCCAGCCTCTGACTGTTTTCTCTCTACTGGGCCGTTTACGCTTCAGACTGAAGGTCACTTTATTGAGTCAGTGAAGGGATCGTTTCATAAGAAGCAAAGAGACCAAAAGATCTGCATCGCTAATGAGTGGTGCAGATATAGCTGTGATAGCTTCCTCCATTGTTTGCTGTTTGCTAGCTGCTCAGACCACTGCACTGTTGACGCTCAGATCAACCTCTTCACTCGCACTTTGCACTTCTACCTTCAGGTCGACGGTATAAAACACCTGTGGAGGCGTGGCTGCTGTTTGTCTGTCGTCGCACAGCTGCACTTTTTCAGATGCTGGATCTTCTCTCGTCTTTGACCTTTGACCTTTGGCTAACTGCATCAATTGCATGGAGGTAAACGTATGTTACTGTGATGTTTTAAATGTTGGGTCTCACTGTTGCTTTCTACACCATATAAACACGTGGGGGGGGGGGGCTGACAGCTCATTTCTGGCCCTGAGCCCTGAGCCCATGAATCAGTTTGTGAATCAGTGTGAGAGCAGTGTCTGTAGTCGACGCCTCAGAGCAGCAGCAGCAGCAGCAGAGAGTCTGTGGTGCAGCTGCTGAGTGTCGGCCATTGTTGTAGTAGCAGAAGCTGTGACACGGTCGTTGCACAGTAATGAAACCGAAGGGTTAGGCCTCAGATCACTCTGTGTGTGTGTGTGTGTGTGAACGCAGCCTGTCCGGGCCTGTTGTTGCTGCTCAGCTCTGCAGCCTACCGAATGTTGCACTGATGGGAGGCGGAGCCTATAGTGCCTTAAATGGACCAATCAGAGGAGGCGTGAGGCAGCAGCAGCAGCGACATGTGGGTGTTATGACAGAGGTGGAGAGCGAGCCAAGACACACACTCCACACTGACAAGGACACAAACATTAACACACGAGTCTGTTTTCTCTTTATTAGACTCAGCACTCGACGTCTTCTGCTCCGTTCACCTCATCACCTCACGTCACCGTGGCTCCTCTGCTTCCTCTGGGTTTGTATGTCACTGCTGTTTGACTTCTTCTGCCATTTTTTTTTTTTATATCAAAGCACTTTTTAAACCCTGGTTTTCTCAGGTGTTAATAATAATCATATCAAACACTGTATAAGCTGTAACATCTCAGATAATGCATTTAGCCCTGATGTCCTCAAACCTTTCATCACCATCAGTGTGTAGCATGTGGAACACACAGCGTGTTGGTGTTAGTGTGGTGATAAAACCACACACACACCAACACGCTGAACAGGTTTAGTCTGGACTGATAACTATGATACAGTCAATGTAAAGAGGAGGAAGTCATCATCATCATCATCATCATCATCATGTTCCTCTGACCCACTGATGAACATGATGATTTCTTTGGCGTCTTGACCACGAGCCCATGCGATGTGTCGGATAATCTGTGTCTGCTTCAACAAACATCGGCACGTGAATCAGAAACGTATTTTTATCTCGCGGACTGACAGAGACTTATTTCTAAGATCTACATGATCCATGTGATGTTTGAACCTTCACTTTTCATCACCTGCTGATTCAGTGTGATAATAACTCTCTGTCACTTTGAGTCACTTCAGCGGAAGTTGTGATCCCATTCATTTGACTCATACAAACAGTCATTTGAAAAGAGAGTAAAAAGCCTGACAGGGTGGGAAGAGAGGAGAGAGGAGGAGGAGGAGGAGGAGGAGGAGGAGGAAGCTCAGTGATGTGGGATTAAAGAATTATAAAAACACTCTCTGGACATTTTCACAATAAAAGCAGCCATGTTTTACATCAGGGTCAGTGATTGACTATAGATTATTGATGATGTGATGTTTGACCTTCTGTTCCACAGAGTGAAAACACGACTGGATCCATGATCAGAGAGAGAACGAGACGTTTCATCTACACACACTGAGCAGGTGAAGGAACACTCACCATCATCATCATCATCATCATCATGAGAGGTCATTTCTCCCTGGTGATCAATAAACACTGATTCTGATTAGGATTCTGATCAGTGAAGATCGACATTCACAGGATTCAGCACCAAAAAGTTTGAAATGTAGAAACAAAACTATATTTTGAACCAATGATAAACGTTTACACTGATGATGTCACGGCCCCAGTGGGAAACATCTGGACTCAGAGAGACTCAAATCAGAGTTGGAGAATCAAACACACACACACACACACACACACACACACACACACACACACACGAGCGCATGCATCACTATGTTTTTATTTGCTCTGCTGATGTGTTTACTCTGCAACCAACTGTAAACCACAGGTGCACCGTGTGTGTGTGTGTGTGTGTGTGTGTGTGTGTGTGTGTGAGAATGACTCACTTGTCATATCTTTCAGGTGTGATCAGCATCAGCAGCACAAACAGGTAAAAACACCTGAGCAGCTTCATTTAAATTAAACTGTAGTTTCTGTTTGAAGCTTTTTATTTTTATTGTCAGTAATAATATTATTATTATTACTGACAATAATAAAAACTATTATTAATAATAATAACGTTATTGTTCATAATAATAATACTAATATTATTATCAGTAACAATATCATTATTATTATTTAATATCTAATTAAAATAGTTTTTGTTGTCTCAAACCTCTTTGCTCTGAAACGAACAAATTAAATGATCGAAGTTTTTCACATTAAAAGCTCAGGATGAATTTAGGAATCGTGTTTAATTTTCCGGCTGCTCGCAGCACTTATCGATTATTAATAATCTATTGATCAGAATGACTGAACACCTTGATCCTTGACTTTTTTTTGTTCAGAGATATTTTTACACCTTTATGAGTAAAAAGGTCGCGAGGACTCATCTGGATGTTTTTATTGTTATAATAAACCGTGGTGTTGTAGCGTGACGTCAGAGACAGATAGAACAACAGCAACACGCGTGTTTACGTCACGACGTTGTTTAAAAGTGACAGAAACTTCAACTTCTTCAGTCACATTTTTATTTTTCCTTTGGACTCGAACAGGAAGTTCGTTTTAAACTGAGGTGAATTAATGACAGATTAACTAGTGTGTGTGTGTGTGTGTGTGTGTGTTGAGGTGTGTTTACCTGTCGGACGCCTCTCTGTCTGTCTCTGTCTCTGTGTCCATCAGCGCGTGACCTGCGGCCGAGGCAGCAGCACCTCGGGGCGCGCGCGGATTATCAGTGTTTACCTCCCTATTAATCCCTGTTTTAGTGAGTCGGAGGCACGAGGCCTTTAACTGAAGCACTTTAAGTGTGTGTGTGTGTGTGTGTGTGTGTGTTTGGTCCCGAACAGGAGCTGATCCGGTCTCAGAGCGACAGATCTCAATCTGGACCCCGGGGACAGACCAACTGTCTGCGGCGGAGAGACGCTGCGATGACCGCCGATAAGAGCGGAGCTCCATGATGGAGCCTCCTCCTCCTCCTCCTCCTCCTCCTCCTATCTGATCTAATGAACCGGTTTTAGAGCTGCGGTGTGGAGTCCAATTAACCGGGGAGGAGCTGCACGTGCGTAAAGTGGCTGATGGATCATTAATGGAGGTAAATAATGATAATAATAATAATAATAATGATCAGGGAATTGTCTTTTATTTTGAAGGCGCGTCTTAAACATTTCAGACTAATGATCATTTATCCCCCGTTTCTCTGTTACCCACAATCCCCCGCGGCCTGCTCGGGCCTCAGTGTTGCTGTAATTACACGTGGAGACGCGTTTGGGAAACAACTGTTGTCAGGCGCGAGGAACAATTAACGCGCAGAGGGAAAAACAGCAATTGGTGCTTTGGCCTCCGCGCGCGCACACAACAGCCTCCTCCACCAGCAAATACCCCGAGCCACGAATCACACAACAACCTCCTCCACCAGCAAATACCCCGAGCCACGAATCACACAACAACCGGCGGCTTTTACTCTGAAAGGTAACAACGACGTGCTTTTGTTCCTGGCTCATTAACTGGGACCAAAGATGCTGCACGAGCTCCTCTCACACACACTGTGTTTGATTGATTCATTATCTGATCAGAAAACAATAAATCAGAAGTTTATCAGAACAAAAACAGTAAAAATAATAATAAAGTTGTTTCATTTTTTTTTCAGAAACCAGAGAAGTTTTGATGATGATGATTGGCTCAGTGTTTTTCTCCATTGAGTTATTGATCAGTCACATTATTAGCATTTTTTTTTGTGATCAGTAATAAAAGGTTTTATAATAAAGAAGCAGTGGAGCAGATTTTATTCTGAAAACCTGACCTTTGCTTTTACCTCAGTGATGATCGATCAAATATTTACTATGTTAAAACCAGTAATAATTTTGATGATGATGATGATGATGATGAAGTTTCTGTGTGGTTCAGGCTGTTACAATAACGTCGGACTGGGGCAGAAATAACACCCTCACACTGAAATAATAGCCCCCCCACACCTTTAAAACTCTCCCGTCCATTTCCCCTCATCTGGATAAATGGTGAAACTTGTAGCAATAATACCCCCTTCTTTCACACGGACGCCTCCCCGCTGCCTCCACCTCCAGCCCCGGCTGCCCCCCGAAGCCTGGCGGCTTTGGGATCTGGGCAGAGCCTTTCTCCGGGGACAAATGAAAGCCTCCTGAAGGGGGAACAAAAGTGACCACATTTTTCCTGCGTGTCCCCTTCTATAGCGCGCACAGTGGCCCCGCTGCCTGTCTCTCAAATGGGAATATTAGGACGTCAATCTCGCGGCCCCTGTGCGCCTTTGTCTTTGCTGAGTGCCCGGCTCTGCCTACCACACACCTTTTGTCCGACAATCCAATAAGAGCCATTATTCCCGCTCCCCAGCCCGGCTGCAGCGCGCTCTTCGGGGGTATTTTAGGTGCTTAATCGCGTCCTTTTAAGGACCTCAAATGGAGAATAACTTCCTCCTTTCACGTCGCCTGGCACCGGGACAAAGAGTTCCTGTGGCCCGGCCTCCTCCTCCTCCTGCAGCAGCAGCAGCAGCAGCAGCAGCAAGCCCCCCCCCTCCCCTTAATGTGTCTGAGCAAAATTTGCCACCGTGCATGAGATTCACCAGTGATCTATCACTAATATCCCCCGTGTTCACGGCGGTGTGACGGTGTCAGAGTCAAAACGCAGCGGATCTGATTTGTTGGATTTATTATTTGAATAGATGTGAAATAGACTAAAACAATTCTCTGTTGAACCAAAAAGAAAAAACAATTCAGATCAATTCAATCTAAAAATATAGCATGTTAAAAACAAACATTACAAAACAACAGCAGTCCGGAGGAGGACACGCGTCCCCGGTGCCGCACCGGAGCACCGGCGCTGCCCGGACCTCCGCCCCGCGTCACGCGCACTGCTCTGGGCTGAGACAGGTGAAGCGGCCGCAGGTGAATCCACATTTAACTTGTTTGATACTCTGCGCTGTTTTCTGTTTTCTGTGTCACGCGCTCCTTAAAGGTTTGTGACCAAAACCTGGGAGAGCCCCCCTTGTTAAAAAAAAAAACACACCAGTTCTTGTTCTGGCGGTGAAGTGGGGGTGTGGTGGGGCTGTGGAGGGGGCTACCAGGCCCGGATCCCCTGCAGGGAGCCCTGGCACGGTGTGACAGCTGTCCCTGGTGTGTCTGGGCCTGAGCGGAGCCGCCGAGGCCGCTCACGTTTCCCAAGTTCATGTTCATGAAGGCGCTGGGGGTGCTGGACGGCGGGAGCGCGGGGATGCTCGTGTACGTGCAGCTGTAGTTGGAGTTATAGGCCGGGCTGTTGTACGTGTATGCCGGGTATCCGTTATAACTGTACGGGTTGGATGCGTAAGGAGCAGCGGCGGGGTAGCTCTGCGTGCCGCCCAGACACGGCTTCCCATCTCGGACCAGCACCGGCACGGCGACGCGCCGCGGCGGAGGAGGGTGGTGCTGCCCCGCCGCCTCCAGAGACTTGTCCTGCCGCTGCCGCTTGCACTTGTAGCGGCGGTTCTGGAACCAGATCTTCACCTGGTTGGAGGTGAGCTTGAGGGTGGTGGCCAGGTGCTCCCGCTCCGGGGCGGACAGGTAGCGCTGCTGCTTGAAGCGCCGCTCCAGCTCGAAGACCTGCGCCTGGGAGAAGAGCACCCGGGGTCTCCGCCGGCTCCGCTGCTTCTGCACCGGCCTCTCCGAGTCGCCCTGCCCGCCCTCCGCTGCCTCCTCCCGGGACGCCAGCCCGCAGCTCTCTGGGGCAGGTTGGGAAACACACACGAGAGGAAGCGTTAAAACCACGAGTACTGGTCTTTGTGCGTAAAAATAACAACACCGGCCCAGTTCTCCCAGTTCTCCCAGTTCTCCCAGTCCACCCCCGCAGCCTGAGAGTTCAACACAGCTTCACTCCAACATTTATAAGCTCATATACAATTATAACATATTTACCCAGCGAAATGAGACCTGAGATAATCTTCATAAAAACAAGAGAACAGAAATTAAAACACGAGCCGCGAGACACAGACAAGGCGGAGACAGAAAAACATCTCGTGCGTAAAAAACGCTTCGACTCTCGGTGACTTCCTGAAGCCTCCTCGAGGCCGCCGCCGTGTCTCTGTCTCATTTCTTTTACAGGCCTCTTTAAGCTCGCGGTCGGTTTATGGTCCACACATCATAACACTCTCTGCGTAAACGTGCGCGCGGCTCAGTGTTTGACATGTGCACACTTCACAGGATCCGTCTGCCACCGGCTCCGATCGCTCTTTTTACCGGGATCGTGTCTGGAGCTGGGAGAGCAGCCCAGGGCACGAGGACAGGCGGCACGCGCTGCCTGCACAGATTATAGATAAGAAGTCTGAACTGTTTTCACTCTGTTAAGGCTGAGCTTTATTTTATTTTATATTTTAATCTCTGCAGGATTTTTTTTCCTTTAAGCTCAAATAATCAGAACTAAAAACATCTTTGATACAAACAGCTGCAGGTTTATAGTGTGTGTGTGTGTGTGTGTGTGTGTGTGTTTGGTGCGTTAATTGCTCACACACCCACAGCTCTGTAATGATCTAATAAATGCAAATAAAATATGAGTTTTGTAAGTTAGGTGGATGAATGTGATGCACGTCGTGCGTCACAGAGGACGCGCTCCGGCTTTGGTTAAGGTCACAGGTTACGTTGTTTTTGTGGCTCATGCAAATGATGGTGGTGTGTGAAACAGCTGCGTGTATCACTGGTGTGTCAGTAAAACTCTGCAGCGAGCAGCTACTTCACTGTTACACACGTCCTTTTCCTGACTTTTTTTTCTATCTGCACTTTTACAGAAGAAGCTCGCGCGTCAACTCACTGCTCTCCTGCTCCTCCAGCTCGGCGGCCTCCAGCTTGGCTCCCTGCAGGCCGGGGTGGACGTACATGTCCGGGGACAGACTGGTGTCCCCGCGGTCCTCGTCACGCACCGCCAGCCCGCTGAGGTAGGCCAGGTTGTCCTCTCCGTCCGAGAAGGAAGGGCTGTCCCGGGCCCCGGCCAGCATGCAGGACGGCGGGGACTGGAAATGCCGCTGCTGCTGCTGGGGAGGAGACCCCGCCAAGTGCTGCTGCTGCTGGGTGTGGGCCCGGTGCTGGAGCTCCAGGGCCCCGGCCTGCTGCTGCTGCTGCTGCTGCTGCTCCAGCTTGAGGATATCCTTGACAGAAAACGGCGTGGAGGTGAGCGGGCTCTGCAGCATCATGTCATCCAGCTCCTGCTCTGCAGCATCGAGGAAATGAAGCCCGCCGAGTAACATGCACTCCCCTTCTTCTGCCCCACTCCTTCCTTAACAAATAATTGAGCCTAACAGCCCCGTCTTTGGTGATTGGAGGTGCGTTAAGCCTCTGGAATGCCTCATTGCCGTAATTCGCACGAAAGCACGGGCATCAGTCCCGGGTTGGTCCGCGCAGGTCTCCTCTCTGACAGACAGTATGTCGGGCTTTGTAAGTGGAGTTTGGACCGGGGCGAGGGAGCGCCTCTGCCTCCTCTGATGTCAGGGGGAGGGGTGTGTGTGAAATGGAAAGTCCGTGTGGGCTGGAAGGGAGAGAGAGAGAGAGGGGGGGGGGGTGAGGGTGGGGGGTGGAGCGTGTGTGCGTGACGTGACGTATGCTCACAGTGGTTTTGATTCGAAATGGGTTTGAACATGGTGGACGGTTCACCTCGCCTTTTTACGCACAGGTTCTGTCACACGAGCCACGTGCACGAGCCAACTCTGCGCGTGCACACGTGTTCCCTCTACATGTGTTGTTATTGTACCAGGTTATTTTCAGTTGGAGCCAGGCCGCGCTGAGGCCTGTGTGACCCGCGGGTCACGCTCACCCAGGTTCGTGCGTAAAAATGTCTGCGCTCCACGGGAGAGGCGCACGGTGCGGTTCAGCCCCGGCGCGTGCTGTGGCGCGTCAAGGTCAACGGTTAGGTCAGTCCTCGGTAGACTCAGAGAGGGGAGGAGGAGGGGGGGTCGTCACCTTGTTCACTTCACCCTGTGCATTAGGGGTAAATGAGAATCAGTGGAGTTGGTGATTTCACCCCAGACGCGGCCTCACGCGCCCAGACTGAGCTCCGGTTACCGTCTGGGCCTCAGAGACGACAACAACAACCAGACTCCTGATCTGAAGATGATTTTATATTTACAGAAACACTCCGGGGCTTCAGAGGAAGCTCCACCGGAGGCTGCGGCTCCTGGCGAAGCTGAGGCTCGTTGAAATTCTTAGAAAACTTAGACGCTGACATTTTGGAGACGGAGGCGTCCGGCTGCAGCACGAGGGCGTGTGTGGGACACAGACACAGTTTTAATCAGCACCAACATTAAAAACAGTAACTTTCCAACATGGGGGCAGATGTGATGAGGGTGAGTCCTGCAGCAGCAGCAGCAGCAGCAGCGGTGCTCCGTCTCCCTCCGTCCTCTTTATCGCGGGTGTTGTATTAATAACCGCCCTGGGGCAGATAAGCAGGGCCTCCCGGGGCAATTAAAATTCCTCCAGTAAAACTGACTGACGTTTTTAGCCCGACCTAATCTGCTCCTATCAGCTCCCCCTTTCCGTTTTGCAGCGCGGGACCCCTGCCCCCCCTGCCCCCCTGTCACCGTGTCACCCACGCGCCCTCCTCTCCGGGTTTTTCCTGCTCGGACGCTGCGCAGGTGGAGCCGAGGATCCTGACAGGACGAGGTCCGGGGGGGTGATTGGATTTAAAACAGACTTGGTTACCATGATCAGTCCAGGTGAAGCACAGGCCTCAGATCAGCTCGGGACTGTAGGAAGCTGAGGGTCAACACACAAACACGTGACGTCACATTTTCTATTTGTAGTTTCCTCTTTACATTTAAAGTGAAGACTTGAAGTGCTTGTGATAACCACTTCTCCTGGTGCCATTAAACGCACCATATTCCCAGTGATGTGACGTGATGCAGCTTCAGCCATGACGTCACACTCACTGTGTATTGGACCAGTATTTATATAGTCCAACACTGACTTCTCTAAACCTGCAGATTGAACCACAGGAGGAGACGCCTCAGGGAGGAGGAGGAGGAGGAGGAGGAGGATGAAGACAGCCGATGGTCAGGGTGAGGACGTTAAATCAGACACACATTTTAATTCTGTCATTGTCATGTTTGTTAGCTACTCTTGACTCTGTAGCTTCAACACACACACACACACACACACACACACACACACACACACACGTTCAGATTGTGTGATTTTTCAGTGAAAACTCACTTTTGCTTCGTTTCCAACTCAACAAAATCTAAAACTAACCCTAATGTGATGTTTGTCCCTTTATTTGTCCAGGGCGTCTCCATAGTAACACAACACTGACGGTACGGACAGCACCCAACAATGTGGAGGCACATTTTACTGTTATCAGTGTTAATCACAATAATAATATCCAGCCACACGTCCAAACACTGTGATCTGAGGCAGATGGTCAGACTGTGGTGTTGCCAGGTTTGTTAAAATCCCCCATTAAAGATTGGACACTGATTTCACCTCCACATCATTTGTGGATTCATAAACAACAACAACACAAACATCAGAGGAACTCATCTCTGAGTTTTATCACCAACAGAGCTGCAGCATTCAGTGTTTCACTAGATCTGTGTGTGTGTGTGTGTGTGTGTGTGTGTGTGTGTGTGTGCAGCTTCTATCTCTGGAAGCTGCTCACAGACTGACAGACAGATATATATGTGCTGCTGCGCCGTAGACTCCCCGGCGACATCATCAGCCACATCATCATCATCGTCGTCATCATCATCAGAGCGTCCTCATAAAAAAGTGCCAAACAAGGCTGGATAGTGTTTAGACTGGCACACGGCCGCCTCCATTTACTTTAAATAAGCATTAAATCCTATGACGCCAGCCTGAGCGCCGCAGTGGTGGACCGACGCTCGGCTGCAGCGCAGACTGGAAACAAAATAAATCTGTTTGAGTCAAAGTGACAGGACGTTTTGGTTTGGGTCGGATGATCCCTCCAACACGGAGACCGCTCCAAACTGGGGGTTCAAGGAGTTCCAGGGGTCACTGAAGGTCCTTGGAGGTGGATCCCTGTCGGAGGTTTTGGATCATTTGACCTGATGTCAGATTCAGACACAACAGTTCAGTGTAACGAGATAAACACATCTGCAGCTTTTGAGTTCCAGCAAATTCATCACGTGAAACTGCATCAACACCCCAAATCATGGTTTATCTGGAAGGACTAGATCTCATCAGTACTTTAACTCTCTCGCTCTCTCTCTGGCCCCGCCCACTCTGAGTCTGGTTCTGCCTCCGCCCACTGGCTTTATGGGACAAAGAGGAGAGGCCATGATGACTGGTGATTATAACAGTAACACTTTTACAGCCTACAAAAGATAAAAGTGTGTTTCAGTGTAATTTAAAACAAAGAGCCGTTCATCACCTCGTCCTCTGACACAACACCTGCCACAGCTGGACGTCTGGAACTGACTCTGTAGCTACAACCACTTTCACCACATGTCATGTGTCTCTGCAGATGTTTTACATCAGGTCTGTCAGTCTCTGTGTTGGCGAACCTCAGGGATCCTGACTGGGACCTCTGAGGTTTTGATGGTGGTGGTGCTGGTGGTGTTGGTGGTGTTGATGGTGGTGTTGGTGGTGTTGGTGTTGGTGGTGTTGGTAGTGTTGATGGTGGTGTTGATGGTGGTGTTGGTGGGTGTTGGTGGTGGTGTGTGTTGGTAGTGTGTGGTGGTGTTGGTGGTGTTGATGGTGGTGTTGGTGGTGTTGGTGGTGTTGATGGTGGTGTTGGTGGTGTTGCTGTTGGTGTTGGTGTTGGTGGTTGTTTGTGGTGTTGGTGTTGGTGTTGGTGTTTGGTGTTGGTGTTGGTGTTGTTGTTGCTGTTGGTGTTGGTGGTGGTGTGTTGGTGTGTTGATACTGTTGTGTGCTGGTGGTGTTGCTCTTAATGTTGATGCTGTTGGTGGTGTTGGTGGTGTTGCTCTTAATGCTGTTGATGTTGTTGGTGGTGTTGCTGTTGGTGATGGTGGTGTTGCTGTTGTTAGTGTTGCTGTTGGTGTTGGTGGTGTTGATGGTGTTGCTGTTGGAGGTATTGGAGCAGTTTTACCCCCTCAGATGAAGCTGCAGGAGGAGGGGGGTGGGGTGGGGTGGTGGTGTTGAGCTGGTTGGAGGCGGTGGTGCTGACAGAGCTGTGACCTGTGAGCAGCTTCTGTTTGGACTCAGATAAGAGTGTGAGGAGTGACGTCACACTCAGACTCAGTTACACACACTTTCAGTTTCTCTGTGTTTCATTGATCCATATTATTAATATAAAACTGATCATTAACATCAGTTTTCTCCGATATTTGATGATTTTCTCACATTATTGATCAGAACTGTTTTAGATCTGAATCGATTTTCTGTTCAGCTCCTGCTCCACTGATCAGCTACTGAGTGATCAATTACTGATTATCAGATTTTTTTAAGTGAACATGGCGCAGGTTGTGTGTGTGTGTGTGTGTGTGTGTGTGTGTGTGTGTGTTACAGGTGGAGGAGGTAACAATAGGAAACGCTACACCTCTTGTCTTCTGTCAGTCGCGGCCCAGCGGAGGCGCCAGGCGGCTGAGAGAGAGAGAGAGAGAGAGAGAGAGAGAGAGAGAGAGAGAGAGACTCAGCCTCAATACACCGTGAGTGTGTGCGTGGTGCGCGCGCGCGGGCCTGAAAATGTACATGTGTGTCTGAGTGTGAAGGAGCAGGAAAAAAACTTTATTAAACTGTAACACAGTGACACAGAGTTGACGTCACAGCTCAGTGATGAAGCGTCACGGGTTCGATTCTGTGATCAGAGCTGCACCAACGAAGAAGAAAACAACAACAACAACAACAACAACAACAACACCTGTTTATAAACATAACGACATACTGGAGGTGTTGACGTCACTCAGTGCCGTGAGCCCTCGTGCCCTGTGATTAACACAATTAATAAACATTGATAGTAAACACAGGAATCTATTGGCTATAATCGATATCTACAGCGCAGCGCGTGCACGGAAAATTCAATAATGTGTAAAAGGATCAAATCAGATCCGTGATTTCTTCTGTGCGCGAGGACTGGTTTGTTTTTCCGCGTTATTTTTTACTTTTTAACTTTACTTTTCACTTTTTTTTTTTTTTACTTTTTTTACTTTCAGATTAAAATCAAAACTTTTTCTGTGAATTTTCTCCGAAATTTAAACAAATTAAAAAAAAAGTTAAAAAAAATAAAATAAATGATAAAAAAAGTTTTAATTTGATTCGATGAAAATAAATCTCAGAACAAAAACACGTCATTACGTCATCACAACACATTTTAATCGATTTGATCACGTCACTGTTCAAATATAATAATAATAATATTTAAATTAAACCAGTCAATAACATCTATCGATAATAGTATTGATCATATTATTATGGTCTGACTCACTGTGTGTTCACCAACATCAGGACAGTGAGCACAATAATCAATACAACCTCCTGTGTGTGTATCGATCATTTATCGGTTTAATTGACTCCATCAAATAAAAACGTTTAAACAGATTAAAACAGTGACGTGTGTAAATCTCCTCTGCCTCAGGTCCACGCGCGTCTCTGCTGCTGTCCGCGGCTTGGTGAGTTTGGGGGGGGGGGGATTTCTCTCACGCGTGCATGTGGCGCGTGCGTGCGTGTGTTTAGATAGCCGAGGCTTTGCAGCCAGTAATAGCTCCATTAAGCAGAGTGGGAAGACACTATCTCAGTGATCCGTAACGTCCACGTCCGGGGCGCGCGCTGCGGCCACACACACACACACACACACACACACACACACACACACACACACACACACCTGGAAACAAGAAACTGTGATTTTACCAAACAAAGCTTCAAAACTGATCAGAAGATTTTAATTCACGTTAATAAAACAAATTTTATAAAAAGAGAGAAAATGCGCAAAGATAAAAAAAATTACATGTTCAGCGCTAATTCAGAGGCCTCACACACACACACACACACACACACACACACACACACACACCCTGGCGCGGCCGGCTGTGTTTATGAAGCCGCCCGGGCCGCAGTGTAAATTGTGCCGCGCGATGGTTTACCTCGTGTTTACCTAATGGGACTTCTGTTTCTCGTTTTCTGTCACGCGCCTCGCCAGCGCGCGCTGACAAACGAGCGGCTGTTACCGGCGCAGGAATTCCTGATTTATGTGGGAAATGAAACGAGACAGAGAAACGACTTTTTCCCTCCTCCTCCTCCTCCCTCCTCCTCCTCCTCTTCCTCCTCCTTCTTCTTCTTCTACCCAGCAAATAAAGTCAGTGATGTCCAGCGCGCGCGCGGCCCATTAACAGCGGAACATTGGTGTATGAAGGTTCCGGAGCGCGCGAGGCCACGTCCTCCGCGCTGATCGATGTCTTGTTTTGTTTTGTTGTTTCTCGTCGTAATAAGGAGAATGAAGTGGAGCGGAGGCCGCGGCACTTCCTCTGCTGTTACCGCGGAGGAAACTAGAGGCCGCGGACTGATTTATGAGCCTGTTGTTTCTCAGCTCAAGTAGAAAGTTCCAGAGGATCGGTGGGTCTAATTTGTTGAGAAAAGGCACGAGAGGGAGTGTGTGTGTGTGTGTGTGAGAGAGAGAGAGAGAGAGAGAGAGCTTTTAAGGCTCTTTGCTCTTATCTCAGTCGCGGATTAATTTCCTCGGCGCTTTCGAGGAGTGAAACGTTTTTATGAAGAATAATTTGCCCAAGATAAACTCTGTCTGTCTGTCTGTGTATAAACTGGGGGCATTAGTGCCTCAGGCAGGGAGGGAGGGGAGGAGGACGAGGGGGGAGACCACTCCATCACGGTGCAGACAGCCCCCCCCCCCCCCCTCTCCTGCACCATTAGAGCCCCCCCCGGCTCCGGCCTCCCTCCGTTATCAGCTCTCTATCTCCCAGAAAGCGCAGCGTCCAGCCCGCCGCTCCACAGCCTGCAGAGGGTTTACCCATCAGTCACCGCGGCCTGCCGGGGCCCCGGACCCGGGACCCGGGACCTGGTGCTGGGACACTGAGAGAGATTTTCCTCAGCTCGTTCATAAAATCCAGACTTTTCTACATAAAAGGTCAAAGTGTCCAGAGTCGGTGCCGCCATCTTTACAGAGCAGGAATCAAACTGAACTGAAACTCGCTCAGGGTCCAGGTCCAGGTCCGAGTCCAGCACTTTAATACCAGAGACTTGTCCTGTTATTTTAATGAACTGTGGGAAGAAGCAGCAGCAGAGCTGTGAACAGGCCTGTGTCCTCAGACAGCTGAAGACCTGGTCTGTTGCCGGAGCTGAGCGCAGCAGCGGTCCGCTCCTCCTGCTCCTCCAGCTCCTCCAGCTCCTCCTGCTCCTCCTGCTCCTCCTCTCAGACATTTACAGTTGTATTTTAAAATGTTTCTCTCCTGTATTTTCTTGTGTTTGTTTAGGTTTTATGTTTAGGTTTATTTAAAGAGCCATCGCGTCTCTGTGGAGCAGCGCGCGCTCCTATACATTGGGGCCTCGCGGGGCCACCTGCAGGAACTCACGTGTCCAGAAGAGACAGAGAAAGTTCCCGCTCACACGACCTCTGTCAGTGAGACGGATGAGCTGCCGCGAGGAGCGAGACCCTCCGCGTCATGTGATATAAATATGAACGAAATGATTAAAAGGCAGTTTGTGTCTCAGTCACAGTTCTTCACCAGGAGCGGCTGCGCGCTGCCGACACTTTTACGCACGGGCGTCAAGAGTCTCCAGGCGCGCGTGCACGTCCGTCACATCATGCCCGTGCGCGTTGACATGCCTGTTTCCCCCCCTCCCCGTGTTGGAGGCCTGGGAGCCACGCTGGCCGCGGCGTGCCGCTGCCCGTCCCCGGGCGGCCCTGGCGTGTTTAGCCGGAGGAAGGGCCTGTTTCCTGGATCAGGCTAAACACCGGCCTCCGGAGCGCCGCGCTCGGGCGGGACCGGCCCGCTTCTGGCCGGATGGACACCGGCTATAGATCACTTTGACTACCAGGGCCCCCACCAGGGGCGGGGGGGGTGGGCATATCGAGACTCACAGCTGGGAAGTCTCTGCACCATAGGGAGGGAGGGAGGGAGGGGGTCAAGGGCCCCCTGCACCGCCGCTGCTCGAGCGTTTGTCATCCTTACGCCCCCGAGATGACAGGGGCGGAGGGGGGGGGTTGGATGTTTATTGCTGCTTCTCAGGGAAGTTTCCTGCCATTAACTTTCACTTTCACTTCCAGAGACATTTACAAGCTCTGACCCAGGATCAGGATCAGGACCAGGACCAGGACCAGGACCAGGCTGCGGACTGCGGCTCCGCGTAAAGAGTCCTGAGGCTGCGGCTCCTCCAGACGCAGCTCGACCTTCAGCAGCTTCTGTATGAAACTGTAGGAATGAAGGTCAGAGCACATGAGACAGTGAAGCTTCATATGATGGTAAAAAACAAATGAAGTGTTATTTATCATTTAAATTATAAAAACTCAGCTTTTAATTTAAAATTTCCATAAAAATCACTGAAAAACAAAAAAGTGAAGAAAAACGATGAAAATATGAGAAAAAACTTGGTTTAAAGCTGCAAAACAAACGAACAAAGTAAAACACACTTTATTTCACTGATTTCACTTCAAGATGGCGCCCGTCCTCCTCCTCCTCCTCCTCCTCCTCCTCCTCCTCGTGTCTGTGTGAACAGACACAGAGGAATAAAGTGTGTGAGCTGTGGATGAGCAGGTTCACGTCTCCGTCTGCTCCTGCAGCTGTTTGACCACAGTGTGTGTGTGTGTCTCATAAGCAGGACAGAACCTAGGGCTGTGTGTGCAGGGTGTACTGTACGTGCAGTGTGTGTGTGTGTGTGTGTGTGTGTGTGTGTGTGTGTGTGCGTCGTGTTTCCTCAGTTGAACCTGATGCTGTAACTCAGTCCACTGAATCAACTAATGATCCTGTTGGACATGTAATTAGCTGTAGATGTTTGTAATGAGCCTCTCCACCTGACACTTCATTATCTGTGTGTGTGTGTGTGTGTGTGTGTGTGTGTGTGTGACTCCACAGAAGCTTCTCTCAGTTGTTTTTTCTTTAATGAACTTTAAACAGCTCCATTTAAACCTCTCACAGCCGGCGGCTCCTGCAGGATCCACTCAGTAACAAAACTGATCAGATAAATAAATACATGTCATTGATCAATGTTTTACACCAGTTATTAGACTGAGCTTCACACAGATGTGGTGTTTCAGTGACCGTGTTGCTGACACACACACACACACATTATGATATTAAAACGTGTGTAAAGAGCTGCAGCAGATTCAGGATTTTTGTTTTTTAAAGTTTATAAAGTTAGAAAACTTGTTAAAATCATATTTAATCTGTCGCTTTAGATTCTTTAATCGATTATTTAGTGAATGAAACTTTTTAATTTGACAGTTATTCTGATGCTCTTTAAGGAGCCGTGACCTGTGACACGTCATGTAGAAAATAAAACATTGTTAAATGTAATAAAACACAAACTTTGTCTCATGTGTTGTTTTTAGTTTAAACAGTTAAAAGAGTCACTGTTTTAAATATTAAACCACTTCATTTACACATTTAATGTGAAAAGTACATTTATATATTTAATGTGAACGCGTCATTTATTTATACATTTACAGATTCATTGAAACAAAACGGAGGAAACATGTTTTTTTTTTTTAAAGACTCGTTTCTGAAGATTTGTAAAAATAAAAAACGTGTGTTTCAGCCTCTGTTTGTGGAGAAAATAACCTCAATAATCTCACTGTGAAAGTTTGTGAAACACGACAATAAATCGTGTGTAATTATGAGAAAAAGTTCAGTTTTCTTTGTTTTTTATTTAAGTTTCTAAAATGGAAAAAAAAAAAAACTAAAAGTTTTAATTCAAAGTCGTATTTTAACAATAATCAAATTTATTCTTTGTGTGTTTTTTACTCTTTTTAACGTTTGTTGACTTTTACACTGTGAAACACAAAAACAACTTTTAACATTTTACTGAACAAACAAAGGAAAAATGTCCATAATGTTCAAACAGGACTTGAACACATCACGTGACCTCATTTAAGAAACTGAAGAATCTTCACTTTATTATTATTATTTTAGTTTTATAGTTTTATTTCTGTTTTTATTTCTGTTTTAATAAAGTTTGAGCCGAAGTCTCTCGTCTTTAATAATAAAGTTTATTTCTTCACTTCACTGTAAAACATGTTGATATAATAAACTAGACTCTGCATGTGATAGATTATAATGTGTATATGTGGATCTCTCTGTCGCCCAACTATCACTGTGAACCGTGTGTGTGTGTGTGTGTCTCCAGCAGGCAGCAGGTTGTGTGTGACCTCTGTGACCTTCGGTGGATTAAGCAGCTAATATATCTGTGGAATGATTCTGCAGGTCTAATCATAGCAGAGGTAAGGTGTCTGCTGCACACACACACACACACACACACACACTCTGAAATGAGCCCCTGTAGTTTTAAGCCTTGACAGGAGCCAGGACTGCTGCAGTGCTGATGGTTTGATTGACATGTTTGCCAATGTGTAGTGGGTGGGGCTTGATGTCACACACACACACACACACACACACAGAAACGCACACACTCCTCTGCAGCAGTGATCACGTCATGTACAGGCCTGTCCTTGCTGCCCTGTGTGTGTGTGTGTGTGTCTGTGTGTGTGTGTAAACATGACAACGTTCTCTCTCGCTGCATCTGAGCAGGACAGGAATGTCATGTCAGGAAGTGTCGGCCATGTTCTGACAGTGTGCGGCGCCCGGGGTCACATTTCCCTCTGCAGCGTGTGTGTGTGTGTGTGTGTGTGATCGTATGCCAGTCATCAACATGCTGGCATCTTCTTGAACCACGTGTGTGAGTTGTTTTGTTACTGTTTTTTTTTATTTTTCTTCTTCTTCTTTTTTTTTTTTTTTTTTTTTTTTTTACAGTTGCTGACTCACATTTTCTTTTTGCTGACATTACACACACACACACACACACACACACACACATACACACACACACACACTTACAGTGGCCCTTAGGGCTCAAAGCATAAAGACACGAGCACTAAATACTGTAATAGATCTAAATGCGGCGTTCTACATTAGTAGATGATATAATTTACATACGTTCCCTGAACACCTCACATGCACCATCCTGGGTTCAGGAGTCCAACCTGAGGCCTTTTGCACTGAATCCATATCATAGCCACTTACGTTCTCAACCGGGGGCGTCACGGTGGAACAGTGGGTCAGCACTGCCGCCTCATATAGCAACAAGGTTCTGGGTTCGAAACCCAGAGTTCTGTGTGGTGTTTGCAGGTCTAATTATGGGATGGAAGTCATGACTGGCTGTTGAAAAAACAACTTCCTGTCTGGTTCAGCACTCTTTAATGTCCCCTGCTGTGTTGTGATTTCAGTGTATTGACCTCTCTGGGCCACCGTACCCTGCTCCTCTGGTTTACACCCAAACACAGTGACCTAGACAAACAGATTTCATTCCAATACACACACACACACACACAGCGCTACTGAAGACTGTGTGTAGAAGCTACAATTTACAGATGATTAGATTCAATCTAGAATTTAAACCTGGCTAAAGGTTTACAGTTGCCAGGAGGAGGGGCCATCAGCCCCCCCCCCTTTAGGGGCCCTAAATATTTGCCTGTTTTCTGTATTGCGATGCAGCTGTGATCTGAAGGATAGCTGGACGGGTGCAGACTACTTCCTGAAACAGCAGCTGTCACACTGTAACGAAGCCAAAGAGAGAAACGTTGCCTCACACTGAAGACAGTGAACCCGCTGCTCTGAACTTGACCTCTGACCTCTGACCTCTGGCCTCTGTCCTCTCTCTCTCTCTGTGATTAGTGAATCACTGGGATCTCAGATGAAGTCCTAACGTGTACCTCTCCTCCTCCTCCTGCTGCTTCATCATCTCTGTCCTGAACCGAGGAGCTGAGGAACCTACAGGAGCTCAGCTGTCGCAGGATGTGGAGGGAAAACTCCCCCAGGACCAACCAGACACAGCCAGCAGGTGTGTGTGTGTGTGTGTGTGTGATGCAGTGGTCAGCTGTAGTGTTGATAGCAGTCTGTTTGTTTTTTTTTTCTTTCGTGCTGCTGCTTTGATCAAACAAGAAAACTCGGTGTCGTGTGTCACCTGCTTCTTACTGTGTAATGAAATACACTTGATTAAATCTGGACACTTGTCTTCATTATGGTCTGTTAATTCTTTAGGTTTTATAGTGTCACAGTGGAAATGGTCCATCGCAGGGTCACAGAGACTAAAAGTTACTTTAAGGTTCAAAGTTTTTCCATAAATAAAAAACCAGTAAAAAGAGAAACTGGATGAACACGGAGTTACTTTCACCCTGAATCAGTCTAAAGCTCCAAACACTTGTGGTTTTGAATCTGAGGGAGAAGAAGAAGCTCGTTGGTGTTTATGGAGCTTTCATCTCTAATCCACGATTCACCTTTTCTTTTCTTTTTTTTTGTCAGTTCAGATCTGGCAGGAAAATCCACAATGACGCTGGGCATGAAAGCAGCAGCAGCAGCAGCAGCAGCAGCAGCAACAACCTGAGCCCGGACTTTCATTTACTCGCCTTGTTGTTGTGTGACAGAAGCCACAGAGTCTGAGGGAGTGTTGGGGACGTGAGACAAGTAAACAGCAGTGATCCGTGGCTTGTTTACTGTAGGAAACCACACGTTCACAGAGACACTCACTCGGTAATTATCATAACCCACTGTGTGACCCGCTGCCTAACCACCACATTAAGCTGTGAGCTACGCCTCTGGGTCAATACATCCATCTGCAACCCACAGTTTTATGACTGGAGCTGATGGAGGTGTGTGGACGGAGGCCTGCAGGTCACCTCAGGGTCAAAGGTCCTGACTGAAGGTGAGTTTTCCTGTCAGAGCCCAAAGTCCCAGACACTGTAACTGTGTAAAAAACTCACCTGCTCTTAATGTATAGTTTTATTCTGCTGTTCTACTCACTTTGCTTTATTTGTTTTACTTTTCTACAGCTTCCTCCTCTGTTGCTGCACATGGCGGCCATCTTGGAATCAGGGTTGATGAGATTCCTCTGACTGTATTCCTAGTTTTCCTGGTTTGATTGAAGGAATCGATACGGTTTGTTCTCATTAAAACGTGGAGGTCAGATTTCCCCGTCGGTTTTCAATGTGAAAACTTGGAGGACCTTACGTGAAAACAATCCAAGATGGCCGCTCTGTGCGTCAACAGTGAATAATGGTGCGTTCCAGTTGCACAGTGGTCAGTCTGAATTTCTGAGCTCTGAGGTGTAATTTCAATCTTGAACGCTCCCTTGAAGTCAAAGACCTCTGACCCAGGAAGTCGGATGTATCCCACCAGCCTCGACATTAGAGTTCAAGATGGCCGCCACTCACGTCAACAGCAGTGAACACTCAAAGATCAATCACACATGTTCTATCTTTGATTTATTTGATTGGATAACTGCGCTCCGTGTCCGAGGCCGTGTCTCAGGAGGAAGTGTGTTAAACTGGTTTATTTCTTGTCGTCTTCACTCCGGGACGTTGAGTCCACCCGTCGTCCTGCATGGTCTCGGGCCCCGCTCCGCTCTGCTCTGTTTGCTGTTTGCTGCCTCGTTGGTATGAATGAAACCAGAGGCGATGTGGAGCGAAGGGGTCAGGGAGGGGTCACCACAGGGATGGGAAACTATTATAGGAGCTATTGTGGAGTGGCAATAACTCATGTGAAAGGAAGTTGTCTAGTTGTGTGTGTGTGTGTGTGTGTGTGTTGTAATGACTGTAGGTTTACACAAATCTATCTATAGTCTACATGTTGTTTCTGATTTATTGTGCTGCAGTGGCACTTTAAAACTCCATGTATCCTCGGTGACATACACGCACTAATGAGCCGGGACAAGCGATGATGATCGATCACTTACATTTCCTCCGTTTGGGCCCCGTTTACGTGATTAATTAAGAAGCTCACAGGATTTAGATGTTTGTCGCTGTAATGAGGAGAAAAATGAGGATTCGACACAAATATGGCGACGAGGTGAAACACCAAGTTTATTTACATGCGTGTGCTCTGCGGCGGCCTCGTGACCTCGCAGCCAGTAAACAGAGTTTCAGTGGGACGGACTCAGGCTGTTGCTCGCTCTCCCTGTGGCGTCGCCATCAAAATGACAATCTGTTATTGGGAGAGACGGCGTGGCTCCTCCATCACACGCCAACGCTGTAAATAAAACGCTCCCACACCGAGACTGCCAAGAAATGCCTTTTCCCCAAAATGTTTGGGGACAGTAAACTACACAGAAAAATAGACATGGAGGACGGGGGGGGGGGGGGTGGGGGCACACACACACACACACACACACACACACACACAGCTGCAGTCTTGTCAGAAGCTCAGCGGATGCAGCACCAGGAGGATTCAAGGCCTCCAGCTCCGACACCAGCAGGATCCAGACCCTGACGATACTGGTCCCAGTCTGTGGCTCCAGTTTAAAGCCACTGCTCACAGAACGTGTGGGACATCTGACTTCTGGGTGAAATTTATGGAAAATGTTAAAAAGTGATGTTATATATATGAGAGAGGAGCTTCGGTCACCTCTTCATCTCAAACACTGACCTTCGACTTTAACCCTTCGTGTTCATGAACCACATGAAGCAGCTGAAGTTTTTTTCAGTTGAAGTGAAGAACTTGAGTTTTTTGTTTTATAAAATGTTCCTTTAACTTCATCTGTGTGTTTTAAATGTGTTTTTACATCCACACCTCTGAAGGGTGAAGAACCAAATATATGGAAACTTCATTTGAAGTAAAATCTTGTTTTACATTTTGTGTTTGTGTTTAAATGACGTTTGATTTTATTGTCTCTTCACCTCTGTGTCCAGTGGAAATGATCCACACATGACACAAATGTTGAGTGGACGTTGACGAAGCTGCTGCTGCTGCCTCCTCCACTCTTTAATATCTGAAACTTTCTTGCACCTTTACGTCTTTTTAAACATCATAAATATGATCTTCAGTCACTTCTGGTCGTTGACTGTTTTTGACTTTTAGAAGCCGAACGCTCCTGATCTGAAAACACGTCGTCCCCTGCTGGAGAGAATCTGCAGCTTCCTCCTGACGTCGACATGATCGGTGTTTTTAACTGTGTGTCTCGGTGCTGAATGCCAAGTTAAGGACACACACACATACACACACACACATTCTCACTTACTCACTCACACTCATGCACATTAACACACACGCGATCCAGTTCCCATCAGTTCCTGGCAAGGCCGTGGTCAGTTCCCCTCAGAAAGCGGCCCTGAAGACCCAAAAATAGGAGCTGACTGTTCTCGGAGACGGTAACCTTGACAGTGGCCGGCTGGCATGGCAACAATGCAGCCATCAGTCAAACCCACCCACATGGTTCAGGGATCCAAGGCTACATCTGCATAACCTGACTGTACGTTAACACCCGGCACAGACGACACCAGCTGACGGCAACTGTTTCCGATGCTCCGCCATGAGAGGACACACGTCGGTGTACGAACCTGAAGTGACAGTGTCAGGCCTCCGTGCTGCGTTCAAGGACTCATGCTGGTGTAGAAACGTGGTTAAGAGGTCACAGGTCATCATCAGAGCTGCTGAGAGAAGGATGTAAGTCGTGTGTCCCTGAGCAGAAACCGACAGACTTCACAAAGATCACCATCGTCCACCTCCACCTCCTCTCTTCTCCTCCTCGGAGCTGAGGCCTGACGACAGGACGGGCCTCTGGTCAAACAAACAGCAGACACGCTGCTGCTAAAGGCTGTCACTCAACAGACCCCTCCCACTCTGACCTCTGACCCAGCCACCTCCACCTCCACCTCCATCTCCACCCTCCTCCTTGTCCTCACAGACCCAGGTCCTGTTTGTTGATGTGTTCACAGTAACACGGATCACTTCCTGTCAGAGATCACCCAGACTCAGCAACACAGTCCAACAAGGCAGAGAAGACATGTGTGTTTGTGTGCGTGTGCACACTGACATACAGTACACACACACACACACACACACACGTGCAGCACAACCTACACTTTCCGTAGGTCTTGATCCTTGAGCTTAGCCGTGTAAATTACTGTGTTGACAAGTTGTTGTGCGCTCGGGTTTGACAGAGCAGGAAATGGACGTATAGCTGCTGACAAACCACACCCCATTAACTGTCAATGGACACATGGAGACACATGGAGACACATGGAGACATGTCCCTTTAAAAGCAGATTATGATCTTATCTGTGACTCCACTTTACATTAAGACTCGACTTATTCATGTGTCGTGATGTGATGATGTCTTGTGATAATGACGACCTGTTGCTTGCCAAATAGTGACCCCACATTCATCTCATCATTGTATCTTCATCTGCTTCATCATATAACCTGATCGTTAATCGGACACATCCTGTCTCTTAATGGCGCAGATGTCAAATGAACTGATTTGTGTAAAGTGTGAACCACACCTTCAGTTATTAATGAGTCATTTAAAGCCTTTTCACCGTGTGACGGAAACTCAGATGCGAGTAGAAAACATTCACTCGCCACATAGTGAGCCGACATCAGTGTATGAAAACCAGCGTGAGAACCTGTTTATGATTCGTTTTTATTTTCTTTCTTCAGAAACAAACATTTATGAGTCATTTATTTGTGCAGAGTTATGAATAATTCACCTCCAGCAGAAGCTGCTTTCTAATGTGTTATTAATGTGTTGTTTACTTTGTTGTTTATGTGTTGTTCAGCGTGTTGTTTAGAGAAGAGAGGAGGCAGGAAGTCAGTGGAAACAGACTCACATGGACCTGGACCAGGAGCGACGGGACCACATGGGCAGTGACCTTCAGGCCAGTGGTTCACAGAGTTAGACCAGAGACAGAGTCTGTGTTTTATTGTTGTGTCTCTGAGGTTTGTTTCATTTTGTTGACCGGTCCTGTCTGTGTGTGTGTGTGTGTGTGTGTGTGTGTGTGTGTGTGTGAAGCTCTCAGCCTCATGTTGAGTTCATGGTCCTGGGTCAGATCCAGTTCATCGTGGCGTTCAGCTCATGGTTCATCAGCCTGGTCCAGGACTGTACTTTACTCTACGTTCAACTTAACTTAACTTAACTTAACTTAACTTAACTTAACTAACTTAACTTAACTTAACTTAACTTAACTTACTTAACTTACTTACTTAACTTAATTTATTTTATAACTTAAATAAGTCACTTTACATGCTTTGCTTTTCTTAAACTTACACTCAAACTTACCTTTAATTTACATCAGTGTAAAGAACTTTAACACAAATGAACGTGACATAATGTGACTTCATTTGACTTCATTTGACTTTAAACTGCAAATGTTTGTGTATCTTGAATTTGACTTTATCTTTTTAAACTTTAACTTCACATAAACTTCCACTTTATTGAAACTTTGACTCTAACTTTGACTTTACGTCACTTTACTTGCTGTGAACACGTGTTCTTATAAACAGTGAATATTCTGATTTATATTTCCAGATGTGTTAATGTCGTCTCGTTTGTTCCTGTGTGTGTGTGTGTGTGTGTGTGTGTGTGTGTGTGTGTGGCTGAGCATGAGCAGGCAGAATCTCCCACTAAGCAGCTGTCAGAGCAGCACTGGCTAACGTCTTCCCCGGGGGGTCGGTCTGTCAACTCGTCCCACTGACGGCTCTCTTCGCTCGGCCTCGCCTCGGCTGGCGGGGGGGGCTGCTTATAAGGTGTGTGTATTTCTCTGTGTGTGTGTGTGTGTGTCCTGCTCCTGCTGGGGCCCTGGCAAATCTGATAATTACTGACCTGACAATGAAACCCCTCCCACTCCCAAAACACCCAGTGAACACCCCCCCGCTCAGACCTCCCCTTTGGGCACTGAACAGCCCCCTGAGAACAGGATTACAACTTAATACAGACTTACAGTGGCTGACACACATGAAAGGACACATTAGAGCCCCCCATCACTGTACACACACACACACACACACACACCTCACTCCTCGGACGTTTCACACATGAAACATGGGGAGGAATGAAAACATCTGAAGCTTGAAAGAAGGTTTTTGGCGGGAGATGGTGAGAGCTGGAGGAGTGGGAGCAGTGTGAAAGTCACCATGCAGGTGCTTTGCCCCCTGTATGCCCTTGTTAAACACACACACACACACACACACACACACACACACTGTTGAGAGGGCCTTGGTGCAGGATAACGGGTGTTGACTGAGAACATGCAGCCGTAGCAGCTTTTTGTTTTTCCAGCTGGAGGAAATCAGATCATCCCACTGCTCTCGTTTCATCAGCTATAATAACCATTATCATTATTATTATCATCGTTCCTCTGACTTTATGATCTTCTGCCAATTATCAAGCTCCACTTTACATATGAAAATGTTTGGCTCTAACCTGCCAGCTCCACGGGACGAAGTCTTGAACGAGAAACGTGGTTCGTGCTGTTATAAATACAGTGGAGTTATGGAGACCGTCTGGAGACGGGACAGACGCCTCTTTACTTTCACACTTTTATTGCTTCACGTCGGATGAAAGATCAACAAATCATCAAATTTAATAGCAGGAAGTTCTGTAAAGACATCCACAGTGTCAGAGGATGAAGCTGAGAGACTGGGCTCACTGTCTGACTTCTCCTCTGGCGCCACTGTGAGGTCGATGCTTGTGGTTTTCGGATCAAACGTACGGTGGCCCAGAGGGCTCAGTGCTCTTCAAAATGTAAGAAAACACATGCAAAGATACAAACAGGAAGTATTTCTGGGGACGTGATTAAGTGAGGGACCAGTCTGGGTTCAGTCCAGTCCAGTTCAGCAGCCGTTCAGTCATGAAAGCCTGTGTGAGGAGTGTAGCCTGCAGGAGCAGGAGCAGGAGCAGCAGGAGCAGGAGCAGGAGAGCAGCAGCAGCAGCAGGATCAGGAGCAGCAGGAGCAGGAGAGCAGGAGCAGGAGCAGGAGCAGAGCAGCAGGAGCAGGAGCAGGAGCAGCAGGAGCAGCAGCAGCAGCAGCCGAGGCCACAAAACGTCCATCATGTTGACAAATTGACTCAATCAGCTTCATCCAGCAGCGTTCAGCCCTCGGCCCTTTGAAACCCAACACTGTTGATGGTTCAGCAGAGTGTTTCTGGAGAGGGAGAGGAAAAAAGAGGGAGAGTGGAGGAGAGGAGGAGGCCTCATCATCTCGGACAGTGACAGAGTGAGTGTGTGTGTGTGTGTGTGTGTGTGTGTGTGTGTGTGTGTGTGTGTGTGCGCACTATTGTCCTTGTTAAAACAACTTTGGGTTTCAGACATTTGTGACAAGTGAGGTTTGGGTAAGATTTTATTAATGGGAATGTGTGTGTGTGTGTGTGTGTGTGTGTGTGTGTGTGTGTGTGTGTGTGTGTGTCACACTTCACTGACACAAAAACATGCTGCTCTAACTACAGGCTGGAAGTGGAGGCTGCACAGACGTGAAGTTGAGGCCATTCATCAAACACTTCAGATCAAACACACACTGAAAGAGAGAGAGAGAGAGAGAGAGAGAGAGAGGATGAGATGAGGATGAGGAGAGCAACACACCTGGATATCTGTACAAAGTTTTCTAACAGTTCAATGAAGGAGAAGAAGATTTAACCACCTGCTGTGTCCACAACCAGCAGAGTATAAAGGTGTTTAAATGAACTTGTTTTTCTGTTTTCATTAATGATTAACCTGCTTATAAACTCCTCAGGTAACACGTTTATAATATAATATAATATAATATAATATAATATAATATAATATAATATTGATCCTGATGTAAACTGTGGAGTAAAAGTGGAAGGTGAGCTCGTGCTCCCTCGGTGTGCTCACACTGACCTCTGGTGGCAGAACACGGGAACTGTTCTGACTCCTCACACACTGATAATCATCATGATGGCTTTGATAACACGCTCCGTTTACCTGGACCACTCACTGCTCATGACCCGGTGTTTAAACAGACCTCACACCTGAACTGTGAGCTTTCTGTCCTCCGTCTCCCTCTTTTCTTTTCTTTTAAACTAGGACATGACATAAAAGTGAATCTAACGGTTCACTGTATTTAAACAAGTGGGAAAGCTATCTGCATTATCAAAAACGTACATAAATTGTTGTATAAATTAATGTAAAATAAAATAAATATATATAATGTGATATATATAAATATATATAAGGAAATAAATAAATATATAATTATACTTTTAAATAACAAAAAATTAACAAAAACATAGAAAATAAAAAAACGACTAAAACTAATTTTATATTAAAGAAATAAAATAAAATAATTATAATAAAAACTAAATATTATATTATTTTCATTGCCGCGCTCTCATTGGCTCTCTCAAGGCTACGTCATTATTACGTGCCTTCCTATTGGCTGTCGGATTGACGCCTATTTATGTTGAGTTTGTCCTGAACTAGCGGGGTGAAGGTGACGCCGGCCCGACTCACTCTCTCTCTCTGCCCGTCTCTGGTAGCACCCTCTCCCGTCTCCTCCTCCTGCACCGCGACACCGGGATCATCCGCTTCAGCCCCCCCCCGAGCCATGTCCATATTCAGCGATGTCCCGCAGGCCCCTCCCGTGGCGGTCTTCAAGCTGACAGCCGACTTCAGGGAGGACAGCCATCCGCAGAAGGTGAACCTGGGAGTCGGAGGTAGGAGATGCTAACAGCTAATGCTAAAGCTAAGTTAGTTAGCTTGCTCGCGCCGTGTGTCAGCCAGCCCCCACCATACCCTGCCGTCACCGGCTGAGCCGCCCAGGCTCGGTTAGCCACCACCAGGCTCCGTGTGGGGCGGCGGTGCTGCTGTTATCATCATGCTATCAAACATTAGCAGCTCTTTGATTTGACCTTCGCTTTAAGCTAGCTGCGGAGCTAGCTAACGATCCGGAGCGTCACATTAGCTTCCCTTCACTTTGACAGCTATTCGTGTAAATGTCACAGTTACAACCCCGTCACAGCAGAGTGGGGGGGGGAGCAGGGCCTCTGTCGGTGACCCTGTGTGTCGTGACGTAGGTAAAACCACCCTGCAGGTGTTTTGAACGTGCTCCTCTCCCTGTCCTTGAACGCATCCTCCACTAAAACAGAGCCACTTGAGTTTCTGGTTTACTGAGCATCTGAACTGAGACCAGTTCTGCTGATTCTGGATCTGTCACATCATTGTGACCCGATAATCATTTAATAACACGGTGACAAGTTAACTGGTTAGCTTTGAAGGCTAGGAGCTGTAGCTCCATGTATAATGTAGGGTAGTAAACTATGCTAACACCAACAGAGCTCTTTAGCATCTTTTCCACAGGGAGGGAGGGAGAGCTGGTGACTGTGGTTTAACTTTGTCTCTATGGTTTAATGGATCAGGACATAACCATGGAAAACCAAACCCACAGAGGGTCAAACTCAGCTCCATTGTAGATATGAATGTGTTCATTTTGTTTCTGTAGCTTCCCTTTATTTTGCCAGGAGCAGATTTTTTCAGTAAAGTAAGAAAGTGCAAATGTAAATACTGCTGTGTCACAATATTATGATGCTTCCTGACTGTGGACACCATGCACCACACTGAGAGATAGATAGATAGATAGATGGATAGATAGATAGATAGATAGATGGATAGATGGATAGATAGATAGATAGATAGATAGATGGATAGCTAGATAGATAGATAGATGGATAGATAGATAGATAGATAGATAGATAGATAGATAGATAGATGGATGGATAGCTAGCTCACACAGAGCTCTTGATGTTCACCTTTTTAATGGTGCGCCGGTGACTCAGACTCTCACTGTACTGTTGCAGCTCGTTGCCAAAACACACCTGAGAGCAACAAACCGGTTTGGACCAGAAAACACTGAGGATCAAACGCTGCATGTCAGAGCTGCTGTGGTCCAGAGCCTGTTTAATGGCACAAAGGCAAGTAGATAGGTGCCATGAGTAGTAGATTTGGGGGGGGGGTGATGTGAGCAGCAGCAGCTCATCGCTTTCAACCTTGACATTGTTGCGACGTCCCCAGCAGCTGATCCACTGATCCAATGAACCGTCAATGTTTTGACCTTGTGACTCTCAGTACCAGTTGTACAGCTGTGGTGGTGCAGGCCTGATATCTGATCCAGCGCCGCTCAGGCCGCGGTGCAGGCAGAGCGAGCACGAGTTCTTAAGGAGTCAACTATGTGCCATAACACACACACACACACACACACACACACACACACTTGGTTTAGTCTAGTTACCAAGGGTGACCTTCAGACGGTGTGTGACGCTGCATTAAATAAATACGACCTGATTCTCTCTCACAATCTCACTTACTGTTATTGTTTGATGATGTCATCATTTAGTCTGAGTTAAGTTTTTTGTGTCAGATGATCAATAATCAATAGAAAAACACACTTTTGTAACTGTTTATTGTTTTGTGTTTTGCTCAGATTAAAGTCAGGATGTGACATAAAAAAACATCTGTAGCTCATCCTGCAGCTTTTTGTCCCTCCAGCTTACCGTACCGATGACTGCCAGCCCTGGGTGCTGCCCGTGGTGAAGAAGGTGGAGCGGCTGATCGTGGAGGACGACAGCCTGAACCACGAGTACCTGCCCATCCTTGGCCTGCCTGAGTTCCGCTCCGCCTCCTCCAAGGTCGCCCTGGGAGACGACAGCGCTGCCATCAAGGAGAACAGGGTGAGAGGACGAGGAGCGCGTCGACAAGGCGGCGTTGACGTTCATGTCACAAGTACATGATGGAGTTCCTGTGCTGAGAGCAAATGTGTGTGTGTGATTGTCCCTCGTCCTGACTTGTCCCACTCTTTATTAATGGATGAAACGAACACTGCTGTAGACGTGAGGCCGTTTGTGCACAAAAGTGTAAAGTGTCTGTTGTTTCTGGTGAACTTTGTGCAGAACAACATGTTGAACTGGAAACCAGCTCAGAAATGAAGCTGAAAACCAGTGTGTTTCTCCCAGTTTGTTTGAAACACAGAGCTGAAGCGTCTGATCGTCTCATCGTTGACCCTGTTCTTGTTCCGTCTCTCAGGTGGGAGGAGTCCAGGCTCTGGGCGGCACTGGCGCTCTGAGGATCGGAGCAGAGTTCCTGCGGCGCTGGTACAACGGCACCAACAACACGGCCACGCCCGTTTACGTCTCAGCGCCAACCTGGGGTCAGTAACAACAACAACAGCAACAACAACCACCACCCGTGTGACGTGATGTTGGTGTGTTTGAGGTTTTAAACTCTCGCTCTCCTTCCTCTTCCTCCCAGAGAACCACAACAGTGTGTTTGCTGATGCTGGCTTCAAGGACATCCGGCCATACCACTACTGGGATGCTGCTAAGAGGGGCCTGGACCTGGCCGGGCTCCTGGACGACCTGGAGGTGAGGACGGACCGGAGCTGAAGAGCTCAGTGTCATTTTCACGTCAGGATGATGAACCTTCTGGAGCAGAAATAGGAATTAGAGGTTAACAAGTAACAAGGCGTGTGGTGCTGTCACCTGTGAACCTGTGTAGTTTTATCCCTGCCATTCATTTCTATAGCACATGAATAGACACTACGACAATAATAGAAACAAAGAAATTGGAACAAGGTAAAACAGAAAATGTTTCAAGAGAGATCAGTTTGCATAATAGGTTAAAAAAAAAAGGTTAAGAGACAGTGGAGGAGGAAGAGACAGTAACAAGATGTGAAGTCGGAGGTCAAACAGCTGCTGTCACATGAAACTCAGCTCGTCTGTGTTCAGCTTCCACCAAGACAAAAAACAAAGGGACAAGTGAACACAACAGACTCGGTGTGACTGTGACATGATCCTCTGATCGCTCACGTTACACATAAACTGATGTTACTGATCAATAACTCTGGATCAGTAGTTCACGTTACGAGTCAGATTCCTTCATGTTTCACAACAACAGCGTGTGAGGAATCAACAGTCAGAGATGAGAGAGGAAAATAAACAACAAAGTGAAATGATGGACAGAGAGAGGGACAGGAAGAGTTCATGTCTTCATACTTTATAATGATATTCACCTCCTCCTGATCCTCCTCCTCCTCCTCCTCCTCCTCGTCCTCCTCCTCTGTCAACAGAAAGCTCCAGAACACTCCATCTTTGTCCTCCACGCCTGCGCGCACAACCCCACCGGCACCGACCCGACCCCTGACGAGTGGAAGAAGATCGCAGAGATCATGAAGGTAACAAAACAAAATAAGCGTCTCATTCAGACACGTTGGCTTCACTCTTCACTCTCAGGTTTTTTTTTTCCACTCATTAAAAATCCCTCCAGTTTTTAACTTCTCGTCCTCCTTCCTTCTCCAGAGGAGGAACCTGTTTGTGTTCTTTGACTCCGCCTACCAGGGCTTTGCCTCCGGCAGCTTGGACAAAGACGCCTGGGCCATCCGCTACTTTGTCTCCGAGGGCTTCGAGCTCTTCGTGGCTCAGTCCTTCTCCAAAAACTTTGGCCTCTACAGTGAGTTCACGTGACACACACACACACACACACGTGATTGTGTCGTCCTGGAAACCTCAGTTGTGTAATTCTCTCTTTTTCTTCTTCTTCTGCTGCTGTTGTTGTCAGATGAGAGAGTGGGGAACCTGACGGTGGTTGCCAAGGACAACGAGAATCTGACCCGCATCCTGTCTCAGATGGAGAAGATTGTCAGGACGACCTGGTCCAACCCCCCCTCCCAGGGAGCACGCATCGTCAGCAAGACCCTCAACTGCCCCGAGCTGTTCGCCGAATGGTACCTGACCTCTGACCTCTGACAGTTAGCATTAATGACAGTTAGCATTAGAGTTGGTTAACATTGAAGACAGTTAGCATGAGAGCTAGTAAACATTAGATGTTGCAGCCAGAGACATTCAGAATGAAAGCTAGTTAGCTCATCATACTGCCCCCCCCCCCCCACCCCTCCCCTCCCTGTAGGAAGGGTAATGTGAAGACCATGGCGGACCGGGTCCTGCTGATGAGGGATCAGCTGAAGGCCAAGCTGCAGGCTCTGGGAACCCCGGGAACCTGGGACCACATCACTCAGCAGATCGGCATGTTCAGCTTCACCGGCCTCAACCGTGAGTACTGCACACACACACACACACACACACACACACACACACAGTCAGTTTTATGCAGATTATCTGATTCTGTGTAAACTCAGATTGGACTCCTCTGTGTATGACGTGGGCTGCTCATGTTTTTAGCCTCGTTCCAATATCTTTTTAATTGAAAACCACCGTTAAGACCTGGACTCAGACTGTGAGACAGAAATAAGGAATAAATAAAAATAACACAGAACTAAAAGATGTAGAAATGGTGACTGTAACTACAAGAAAAGGACCAAAGTTAATCCTGGAGGTGAGTTAATTTTCAAATGAAAATGATCCACAGACTTTTTATCCATGAGCTAAAACTGAAGAAGTTCAGTCTCATCTTCCTGCTCAGTGAATCCCTCGACCTTGAGTTTTGTCCAATCAGAAGTTTTGTCTTTTGTTCTTCTCCTCTGTGTGACGTCATGTGTTGTTGTTGTCGTGTTGCAGCCAAACAGGTGGAGTACATGATCAAAGAGAAGCACGTGTACCTGATGGCCAGCGGCCGCATCAACATGTGCGGCCTCACCACCAAGAACATCGACTACGTCGCTCAGTCCATCCACGAGGCTGTCACCAAGGTCCAGTAAAGGCCGCCTCCCGCTGACTCCGCCCACTTCCTGCCTCCTGTGTGCCACAGGAAGTCTCATCATGTCTGTACCCCTCACCCCCACCTGTCCCTTGCTTGTCCTCTCCTCTGATTGGATAAACTGCAACAGGTTTTTTTTTTTTTTTTCTTGCAGTTGAACCAATGGGAGGTCGGACGTGTTTCTGTTTTCACACAGCGAAGTAAAAATCTGTGGCAGGTGCAATGACTCTAGGGAAACACTTGAACGTCAGGTTTCAAGATAAAAAGCTAAAAAGTCTTTTCATCCAGGTCCTTTTTTTTTTTTTTTTATTCCCCCCCTCGTCGCCGCCTTTTGTTTTCCACATCGTGTCTTTTTCGCTCTTGTTGTGTGTTTGTCTCACGCTGGGCAGCAGAAAGTCGGCCAGTCACGTTATCATTATTATTATTATTATTATTGTGCTTCCACAATAACTTAAAGCACTTGAAACGCTCAGCTGTGTTGTATCTGTGGTCGTGAACTAACGGCAGCACAGATCCGTTAATGTAAATAGATGTGATCACGGTTAGAGGTCGAACCATTTCCTGCTCCAGCACTGAACTCCAGCTTCACCTCAGCACAGAAGATCCATCATGCAATAATAATCAATAACTGTTAAAGAAGCAGCAACAAGAATTATTGTTACAGTTCAGTGGAATCAGCACAATCAACTCAACCCGACTGATTTAGTATTGAAGGTTAACGGTTCTCAGTTTAAAGGTTACTGTAGGTGAACGCATCATGTGCCTGATGTTTGTTTGTTTTGCCTTGTCCGATCTGTGCAGCTCCGTCGTAGCTCGTCCTGTTAGTCGAAGTTCATGCAGCGACTTTGTGCCAACAGTGAACAAAACTCACCTCTGCTGTCGCTCCTCTCTCTCCGCCCCTCGGTGTCCTTACTGTATCACAGCAAGCCAACGTAAACTGACGTCGTCGCTGTAGTAACGAGCCACTCTGATCAGACCTCACTGCTCCGACACACTCTCATTATGATGATGATGATGATGATGATGATGTGTGTTGTTGTTTGCAATGGCACTCAGCAGTATGTGTTCATACTGGAATAAATTATAAACCACAGGAAACAGCTGATCTTTGTTTTTTTTTAGTTTCTACACCATCCACATGTTCACGGGTCAAAACCTGAGGAAACACAGGAGAGTGAAGTTTCAGAAGCTGAGTGTGTTTTTGGTGAAGCAGCTTTATATCCTGTTGCACTCACATTGTAAGTGTTTTGCTACGTAACTGCTCCACAGCTAACATTAGCATTAACAGCTGTTCCTGTACCAGTGTGGAGGACGTGTTGAGAGTTCAGCATCAGACCTCAGTCATCAATACTCTTACCCAAACATGGAAATCAATACTTTTGTTGAGCTTCGATGTCGATCACTTGTGTTCTTCTGCTGAACCTCATCGCTTTCCGATGCCGAGTCACTGTAGTGTCCAGTCTGTCCTGAAGAGACCAGCTCCTTTTTCATTACAGGAAGCTCTTGGGTGAGACAGTGTCACTCCTGGTATCACACCTGACCCCATGTATAAATGGTGAGCTGTGATAGTGGACAGTGGCAGAGCAGCTGCTGAGATAGTTCCTGTTTAAGAGCACAGAGGTCGTGTAAGTAAAGTAAACTGAGTCCTCGTGTCTTTTTCATGAGTTGTTTTGGATGATGCTAAGTCATTATAATATCATTTTGGTATTATATTGATATATTTGGTCTTTTAAGAGAATTAATCAGTGATTATCCTCATTTAGATCCATGTGATTTGCATATAATGTCATACTTAGTGCCCTGTCCTGTCACAGTGGTCACTCTTCATGTGAAGTTGAAAAAAGTTGAAAGCACTTTATTAGTAATATAGAAAATCATAAATGAAATAAGAACAACTTGTAAGTCAACACACTCAGTGATGATTTCCTGTCACTGCTGAGAAGGAGGAGGAGGAGGAGGAGCCAGCTATCTGTCAGGTTCAGCCGGTGTGAAAGTGAAAGTATTTAGTTCAGACGCCATTTTAAAGTGACGGAGCAGGAGGAGAGAAACTGCAGTCTGAGGCAGGTGAGTGTTAAAACAACATTATTAATATTATAATAGTATTATTTATTGAAGTGTGAGTCAGTTTGTCCCTGTGGACTGTGGAGGGAAGAAGAGACACAGTGGACCTCAGTCCACACAGAGACACCGAGAAAACAGGAAACACCACCAACAACAACAACAACAGCTGATCAGGTTCATGATGGTCCGGAACAAAAAACAAACTGACTGATCTAAGAAAGTTAAAGATGCAGAGGGACTCATGTGGCATAATAAACTGTACATGAGCTGCTGGGTGTTTAAAGAGGAAGCGATGCGTCCGTCTTACCTGGAGTCATCAACACGAAGCCCTGTTTTCAATTAATGATGTTATTTTATGTCTTATGATTTTACCATCACATGGCATTTGTGAGCCATCTAAGGCAGACTTTGTGTCCTCTCCTGGTGATCAGACCTCGTCTGGAGGTTTTGTTGTTACCGGATGATTAACTGTTTATGATTAAAGTTACTGTTTGACCACACGGTGCAGAGAAAGGTCATGTGTTCAGCGCAGGTCAGTAGTTGTGGTCTGTGTTTCCATGTTGTGATACTAAACAAAGAAATGTGGGAAATTACAGTTAATAAATCAACATGAGGCTGAATTAACAAGGCCTGTTTAGAAATCTCACTTATGTGCTGGTTTACCAGGTGGAGTTTATAATACTGCACATGTTTGTGTGTGTGTTATTTTCTTTTTATTTTTATTTTATCTGATGGACGGTTCAGGTCCATTAGTCTGTTACACAGGAAGTATTTAAATATTTGTTCAGGAATAAGAGGAGGAGTCTGACAACACTGAGTCCAGCTGTGGAAAACTCCCTGTGTGTGTGTGTGTGTGTGTGTGTGTGTGTGTGTGTGTGTTTCCCTCTCAGACTGACTGATGTCCTAAAGATGAGTGTTCATGTGGACAAAGACAAGGACAGACCAGAGTCTCCTGGATCTATCTGTCCATCTATGAAGAGTGATCAGTCCAAACATCATCCTCTAAACTTCAGTCCTGAACCTGGACCTGGACCTGGACCTGGACCCCCAGAGTCACGGTAAGAGACCTGCTACAAACCTGTGAACCTCCAAACGGTCTCTGTCTCTGTAACAGAGTTTAGTTCAGTGTGTGGAGCTGCTGCACTCGACGTCACTGGAACAGGAAACAACTTCTCCCTGGTTCTTCTGTCTTATCAGTTTGTTGATACTGACTCGTTTCTTATGATGTGATGTGATCAAAGGTCGTATGATTCCTGCAGCTGATGGTGGTTACACATTAACAGAGGTGGTGGTGGTGGTGGTGGTGGAGAGAAGCAGCCACAGAAGGAGGAGCAGTGTGCTGTGATCCTCCATGAGCTGGGATCAGTGTCATGAACAGAGTTCAGACACTTTACTCAGATCCTGTCAGTGTGTTACATACAGATGGAGTTACAGTGGAAATGAATGTTTTTTTGTATTTTAAGGGGACATTTTACAGCCTGAGTGATGGTCTCCACTGTGCACAGTCAGCGTGTTTGGTAGAAACTACAGTGAGCAGCTGTTTCACTAAGTGACTGAACATAAACATGGAACTATATATGAGAGACTCAGTCTTCAGTAGGAACCAATGAGCACAGAGTCTCAGATGGAGCAGGAAGGAGCCGAGGGACGGACTAACACACTGTTAACAACAACAACAATGAAAGCTCCCGTAAAGACACACCAGGCTCTCTCTACCATCACTGATGTCTGTGCAGATGTGAGTCCATGTGTGTGTCCACTGTGTGTGTGTCTGTGAAGTTGTGTGGTGGTCAGATGAAGCTGCAGCAGCGTGTGGTGTTTGCTGGAGTCACAACACTCACAAACACACAGGCTGAACGAAGAGCAGACACATCAGCAGCCGTCCTCATGTTGTTTTGTCTTCATGTCTCTTTTCCCTGGGCTGTAGGGGGACGACTGGTGAGCAGGTAGATCCAGATGTTGACCCAGTGGATCCAGATGCTGAGCAGTGTCAGTGTGTGATCCTCTCATCTCACCTTTGTATCACTCTGCTTCTGTAGAGCTGATGTGATACAGATGTTCAGCAGCTGGACACTGGACACAGTTAATGACTGACTGACTCTACAGTGTTGTCTGTGATGCTGCTGTGTTGTTCCACCCTTCACTACAGTGCTGGATGATGACATCACTGTAGACTTCCCACAATGCCTCTGTGATCAGAGAATTGATCAGTGATCAATGTGATGTGAATAAAACCATGTTTGTGTTTTGTAGGGGTCAGAAGCAGAGACGGAGAGCAGAGTCTCCAGGATCCATCTGTCTGTCTATGAAGAGTGACTGGTCCAAACATCATCCTATAAACTTGAGTCCTGGACCGGGAAGTGGACCTGAACCTGGACCTGGACCTGGACCTGGACCTGGACCTGGACCTGGACCCTCAGAATCACAGTAAGAGACGGTTTCTACTGTAAACTGAGCTGAAGATGATTCAGTCATTAGACTCATGTGAAGGAAACAGAGAGAAACCAGGAAGCAGATCCATCAGACTCTGAAGGTTCATAACAAACCTCAGAGACAGAGACATGCACACACTCTGTCCATCAGGTTTAGAAAGCAGAGCGTCCTCATGTTACTGTTTTGGAAGTTGGTGCATCAACACCAGCCTGATCTCCACCTCTGCCGAAATCAGCTGATCTCATGTCAACACCTGTGTGAGCTCCACCTGTCTGTAGAGCTGTCAGTGGACATATGGACAGAGAAGAGACACAGTGTCTCCATGTTGGAGGAGACTGGACACAGAATGAAAACATGTTTGTGTTTGTAGGGGTCAGAGGCAGAGACTGAGAGCAGAGTCTCCAGGATCCATCTGTCTGTCTATGAAAAGTGACTGGTCCAAACATCATCCTATAAACTTGAGTCCCGGACCTGGACCTGGACCTGGACCCTCAGAGTCACAGTAAGAGACGGTTTCGACTGTAAACTGAGCTGAAGATGATTCAGTCATTAGACTCATGTGACTGGAACATGTTGCTGATACAGAAATGTCTTCACAGGAGGAAGAGGAGCGGTGTCTCTGTGGACGAGCAGCTGTCCTGCTGTGGTGTCTGTCAGGACGTCCTGAAGGATCCAGTCTCCAGCAGCTGTGGACACTGGTTCTGCAGACAGTGCTTCACCTCATACTGGGACCAGTCTGGTTCTTCAGGACACCCCTCCTGTCCCCAGTGTGGAAAAAGACCCAGAACCAGAGGTGAGCTGCAGGCAGCCAATCAGAGCAGCTGTGTCTGTAGTTTTTCTGTAGCTGATGAAAATCATCTGATCAGATTGTCAGACTCTCTGTCTTCAGTCTGACTCTGTCTCTTCTCTCTCAGCAGATGGTGGTCTGACTCTGCAGGAGCTTTTAGATCAACATAAGATCAGTCTGAGGAACAGATGTGAACGAGTGACTGAAGGAACTGAGGGAACAGGAAGTGGAACAGGAAGTGGAACCCTCCTAAACAGGATCTACACTGAGCTCTACATCACAGAGGGACAGAGTGAAGAGGTTAATACCCAACATGAGGTGAGACAGCTGGAGACAACGTCCAAGAAGAAGATCCTCCATGACACTCCAATCAAGTGCAACGACATCTTTAAAGACTTACCTGTCCAACAGAGAGAGGACGTCTCTATAGTCCCACCTGTCCAACAGAGAGAGGATGTCTCTACAGTCTCACCTGTCCAACAGAGACCCATCAGACTGGTTCTGACGAACGGTGTTGCTGGCGTTGGAAAAACCTTCTCGGTGCAGAAGTTCACTCTGGACTGGGCAGAGGGCTTGGAGAACCAAGATGTCAGTCTGCTGGTTCTGCTTTCGTTCAGGGAGCTGAACCTGATCAGAGATCAGCAGTTCAGTCTTCTCAGGCTGCTCCATGTTTTCCATCCAACATTACAGAAGGTCACAGCACAGCAGCTGGCTGTCTGTAAACTCCTCTTCATCTTTGACGGCCTGGATGAAAGCCGACTGTCACTGGACTTCAACAACATGGAGGTGGTGTCTGATGTCACACAGACGTCATCAGTCAACGTGCTGCTGACAAACCTCATCCAGGGGAATCTGCTTCCCTCGGCTCTGGTCTGGATCACCTCCAGACCTGCAGCAGCCAATCAGATCCCTCCTACATGTGTTGACAGGGTAACAGAGGTCCGAGGCTTCACTGACGCCCAGATGGAGGAGTACTTCAGGAGGAGGTCCAGTGATGAAGATCTGTCCAGAAGAATGATGTCACACATCAAGACGTCCAGGACCCTCCACATCATGTGTCAAGTCCCAGTCTTCTGCTGGATCAGTGCTACAGTCCTTGAGCACATGTTGACCACAGAGCAGAGAGGAGAGCTGCCCAAGACCATGACTGACCTGTTCTCACACTTCCTGCTGGTCCAGACAAAGAGGAAGAAGAACAAGTATGGTGGAGGGCATGAGACGAGTCCACAGGAGCTGATGGAGGCCGACAGGGAAGTTCTTCTGAAGCTGGGGAGGCTGGCGTTTGAACAGCTGGAGAAAGGAAACATCATGTTCTACCAAGAAGAGCTGGAGCAGTGTGGTCTGGATGTCACAGAGGCCTTGGTGAAGTCAGGACTCTGTACTGAGATCTTCAAAAGAGAGAGTGTGATCTTCCAGAAAACAGTCTACTGCTTTGTTCATCTGAGTGTTCAGGAGTTTCTGGCTGCAGTCTACATGTTCCACTGTTTCACCAACAGGAACACACAGGTCCTGGAGAACTTCCTGGGAAAACAAGATGCTGATTTAACCCTGGATAACTTCCTGAAGAGAGCCTTGCAGAAATCCTTCAGGAGTAGAAATGGTCACCTGGACCTGTTTGTTCGCTTCCTTCATGGCCTCTCTCTGGAGTCCAACCAGAGGCTGTTAGGAGGTCTGCTGGGTCAGACAGACAACAGTCCAGAAACCATCCAGAGAACCATCAACAACCTGAAGGAGATGAACACTGATAAAATGTCTCCTGACAGAAGCATCAACATCTTCCACTGTCTGACAGAGATGAAGGACCAGTCAGTCCATCAGGAGATCCAACAGTTCCTGAAGTCAGAGAACAGATCAGAGAAGAAACTCTCTGAGATCCAGTGCTCAGCTCTGGCCTACATGCTGCAGATGTCAGAGCAGGTTCTGGATGAGTTGGACCTGGAGAAGTACAACACATCAGAGGAGGGACGACGGAGACTGATCCCAGCTGTGAGGAACTGCAGGAAGGCTCGGTGAGTCCAGACATGATCATTGATCCACTGCTCATGTTGGTCAGATCACTAGTTTTTGTCAAGTTCAGATAAACAGAGTTTTCATCTATTCTCATTTTCTTTTTTTTCCTGGTACATGGTGCCACAGTGATAGTCATGATATACCTTAGCAGGACAATGCTTATGAATAAGCTCACAACACCACTCTTGTAGACAAAATTTTAATTGCAAGAATCTCAGATGACAACGTTACAGTGGCTCCTGGTTGGTTTTGAACCTTTGGAGGCCAAAAGGCCAACAGAGAGCCGCAGGTCTGTGACATTTCTAAACTCAGCAGTAAGATCCTCCTTGACCCACTCTGCTATAAATCTTAAATGGGGTGCTAGCTGATGATGGGGGGATTCAGACCACCCTTCCACCTAGGATGCTGTAATGTTGCTGTAAACATTTAAAAAAAAACAAAAAACAGCTGATTTTGATTCCTTAAATATATTTTAAACACTTGACATAAAAATATATATATATATGCTTGAGTCCCCTCTCTCCCGGAGTCCTTCTTATCATTGCCAGTCTAACAGATTCAACCAGGTCCTATTACCTATTACCGTATTACCACTTTTTTTTGTGAAAATAAAAAGTGTTGACATCAGCATCTATCAGCCAACTTTTGGCTGATTAACCATTCCTGAAGCATCACATTAGCGTGTTGCACCTTTATATGCACAAACTGTATTTGTACCACTGTTTAAATCTGATTTTTATTCTAATATATATATATATTCTTATATGTTTTCACAGATTATATTCCTGCGAACTCTCAGAGACTCACTGTGAAATTGTGGCCTCAGCTCTGAAGTCCAACCCCTCCCACCTGACAGAACTGGACCTGAGCTCCAACAACCTGAAGGATTCAGAAGTGGAGCTTCTGTGTGCTGGACTGGAGAGTCCAAACTGTAGACTGGAGACTCTGAGGTCAGTTTGTTGTAGGTTTTTGTCTGTGTTCAGGTCAAATGTTTGAGGTCAAAGAAAACAGGTGATTTTCCTTCCACTGTAGATCTGACATGTGTCTGAAACACTCTGACAGAGCTCAGGGCTCTTTGAGGCCCAATAACAGAAGAACACAAGAACAGGAGGACAAAGTCCCTCTACTCAGCACAGGTCATTATTATGATTATAACTGATTTTACATACATCTCTTATTCTCTCTTCAGATTGAGGGCTGCAGTTTGTCAAAGATCAGCTGTACTTCTCTGGTCTCAGCTCTGAAGTCCAACCCCTCCCACCTGAGACTCCTGGACCTGAGCCACAACGACCTGGAGGATTCAGTAGTGAAGGATCTGAGTGGTTTTCTTGAGAGTCGAGACTGTAGACTGGAGACTCTGAGGTCAGACTCTGATTTATTTCTTTGCTCAGATGTTTGTTGTCTTTGAAAACTTGAGCATCGTCAGTGAATCTCTGATAAATGTGGCTGCACAACATGAGTTTGTAGAGATGGAGCCATTTATTTCTGTGCTCAGATGGATGTGATGTGAAAGTTGTGTTGACACTGAGCTTCCTTAAAAACACTGACCAAAAAATTGACCAACTTTCATTGTAGATTTGAATTTTGAATTCTGCTGAACTGCAGTCAATGTAAGAATGGCATTTAAACATCTTTTTTTTTTCATATGGAGCAAAACACTTATTGTTAAAAACGAATGACCAACATTTCCCTGCTGTCAAGATGCAATGTATTTTCAGATTTTTGTCTTGATAACAGAATTTTTGATATTTTGACAGTTTTTAAAATCTACATTGACAGCTTCTGTCACCATGGCGACTGACTAAGTCCATTTGTAAAATCAAAGAGATCTCACCTCCAGCCAGTTAGCTCCATGTTGTGAGTTCCAGCCACAGCTGACACAAAAGGGACATTGTACTGCTGATGTTCTTGTTGTCTTCCTATTTTGTCTCTTGTTGCTCAGAATTGCCTATATTTGTCTAAAATTGGCCCCAACCAGCTTTAATAACAAGTTGTGTGTGAGCTGGTTTTATCAGTTTGAACAAGTTGGAGCAGTGTGTGAGGTCAGTCAGCAGGTTTTTCTGTCTCTGAGCTTCATCAGCTGCTTCATTCACCATATGTTTCTATATGTTGTCATGGCAACAGAGTTCAGCCTCACATATTTGTTGTCTTTGAAAACTTGAGCATCATCACTGAATCTCTGATAAATGTGGCTGCACAACATGAGTTTGTAGAGATGGAGCCACAGGTGGAGCTGACAGGTGAAGAGGCGGAGTCACTACATCTGTGTTGAAGCAGCAGCAGCTTCTCATGAATATTAATGAGCTGTTTTCTCTCTCTGTGACTGTTTAACCTGCTTCCTGTTGTTTCAGCTGTTTGACTTTCATTTTCTAAACTTGTTCTTTCTGAAGCTTCTTCAGCTCTGAACAGATGATGAAACACTGAACGCTGTCAACAAGGAGCTTTGTCCTCAACTCACTGCTTTCTTTCTTTATTCAGATTAAAGCACTGCAGTTTGTCAGAGATCAGCTGTTCTTCTCTGGTCTCAGCTCTGAAGTCCAACCCCTCCCACCTGAGACACCTGGACCTGAGCCAGAACAACCTGCAGGATTCAGATGTGAAGGCTCTGAGTGGTTTTCTGGAGAGTCCAGACTGTAGACTGGAGACTCTGAGGTCAGTTCACTGACTGTTACTGTTGTAGATCTTAGATCTTTGATCCACAACTGAACCTGATTGATCTTCACTCAGAACTTGAATCATTGACTTTGATGTGATGAATGAAGGACGTTTGAAATAGTTGTTGTCTCATGTTTCCACTTGTTCTTCTCTCACACTGACAATGACTCAGCACTTTCAGCTCAGTTCACTCAGTCCTCATCAATAATGTCTGTTGACTTGACTTCAACCTTCAGGGGGCGCTGTCACACATGTTCGACTGCTCTGTAGTGTTGGGCCAGTCTTCATTTTGTTCACACAGATGATTTGAATCTGATCTTAAAGTCAGAGCATTTGACTCAAATAAAGACTGACTGGTCTGAAGCCATCAAATAAGATGTGGGCGGGGTTTGTCACAGGTGTGTGTTCAGTCAATGTGTGTAGTTTTGTCCTGGATCAGGACTGGATTTTTAAACTTTGATCCAGTTCAGTCCTGAATAAAATTGATGGAGTCAGTGTTTAGTCCAACATGTCTGATCAGATATTGATTCTATATTGACAGACTGTCCTGAGGTCAGCAGCAATGATCAATCAGGTTTATCTTTATGTCTTTATTCAGGTTGTGGGGCTGCAGTTTGTCAGAGGTCAGCTGTTCTTCTCTGGGCTCAGCTCTGAAGTCCAACCCCTCCCACCTGAGAGAACTGGACCTGAGTCTCAACGACCTGAAGGATTCAGGAGTGAAGGCTCTGAGTGGTTTTCTGGAGAGTCCAGACTGTAGACTGGAGACTGTGAGGTCAGTTCACTGATTTATTTCTGTGCTCAGATGTTTGTTGTCTTTGAAAACTTGAGCATCGTCAGTGAATTTCTGATAAATGTGGCTGCACAACATGAGTTTGTAGAGATGGAGCCACAGATGGAGCTGACAGGTGAAGAGGCGGAGTCACTACATCTGTGTTGAAGCAGCAGCAGCTTCTCATGAATATTAATGAGCTGTTTTCTCTCTCTGTGACTGTTTAACCTGCTTCCTGTTGTTTCAGCTGTTTGACTTTCATTTTCTAAACTTGTTCTTTCTGAAGCTTCTTCAGCTCTGAACAGATGATGAAACACTGAACGCTGTCAACAAGGAGCTTTGTCCTTAACTCACTGCTTTTATTCTTTATTCAGGTTGAGGAAGAGCAGTTTGTCAGAGATCAGCTGTTCTTCTCTGGTCTCAGCTCTGAAGTCCAACCCCTCCCACCTGAGAGAACTGGACCTGAACTGCAACAACCTGCAGGATTCACACCTGAAGGCTCTGGGTGGTTTTCTGGAGAGTCCAGACTGTAGACTGGAGACTCTGAGGTCAGTTCACTGACTGTTATTGTTGTAGATGTTAGATCTTTGATCCACAACTGAACCTGATTGATCTTCACTCAGAACTTGAATCATTGACTTTGATGTGATGAATGAAGGACGTTTGAAATAGTTGTTGTCTCATGTTTCCACTTGTTCTTCTCTCACACTGACAATGACTCAGCACTTTCAGCTCAGTTCACTCAGTCCTCATCAATAATGTCTGTTGACTTGACTTCAACCTTCAGGGGGCGCTGTCACACATGTTCGACTGCTCTGTAGTGTTGGGCCAGTCTTCATTTTGTTCACACAGATGATTTGAATCTGATCTTAAAGTCAGAGCGTTTGACTCAAATAAACCCTGACTGGTCTGAAGCCATCAAATAAGATGTGGGCGTTGTTTGTCAACAGGTGTGTGTTCAGTTCAATGTGTGTAGTTTTAGTTTCCTGAGACCAGGACCAAGAAAGACCTTAGTCCTGGATCAGGACTGGACCTTTAAACTTAGATCCAGTTCAGTCCTGAATAAAACTGATCAGATATTGATTCTGTATAGACAGACCTGAGGTCAGCAGCAATGATCAATCAGTTTTGACATGAAGAGGTAAATGAATGTTGTTCTTCTTCTATCCTTTTGTTCAGATTGAGGAGCTGCAGTTTGTCAGAGATCAGCTGTTCTTCTCTGGTCTCAGCTCTGAAGTCCAACCCCTCCCACCTGAGACACTGGACCTGAACAACAACAAACTGCAGGATTCAGATGTGAAGGCTCTGAGTGGTTTTCTGGAGAGTCCAGACTGTAGACTGGAGACTCTGAGGTCAGACTCTGATTTATTTCTGTGCTCAGATGAATGTGATGTGAAAGTTGTGTTGACACTGAGCTGCAGACATGAGGCTGATATTATACTGATCCACACTGAGCGTTGTCATGGTGACGTCTGTTTTCTTCTTCTCTGGTTTTAGTCCACTCTCTTGTTTCTCTTCACATTTCACCTACACTACATAAACACATTTAATCTGTCAGGAAATAATTGATCTATAATCAAAAGCTGGTAGTTCCATCTCTTTCCTGAGGCTCTGTGATGTTTGTGTTGAAATACCCAAAGCCAACATGTCATGATAAGCAGTTGTGTGTGCTGGTCTCAGCACGTTGAAGAAGTTTGAGCAGGTTAAATATGTGAAGTCAGTCAGCAGGTTTTTATGTTTCTGTGCTTCATCAGCTGTCGGGATTCTTTCTCACTTTTTGAAGCTCTTTAACATATATTCAGGTGTGTGTCTTGCCTTCTGGCCCAAAATGTGAGAATTGACTAAAAAAATCTGTAATTTGCTCCCTAGATTGAAATCCATGTGGTTTTACGAGCTGTTTCCTCAGTTGTAATACAATGATGTCATTAGTTTTCCAATCTGCATAATACCACCCCTACCTGTGAGTACCAGTAGAGGGGGGGTGAGCGGTGGCTCATTTGCATTTAAAGAGGCAAGCACTGAAACCAGCCGTTCTGAACAGGGCTATTTGAGCAGGTAAAAAGAGCCCATCCATCTTCTTCCACTTATCCGGGGCCGGGTCAAGGGGGCAGCAGTCTAAGCAGGGACGCCCAGTCTTCCCTCTCCCTGAACACTTCCTCCAGATCTTCTGGGAGGATCCCAAGGCGTTCCCAAGCCAGCCGAGTGACATAGTTGCTCCAGCGTGTCCTGGGTCTGCTCTGGGGCCTCCTGCTGGTGGGGCATGCCCGGAACACCTCCCAAGGGAGGCATCCAGGGGACATCCAATACAGTTACCCGAGTTTTTCGGCTGCCTCATTCAACATGTGTTTCTATAGGTTTGTTGTCATGGCAACAGAGTTCAGCCTCAGATGTTTGTTGTCTTTGAAAACTTGAGCATCGTCAGTGAATCTCTGATAAATGTGGCTGCACAACATGAGTTTGTAGAGATGGAGCCACAGGTGGAGCTGACAGGTGAAGAGGCGGAGTCACTACGTCTGTGTTGAAGCAGCAGCAGCTTCTCATGAATATTAATGAGCTGTTTTCTCTCTCTGTGACTGTTTAACCTGCTTCCTGTTGCTTCAGCTGTTTGACTTTCATTTTCTAAACTTGTTCTTTCTGAAGCTTCTTCAGCTCTGAACAGATGATGAAACACTGAACGCTGTCAACAAGGAGCTTTGTCCTCAACTCACTGCTTTTATTCTTTATTCAGGTTAAAGCGCTGCAGTTTGTCAGAGATCAGCTGTTCTTCTCTGGTCTCAGCTCTGAAGTCCAACCCCTCCCACCTGAGACTCCTGGACCTGAGTGAAAACAAACTGCAGGATTCAGATGTGAAGGATCTGAGTGGTTTTCTGGAGAGTCCAGACTGTAGACTGGAGACTCTGAGGTCAGTTCACTGACTGTTACTGTTGTAGATCTTAGATCTTTGATCCACAACTGAACCTAGATAGATAGATAGATTACTTTATTCATCCCCGAAGGGAAATTAGGTTGTCGTAGTAGACCGGTGTATTGAATACAATAAGATACAATGACAATGATTCTTCACTTTCAGCTCAGTTCACTCAGTCCTCATCAATAATGTCTGTTGACTTGACTTCAACCTTCAGGGGGCGCTGTCACACATGTTCGACTGCTCTGTAGTGTTGGGCCAGTCTTCATTTTGTTCACAGAGATGATTTGAATCTGATCTTAAAGTCAGAGCGTTTGACTCAAATAAAGACTGACTGGTCCGAAGCCATCAAATAACATGTGGGCGGGGTTTGTCAACAGGTGTGTGTTCAATTCAATGTGTGTAGTTTTGTCCTGGATCAGGACTGGATTTTTAAACTTTGATCCAGTTCAGTCCTGAATAAAAGTGTTGGAGTCAGTGTTTAGTCCAACATGTCTGATCAGATATTGATTTTATATTGACAGCAGAGGTCAGCAGCAATGATCAATCAGTTTTGACATGAAGAGGTGAATGAATGTTGTTCTTCTTTTATTGTTTTTTCAGATTGGTGGGCTGCATGTTGTCAGAGATCAGCTGTACTTCTCTGGGCTCAGCTCTGAAGTCCAACCCCTCCCACCTGAGAGAACTGAACCTGAGTAACAACAACCTGAAGGATTCAGACCTGAAGGATCTGCGTGATCTCCAGAAGAGTCCAGACTGTAGACTGGAGACTCTGAGGTCAGTCAAATATATAGCTCTTTCCCTCCAGATCAGTCAACTCATGAAGGAAAAGTGTTTGTGGTCAGTTTGACCCTTTTTTTTATCATGCAACTTAGATCCACAACAAGACACTTAGACATGTGAAGTTATTTAATTAAGAAACAACAAGACCAAACAGAGTCCTAAATGTGCCGTGTGTGTGTGTGTGTGTGTGTGTGTGTGTGTAGGTGGAAGTGGTGGAGTCCTGCTTGATCATCAGTGTCTCAGAGGAACCAGAGGAAGTGGTGGAGTCCTGCAGCCCTGCAGTCTGAACCACTCAACCACCTCTTGTCTTAACTGATCTGAGAACAGCTCCACTGTCACAGAGTCCAGTCCACCATCATCCCTGTGTGTCTTCTGGACCTGCTCTGTCAGACCCATGACTTCACCAAGCTCTTTGTGCCAAACTATGTGCTTTGAGGAGCACACTAAGTCACTGCCTCGTGCATGTTCTTTTCAGCTCAGAAATATAGCAAAGCTCAGGTCTATTGTGTCCCAGCCTGAGCTGGAGACATTTATCTATGCATTTCTGTCCTCCCGGTTGGACTATTGTAATTCACTTCTCACATGTCTCAACATAACATATCCGAGCCATCTCCAAATGATCCAAAATGCTGCAGCCAGGTTACTGACCCGATCCGGCAGATAACTCACATCGCACCCATTCTACATTCCTTACACTGGCTGCCTCTGAGGTAGTGGCTCCAACTCTCTGGAGCTCTCTTCCTCTATGTCTGCGGTCTTCAGTTTTCAAAAAAAAAATCTGAAGACCCGTCTATTCAAGCTGGCATTTATCTCTGCTTAAAAATCTGCTCTGTACTGTTGTTTATTGTCTTTGCTTCCACTTAGTGCACTTTGAATCGTATCTCTGAAGAACTTTGTGAATTTTATTTCTCTATACAAATACATTTATTATTATTATTATTATTATTTGCCTGTTTTGCTAACCCTCCTCTGGGCCATGTGCATTTGTTTTTAATGAAGCTGGCGTTGAAGCAATCCGTGGAGCAGTGATAACCTTATATAACATATACGATGTTGCAGTGTGTATATAAGTGTAGTCTTAACTGTCATAAACAAAAGATTACAGGTTAGGGAGAGTGTGTGTGTGCGTGTGTGTGTGTTTGTTATACTTAATACTGGAGATCATGCACCAGACTTTACTCTGCCTGATGCCAACACATCCAATCTCAGCTGTTAGATTACTTTTCTTTAAATATCTATACAGTTGACAGTTATTTTGTTACTGTGATATTTTCACACTCAACACGTGTTCAGCAAATTCAGCACAGACACAAGTGTGAGTGTCTCTGTCGGTCAATCAACACAGCTTTAAATATGAACGGGGGAACTCAGTTTGTTTCTTTATTGGCTCTGTTGGATGACATACGCTCCAGTGATGATCGTTAAATCTCAAAATTTAAACATATGAGTGAAAATCAAGCAGATAATATGAACTGAAAATCTTCCATTCGTGTCTTTTTTTGCAAACATGTTTTGTTTTTCCCGTGTGTTTCGCTCAGAATCAGGTCACGTTCAGGGTTAAGTGAAGGGGAAACAAACAAACCTGAACACAACACCAGCAGCATCAGTTATTAGACATGAGCTCAACATAAAACATCAGACTTCCAGTAACATGTGACTGTGTGTCTTGTTTTCTATTATGAACGTTTACAAGATCAGATTTTGAACTTGCATCAGATTTAAAACCTGCAGTAAACAACTCTCACATCAGGTCTCATCCTCAGGTCACAGTCTGCATGCAGTGAGTGCTGTGTAGTTTGAAAGCAACACGACTTCTGTAATTGTAAACCTGCAAATTCAGTTAATGCAGCGACATTCAAAAAGGTAATAACTGTGATTCTCCCACGTAGGGACCCCAGTAAGATAACATCCACTGATATAAAACTTATAAAACATACAAACCCAGTGGAAGTTACTTCATCTTTATATAATGGGCATTACAAATCATTATTGGCTGAATGTGAATGATTAGCCATCAGGTGTTTCCAATAGCAACATATTCATGGTTTCTCCTCCTCAGTCTGCAGCATCATTCAGTTCAGTAACATTGCTTTTAGTGTTTTCACTATTGCTTTTATACAAAATGTGGGCAGCAATCAACAGAACAAAGAGAGAAGCTTTTTAAAGTACAACAGGAGCTTTTGTTGGTGTCATGCTGGAGAAACTCTGCAAAAGCCTGTGTGTTCATGTTCGACTCCAGGCCACCAGGGGGCAGCAAAGAAAACATGTCCTGCAGGGAGAGACCAGTCATGTTGATACATTCTTCATTTCATGTAGCGGTTTCTGCGACATTTTTAAAGATGTACAGGTGAAGTAAAGGTGTGATTCTGTCCAGTTACGTTCAGCCTCCCATCTCTCTGTCCCTCCCCATCACTGGAGCCAAAACATGGCGTCTACATGAGAAATGTGTGGCATTTGTTTTGTTTTTTTTAAACAGACATCCAGACATCATCTGGATATAAAATACTTTTTTTATAGATAAAAAAAAAAAAAATTACAAAATTGCATGTTTCTACACCAGCATGTTATATCAGGCTACAGCTCTAACAGGCGTCAGCAAACAGGTGACCTTTCAAAACAAAAGTCCAATCACAAAGTGACTTTCCTCCTGTGCATTTTGGAGCGAGTTTGTACAAAACAGCAACATCTTTGGTGTCTTCCATCCGTTTTCCTGTGCACTGTCATTTCCTTGAGCTCCATGGGAGAAGAAGCGATCACACGTGAGGAGGGTATGTGTTTGTGTGTGTGTGTGTGTGTGTAAATATATATATATATGTATAGCACAGTGTATAAAATATGTTCTCTACAAATCTTTTACATTCGCAGTCATTCGTCCATTTAAATATGAGCATCAGCTGAAAAACCTGCAACGCTGCACCTCCACCTCCTGTGGTAAAATGGTATCTTCCATCCACACTGTGATCCTCTGCAGCGGTGTGTGTGTGTGTGTGAGGAGTGTGTTCTCAGATAAAACTCTGATAGCTGTAGTTCTCCAACCACATCGTCTTTACAAAACAGCTTAAAGAACAATCATGTGATCAAGCGTTCAGGTCCGTTTCACACACGCACGCACACACACACACACACACACACACACACACACACACACACACACTCTGCTAGGTTTTAACCAGCGGCTGCTCTGAAATGTCCTCTGGTGTTTTCTCCCCTTCACGAGACTTTTTCCTCTTCTTGTGGCCTGGGGAGACAAAACATGTTCATCAGTCAGGTGTTGGGTTTTATTTGAATCCTAACTCTCTTATATTTGTGATTGATTTGATTAACTAGGGTTCATTTTGGGTTTAGAAACACGTCTGTAACCAGAGAGCTCTTTGCTTTGACCCATCATGAGATGTTTCTTGTGTGACGCCTTGGTGATGAGAAACCTGTTTATAGGTCATCAATCCTTCACTTTATTACACGTATGTAGCCCCATTAGAAATATAATGTGGATGCCTTCAATACTTATTCTTCCTGCTGTAAATATATAAACATGTACAGAGAAAAGAGAGTCAGTGGAAACATGGTGGGAATACAAAGTAGGCAAGTCCAGAAACACTCATGTAAAGTTTAAATAGGAGGCAGATTCTGCAGGAGGAAGAAGCTGCGGCTGTGAGAGTGTGTATTGTGTCTACACAGCCAGTGTTTGCATGTGAATCAAAGCCAAGAGAGAGAGAGAGAGAGAGAGAGAGAGAGAGACTATAGAAAAGGTTGGTGAATAAGTGGTTTTGTGTGTGTGTGTGTGTGTGTGTGTGTGTGTGTGTGTGTGTGGGACTGACTGAGTTTGAGCAGGAGTTTCTTGCCCAGCGTGTCCTCTGAGCCGCTCAGCGACAGGCTGCTGATGAAAGGAGACGTGTCTGTTTCTACGGGAACAGAGGCCATGTCTGAAATAGAGAGAGAGAGAGAGAGAGAGAGAGAGAGAGAGAGAGAGAGAGACCTAGTCATGACCCTGTCAATGATAAACAGCTTTAGTTTCTGTACAGACTCAAGTCCTACATGACTCTACGTCCCTGAACACAACATGAAAGTAAACAACAACAACAACAACAACCTTTGAGAACTTTAGGAAAGTTTGTTGTTAAAATGGAGAAGTAAAAACCAGGAAGTGATGTCACTACAGGAGGTTACACAAGGTGACTTCCTGTGCTCATGAATGCTGACCACCTATCTGTTCTTTCAAAATAAAGGCAGACAGGGACAGACGTCGTACCAGTGTGTGTGTCGGCCTCAGATCTGTCCTCTCTGATGTACGGGATCTCATCCATCCTGAGGAACACCGAGTCGCTGGGACTCTTCTGGCCGTCAGATTTACTCCCTGAAACACACACACACACACACACGTAAACATGAGTCCTGTTTATTTACAACACACACACTTAAATCCACTGTTTTAGAACAACATCTACGGATTACGAAGGATTTAAAACTGACTGACCAAGTGAAAACGTGTCCTCCTGAGAATCACATACTACAGTTATAGTTATAAGAACGTGGTGACCATCTGTCGTGGTTCCTCATTGTTTTCTCGCTGTTCTGTTTTCTATTCTCTACATGTGTTCAAGTCCTGAAGTGAAAAACAGTCCCTGTTATAATCACTGCTCACACACACACACACACACACACACACACACACACTTAGTCTCCATTCTGCAGAGCACTTTATACAAAGTAATTCAATTCCATTGGTACGTTAATATTTAAACACATTTTAATCTCATTGTGTTTGCTTTTCCAGTGGTGCGTTCAAAGACACGTCGCCGACTCACGCACAGTTACAGTCTCAGACACTTGCATTTGTCCTGTGGTGAAAATAAAGTCTGTTGTCGTGCCACAACACAACCAATCATCTTATCTAAAATGTTTAGACTGGAGCAAACATCCAGTCATTTGGAGTCAGACTGACGACGTCCCTCCTTAATGTATTCATCTCATTTGCATATTATATGTAACATGAAGTCTGTAGCTCAGTTAACAGACACACAGACGTCTCCTCCGTCTTATCAGCTCTGTCTCTCTCTGCAGTCTGAGCTTATTGAACTCCATTCATCCTGAATATTGCAGCCTAATGGATTCAGAAAAGACAAATTAATTTGAAGGAGCAGCTTTGTTTGTCTGCCTCTGGCGGCTCGAATCATTTCTCAGTGACCTCGGCCTGACCTTCTCCACCACCATCACCATCACCACCGCCACTGGCTGGAGGAAACTTACGGACTATGCGGTTCTTCTCGTTCAGCAGCGAGGTGCTGTGTGGGACGCTCGACTGCTGTCCGTGGGTTCTTGCCGAGCTGGGCCGCCCAAGCTCCCTTGGCGGGGGCATGAGGGTGGTGGTGGTGGTGGTGGTGGTGGTGGTGTGGTGCGGCGGGGGCATCAGCGTGGCGGTGTGCTCCGTCGTCGGGGGCTCAGGGGTCGGGGTGTTGCCTTCTGTGAGACGAGCATCAGCATCGGGCGTCTGAGGAGAGCTGTCCATCCTGGTGGCCGTCACAGCGTTCTGGTAGTGGCTCCGGGTTATCTGACACACAGGGGCATTGTGGGTATTATTATCATTAACTAACCATCTGCTAACACACGGTTAAATACTGACTTTATGATGTCTTATCCTGTGTGGATTTACATTTGCCACTCTGATGAAACGCACAAACAAACTGAATAAAGGGAGGAAAAATGGCGGCTGGTGCGAGCTGCCCAGGTGTTACCTTGATGATCTGAAGGTGTGTGAGCTGTCTGACGGAGTAATCTGGCAGGTAGACGTTCCCTGC